>CM061042.1:131043674-131262909 GCA_030762985.1 Adelphocoris suturalis | reverse complement strand
AAACATATTACTTATGTAATATCAAAAGCTGTTGGTGTTTAAGTTTACTACCCAAATCGGTTCCAGTCCCTGGTCATCAGTGCATATACGTATGGACTGAAAGTTTCTTCCACTTATTTTCCGTTGCGGTGAATGATCTTAGGAAAAGGCTGTGGAATTAGTTATTTCATTACTACTGGACAGAGGATTTGTCGATTGCTGTTGAGAAATAAAATAAAAAATCTTGAAACGTAAACCAAAAAATTTTGAGACGGGTTTATAATTGCTAGGTCGATATTTATAATAGAGCTACACAAAGAGCATTGTTCCAAGTACTGTGTCCTCCTTTATGACACTACAGGTTAGGTAGAATACGTACCTACTTTGTTAATATTCGAAATTAATCACGCTTTCGTCAGCAATGTGGGAGGATTGGGAAAGAAAATACGTTGCCAATGATTACACAGATAGTCAAACAACAACAAAAAATGAATTTTTGAAGAAAAAAAATATATGAAAAGGAACTAGACCCTACACTACCTATGTACATTAAGCGACCACACGTCGGCTTTTCTCGCCCGCAGGCGCATGAGAAAGGAATCTTACCCTCCCTTACATTACTACTCAATGGTGACGATATGATGTAGCCCTTGGAATCAAGCATAAGGTGAGCGGAGGGAGGGGTAACGGCTTTCGTCTCTTTGTTGTGAATCGTGAATGGGATGGCCCCCAGCTGATCGGTCCCTTTAAAAATCGCGTAGGCACAAGAAAGAAAAAAAAGGTTTCTTTATCAACATCAGGGAAGATGGAGAGAACGGTGATTTGAGGAGAAGGGGTGGGTCGGTCCGAAAGAATTTCGAAATGATGTATGCGGGTTTTCACCGTAGGTACCTATCTAACGTCCAAAGAATGTCAACTTACAACGTATAATTTATAATTTATTAGGTACACAATAATGAAACTATGATTCCCATCCATCACTCAAGTCGATTCCCAGGAGATTGGCAACGGTCTGAAGAGCCTTTTCAACTCAACTTTGTACTGCAGACGTACGTATATGAATTTGGAGTCGATTATCCTATATATATTCCAACCTAACACCAGTTTAATTTTATTGCGTAGGTATGTACTTATAAAATATATAATTTCAGGTAATAGGAAAAAATGCAATTGGTCATTTTAAATTTAAAAAACCGCAGCTATCTGAAATTGTTTGGCTATTTGGGAACAAACGGACATTTTTGGTAACGACTATCCTCAACAATGCAATGCTATAGAAAATTTCAATAATCTGAGAACATAGGAAGAGATTATATCTACTTCCAATGATTAATTACGCATTAGAATGTAACAATTACAATAAAGCGCTTAAATGAGTAGAATAATTAACAGCGACCAAGTTTTTCAAGGTCGGATTCATGATAATTGCTCCGCGAATTTCTGCTACCATAGGAAAAGGGAAAATAACGATCATCAAATTTCAATTGATCTGTCAAAAGAAACGAGAGACGAAATTGAATTTGGGAGATACGATCTAATAAAACCGCCGAGTTCCGTCATAAATACCTGAGGAAAGAAAGACCAGCGAGAATTGGGAAATGATTAGGAAACAAGAGCATTGTCTAAGATTATGTCTTTATGGAATAATCGACAGAGAGACTGGGGTTATTAAAAGAGATTCAAATGGGTGAATTTGAAACGACAACTCCAGGATTATTTGGCACAACGGAACAACAAACGAAAAAATAATTAAACTGTTTAAATTGAAATCATCAACGATAAATGGTTGAGTGATTTTAAAAACGTATTTGAAATAATCACGAGAGCAATATTTTCACATTTTCGACAGTAAGTAAGTGGTACATGGATTTACCGTGATGTGTAGCGATAAATCGAGCTCAAAACTAATAGCAACAAGAGGAAGGAAAGTACCTAATGTTTTAGAGGAGCAAGTATTGAAAGGTGTTTGTACCCAAGAAGTTAGGTTCCGATATTTGGGAAATAAGTTTGTTAATAGTCCGGGAAAACGAGGTAATTCAAAAAGAATGGCAACGTGGCCCAACCAAGGTCGCGGGTGTTAAAATATTCGCGCTGGATCGAACGATTTTGGAGGCGCCAGTTGAGCAAACCTTGGCTCAAGGTCCCGTCTTACAAAACATCTACTAACTGTCTATGGGTATTTTACTTTTGGGTTTCGAAAATATGAAATCCCAACTTTTAAATTACTGCGGTTTCCCTTCGGATACGAGGCGCCCGGAGGAAATTGCAGCCACTGGAATCGAAGGATGGTCCTATGTTGGAGGAACATTGTTGAACATAACGTAACAAAGTGATTGTTTTCAATTTCATGAACACCATCAAATCCTAAATGTTTTACATGTGTTAAAAAGACCTATTTTGAAGTAAAACAAAATACTATTTTTACGAACCGAATTTCAAAATTGCTGAGCACCTATGCGTAAAGCACATGTAGGTACATATGAGTTTTTTTTTGGTGTTGCAATCGTTCTAATATGTAACCTATTGTTGCAATTGTCAATTTATTGTAATTTCTTTATGGACAAAAATTGTAGAAAGTCAAGTGAAATTTTTGATTTTTCAAATTGTTTGTTTATTGCGAAAAACAGTGAGAACTACAGACACGTAGAGGCTGAACAGGTGTGTACCCAGGTGTTGCCAATATTTGAAATAGGTTTATAGTTAATAGGAAAAAATTGGAACCCATTGAATAACCGCCCTCGACGTCTCTCAAAACATCTGTTTGAAAAGAAGGAAATATCGAATATTTTAAAAATAAAACCCTTAAATCCATTGAGAAGTAATTTTATGGGTTTATGAATACGTACTGGGAAGATCACACCGTTGATACATTAATGTGTAATAACCCCCCTTCCCCCCGTTATTCTATTATACATATTAATTTAGGGGTAAAGGTTGATGAACGCTTTTGGTTGATGGTCATGAACCGACTGATGTGATTCTTAATAAGCGATTTACGAAACCCAGACCATGAGAAAGGTTCAGATCATACGAAACGGACGAGGGAATTTCCTTGAATCATTAGCATAGAAAAAGTTCCAGTAATGCAGCATGATTGTATGAGCGAATTTTCATAAGCTATCGTATTTGAACAATTTCAGTAGTAAAGAAATGGTTAAAAACCAATTTTATGGCAAAAAACTCATTCTAAATAAAATTCGGCAAGTCAAAGGAGATTTTGGATTTCTAATAGATTTTTTTAGTAAATATTGATTAATATATATGTATAAAAAAGCGCAAACTTCAGGAATCCTTTCAAAATGCCTCAAAACGGGTTTCAATGAAGGCAGTTTTCAACAATTTTGGTGCAAATTTGAACTTGTAGTGAACCGTTTGAAATGTGAACCAATCTCGGCATCAAATTCGTTCAGTTTCTAAACGAAACATATATAAAACGGCCTATTACATAATATTGATGCTAAAATTACATAAAATGCTTGATGCTAATTAATTAATTTAAAATCACGCCATGGTCCAACAACAGTTTACATCACGTTGTGCAGTTGGGTATTTCATTATAAAAACGCAACTATACCGTGATGGCTATGTTCCTCAACGATAAACTCTGCGATTCATTCTTCAAACAAAGGAATTTTGAGGTTGCGCCCCAACCAGCGTTGCCTGGTATCAGCGAAAAATCGTTACAGCCTGTCACGTTTACACAAGACTCTGACATCACTCAGTTCTCGAGATATGACGAAATTCTCTATGGGGGTCATGGTATGAATGGAAGTTTAGCTCAGTGAATAACAAATGAAACAATCGATGTTCCAATGACTCACTTCGATACTCATTAGTTATTGATTAAGAATGGCTTATTAATATGAATTTGGCTTTAATCGGACGAAAATGGGAAATACCTAGTTAAATTCCATAAAATGTGGTATTGACGGTAGGTAGGTAATAAGCTTACTACAGCCATGATAGGGTTTTCGATCATGTGAAACTTATATTACTTACACAATCTATTTTTCACTTCCTCCAAATAGGTTTATGATGTTTATTATGAATATTTGTTCGATTTCTGTAAATGAATAATTTGCTTGATGTTTTAACACACCGAGGATTGAAGACAGGCAGCTTTGTCAACCCAAGCAGTTGATTAATCCTTGAAAGAAAAAACGCGGTTTAAGTGAATCCTTTGACTAATTCAACGAATGCGTCCGTATGGCACATGAGCTCAGAGAGCAGGAAGTTGAGGCCCGATGATAGCATATATACAATGCATAAATAATGCATTCATCTACTTGGAGTAATTTTTTTAACACGTGATATATATCATGAAAGGTCAAACCCGATATAGAATTGATAAATTGAACTCGAGCTAGCATCTTCAACTGAATAATGCACCTATGTGAATAATTTACAACTCTAGCGCATATGAATTCGACATCGAGTGATTACGCATGGGGTTGTACGCACAATGGTGAGCTGAAGGGGTGACATCATGGGAAAAACACCCCTGATAAGGGCCCAAGTCACGCATAGGCCCTATGATGTCATACAGGACCAAGGAGAAGGTAGGTAGGGCCTGACTATACCTGAACCCCAAATAACAGCGATATCCTATCAACACCCCAAGTCGATGAACTCATCGCTTGACAGCGTATTGTGCGACTGCGCCCTCAAGTTTACCCATCATGAGCCTGCCCCTTGAAGGAGGACCAACGTATTATTTACCTCTAGCACAATATTATACCTAATACAATCCTCTCATCAATATTCCCAAATATTTTTAATGGAACATTATGAGATGTATTTCCCTTACAATAACCAAACTCGAACCAGCGCAAGTATTTATTCAGGTGGGCATGTACCAAGTAGATAATTTGTTTAATCCCAATTACGGAAAAGGTTAGCATATACCTAAGTAGTTCTTTTCAGCTCGATTCTGAACAATCTTTGAATTGTTCAAATTTAGTACATTACCTTTTTTCACACCAGAGGACATGACACATCAAGCTGTTAGGTATTATTATTCGTTTAACGTGATAGTTTTTGCGCAATTTTGTATACATATGTATTAAAAAACCAACATTACCATTATTTTCGTCGATCATACTATGAAGACCCGCTTCCTGTACAACTTTCCTCATTCTGACATGTCAATTTTGTGTTCCACAACAAATGTAATTCTACCAATTTTTATTATACCTAGGTACTGACGTCATTACGAAATGGTTTACTCCTATTTCTCCTCCCTTTTTTTGAATTCCAAAAGTTCTAACAAATTCGGGATGGCATAAGTAAGTAAACCTAATCCTTTTCTCAATGTCAAGCACAATTAAGGCACATGCATTTATACAATCGTTTTAGTAAGATGAATTTCCAAATCATGTTAAACTGCTCATTACGTGTTTTTTTCTTACGATACCTACTGCAATTTAATATGCAACTACGTGACAAAGATCAGGTATCATAGCATAGTAAGTGCCTATATTTTCAGTATAAATAAATAATATTTAATGTTGTACTCACCCTACACACGTATTCCCGGTCGTTGACGACATCGATGCACTTATGAAGCGGGCATCCTTCTGTGGGGTTGATGAGGACGTACTTGTTGGCAAGGAGGGATGCGACAGACGGCTGTTGACTGCTGCGCTCAGCCTTATCAGTGGCACCTGGAGGCACCGGTGGCGTCACCTGGGGCGGCTGCACACCGCTGAGCTCAGCAGCCGGACACTCATCCCGCTCCTTCTTCAGCGGTGCGTCAACGTCAGGAGACACTGATTCCCGCTCAACTTGCATCGTTCCCGCACTTTTTTACTATCAATCGTTTTCGCGAAACAGACGAAAACACCGCTAAGAATTCGTTATTTTTTTCACCGGAAAAGCACTTATTTTTATCGAAAAACGTTTCACTTTCCACAACGAGGAATCTGTGCGAACAGAACAAAACCGATGGTCGAAAAGTTGGAACACACTTTCTGAAGATTGCGAGCCGGTAGCACCTGGAACAAAGGACATTATATTGCGACTGCGTCAACATATTGATCCGACGATACAACAGTAGGTACGGAATTTACGTGAAAATACCATGAAGAAGGCCACTGGATTAGTGATTTATATACAAAGGACTGGCTAATTTATATAAGCGTTGTTCAACAACAACGTAGACCTGCACTGCTGAGGATACTTACTTTTATCACTTTTCGCGTTCAGTTGCGAGATTACGGGGGTGTGTTGAGGAAGAATATCCGACACTTAGTGAGAAAATGTGGTTAATTTGAAAGGACTGGTGGCTTAGTATGGGCGGTAAGGGCAGCTAAACTAAATAGACGAAAGGGAGAGAGGCAGATGAGCTGGCAGGGGACAGGAGATCGGAGCCCCAGCTCAGAAAGCGGCGGACGCGGTGACGAGACCCGAACGGTTAGCCATGTTCACTACGACTGGCGCTGAAGCGGGCGCCGCGGCCGGACGCGCCCCCCACCGCCCGGACCGGGAACTTCCTTTCCCCTGGAACAGCTCTTCGAATAACTGTGAACTGCTCCTTTCTGTAACTGCTCCTTTTTTCCGTTCTACTATTATTCAATACCGCATCAACGGAGTATCTTATCAAGCGAGTTAAGTTTGTACTATTTATCCGTTTGACGCCTGCACTATTTATTCTAAACATTCTAATAAAGATATGGAGATGTATCTAAATACGGTGGGATTCAGTTCCTCTTACATTTAATAAATAAAAAACATATTACCTAACTTGAGCTGGTGTTGGTTTAATTAGCTAGGTTAGGTACCTACTGTCTAAAACAACTTCCTAGACCGAAATCATCCTTAGAATCCGCAGCTAGATTTTATGTAGAAGTAATGCCAGTTATTATCAATATTGGGTACTTGGAACACTTCTTACCTAATTAGATGGTAGCTATCTTTAGAAAAAACCCGGCTCCTTCATGGTTCATCAGCGCCACTCAGAGAGCGGAATAAGATACCTATCACACTTTTGGCTTCACCATCGTATTCAGAGCCAAAACATCGTTAAAGTCTTAAAATGAGATGTCACTCGGCTAAAACTGAGGAATTTTTTCCCTAGTCTACCTTCCCAATACTCTCTTCTAGATTTTGTATCCTGAATTTTTTTTTTTCTCATTAAAAGTTGGTATCAGGTAGCCCAATAACGTTGTCCACTTCGATATCCCAAAAATTGCGGGTAAAAAGATATGGAGGAGTGGGGGTTACTTTTGGGACACCCTATATGCTTTTTTTTTTTCTTTTTGTTTAAGCTAGAGACTTTCTAGAACCTAATGAACGCTGATGAACTTTTTCTTTTGATGAATTTATATATTTTGGTTTATTATTTTTGTAATAATAAACCTTTGTAATTGCCAATAAAACGATTTTTTATACCCCTCCCTAAAAAATTTGTTGGTTTACTTTTCAAGTTACAAATCTAGATTCATAAAATAGATCAAAAAATCAGCTTTCCTCCTAAAATTTTGGACCAAATTGTACGGAATTTCGCTAAAATATCTCATATTAGCACTGCGGAGAGAACGCGTCTACCCCATAGTCTTCCCGCGACATATCGTGGTGTCAAACGCTTCCTTCTCGATAATTCAAAGCGGCAGTTGGAGGATTTCAGACATTCAAGAATGGTTATCCCTAATAGCTGCATGCATAATGAATCAAAGATTTGCGTAGAAGGGTTACCCGATTCAGAAAAAATGAACCTTTGTGTTATAACTTGCAGCTTTGTATAATTTTGACCAAACCTACATCAGAAAAGATTTTCACACAAAAAAATCGCTTAAAAAAAATTGAAACATTCTTTCCGGAGGATGCCATATCTATTTATTTTAACTGAATATCAAGAAAGTTGAGGCCCTTTTTAAGTTATGAGGCTGAAAACGTTAGAAGAAAAAATATAAAAGTCAATAATAATTTTAAAAAATGATAATAATAAAAATTATTATTACCAGGATAACTGCCTGTTTGCCGGGCAGTCTCCATGCGCCTAAGAGGATGTAGAAGGAAGGTGGGATGCCTAGGACTTGAAGATGGGGCCTTGATGCCTCTATAGCAAGATAAAAGAACAATAAGAAGCTTTCTTTAACACAGTTCTCCTCAATCAGATGCAGTCTAGTAGTTGTCATCAATAAATATAAAAAATACACTGCCAAGGAAATGGCCAATGGCAAATGGCCATTAAATTCCAGAAAACTAGAAACGACCGGTTCTGGCATCAGGGAATCAATAAGGTGGGAAATTGGAAGCTGAATGGTTCATATAATAAATGAAATTAATAAGGAAACAAAATCCGATAAAATAAACTGAGCGGTGACCGTAACAAAAACATACTAGCGTACCGCTGATGATGATCGCGAAGAATGTGATACGGGACCTCAAGAAACCTTGCCCGCATCATCCCTGAAAATCTGACCGAAATCCGTTCACAATTGCCTGAGTTATGACCGAAACAAGAAAATTTTGTTTGCGCCTGCGCAGAGGCTACCGTTGATTCGATCATGACGGAACTGATAGGGGACCGTGTAGAGCTATACCCGCACGATCCCTAAAAATTTGAAGAAAATCGCATCAAAATTGTGGAAATTACGGCTGTTGCAAGGACCGTAACAAGAATATTTTGTTCACGCATGCGCAGAGCGTACCGCTAATGCAATTATGATGATTGTCTTATGGGACCTCAAGGAACCTTACCCACATCATCCCTGAAAATCTGACCGAAATCTGTTCAACATTGATCGAGTTATGACCGTCACAAGGAATTCACGTTAGCGCTTGCGCAGAAGCTACCGTTGATTCGATCATGATGAAGTTGATAGGGGACCATCGCCCGCACGATCCCTGAAAATTTGGTTAAAATTGGATCAAAATTGTGGAAGTTATGGCTGTTACAAGGAAATGTGGACGGACAGACAGACAGACACGGAACCACATTGGAGGCTCTGAAACGCAAAATGCGAGTGGAAATTTTGATTTTGGAGCAAAAAATTTTTTTTCATTTCGAAAGTGAAAACAAAGTTTCCGCTGCCTTGCAGTCTCGGAAGCAATATAAGCTCGTATAAGCGAGAAAAAAAAGAAAAAGAAGAAAAAAAAAAAAAATGTTGCAATATCATTATCAATCACTATTCATATGAGGCCTAGTTATGGAATATTTACTTAGCTGATGTGTGCATAACATTGCGTAGTTGAGCCAATTAGACGAAGGAAATTCTATGACTGAGTCCCGTCTATGGATGAGTCAAGCACTACCGTTGCACAATCGGCACTACTCTTGGACAATCCTATGAAACCCCCGAAACCGTCCCTCGATTCATCGGGCGCCTGGCGTATGAAACATGGGGAGTTTCAAAATGCCTTTTTCCCACAATTAGAGACATCTACCTATCTGCTGAGGAGCTTGGGATAATCGAGGTACGTACGTATTAGCAACCGCTATTACCTTGAGTAATGTCGTTTCAATGGCATCCGCAATTGACCGTGGAAGGACCCTCGTTATGATCGGTCATTTGTCACTTTCAGCAGAAACCATCACTAGGAAGTCAAGACGCAATTCCGAAGGAGCTAAGCACCTACTCGAGAAAAATTAACTATGTCACGTTGCGTTACAATTTATTGAACTCACTCGAAGGCGCCTAAACCATCAACGGCTGGTAGGTATGCACGCTTTTAATGTAGGAAGACATTTACCTAACCCCATGCCTACATTTCCCGGTAGATGGTACACAACTTCGACCATGAAACCAAATGAGTCACTCATATACATGACTCACGAGTTACTTTTATATTGTCAAACTCGAGTGTGTTGCGTTTATCTATAAGTGACAACGATGTAGTCCAGTGAAATTAGTACTGGATCTAAAAGTGGTTTGTGGCAAGCTAGCTGGAAATATACAGCTACCTGTAGAAAACATGTAAAATGAGTTTGAACCATTGCAGGAGATAAGTACATCTTCTGGTGGCGAGAAAAACCTCAAAATGTCCAGGATTGTTTCAGTCTTTTTCGTAAGAGAATACAATTTTGCCTTGAACGACTTCCCGATCTTGAATTTTGATCAGACTTTAAAAGGGAGTAATAGTCGGTCAAAGTGGAAAGTTTTGGCTAAAAAGCCGACTTCGTCGAACTTCCAGTTGTCTGTAGCGTCCTACTCCTATTAAAAACGCCATAAAATGAAATTCATAGAATTTAATTTTGCATTCAGATAGCACTCAACTTTATCGGACAGGCGCATTGAGTATTTTCTTTGGATTTGTAATTCGAATATCGATTGGTGGTCACTAATTTTATATTATTCTGGAATGAAGAAGAAAAATTTTGGGTCAAACAAAAAAGAATCAGGCTCGGTTATCTCGACCACTGAGTTAAATGTAAAATGTTTCGGGTTTCTCGAGGGTTGGTCAATGAAAAGTCTATATTCTAGGCCGACGTTTCGAAATATTTGTATTTCATCTTCAGGACTTGGAAAACAGTATTGCTTATTTCATATCCTCGTCATAGAGATTTATGATAGATAGCTATCTACTTAAACAACATCTTTGGGTATACTGAGAAAACTGAGGGGGAAAAAAACTAAGGTATACTGAGAAAACATTATTTAAGTTAATATTGAACAGAGACTAAAATTGAAGTTATAAGAGGTTTTGTAACAGCTCCAGTCCACGCTGCTGTGATGTATGATCCAATTTGGGCCAAGCCGTCGCAAGGTGGGCGCAAAATAGCAAGTGAAAAATTTGATTTTGGAGGACAAAATTTGTTTCGACTTCATTAACGAACACAAAGCTTCCCTACCTTCGGTAATGAGGAAGCAATCGGTTGGCAGCGTCGCTCGTGCTCGCCGTCGGGTCGGAGCTTTTTGCTCGGTAAATAACAATGATTTACGTTATAGTTGCACAATTTAAACAAATTCTGAAATTTTAGCATTCTAAATGTTTTTGTTTTTTTAATTCCAATTTACGATTAAAAATTGACGTGTAGCGCCAAAAATACTGAGTCCAATCTCGATTACATCATCAAAATTGGTTGAAAGGGAAAGGCAGTGGAGAAAAACGAAATCAGCTTTAGACCCCAATGGGTCTAAAGTCCAATCTAGTGATGGAAGTCTTTAGACCCCATCTAGTGAAAAAATTTCTTACCAAATTTGGGGATGATTGGCCTTAAGCCCAAGACTAATCGTCGGATTAAAGACCCTTTTATCCCTCTTTCTCCCTCCTTCTATCAACATACTTTTTCGTTATAGATTTTTTCAGCAATATTGTGTAATTCAGCAATATTTGCCTTGGACTTAACAATCCTATTGGAATGCTCGGGTTTGCTATAGTTTAAAGGTTGCGGGAGTTTGAGTAAATGTTTTTAAAAACTGAATTTAGGAAAAGGTAGCAATTAAATTTGTTAACCAAGGCCCCCAGGGGGGGGGGGGGGGGGGGTTTGAGACTAATGATTTGTTATGCTTCTAATAATCCTCCCTTTCCGTCTCTATTCGTGGGCTGTGCTCGCTTGGGTCATTTGTGGGCGCGGTACTTAGGCACTTCAGGGATCAGTAGCCAAACTTCCTTCACCTCTTCAACTTCACCTCACTTCTGATGCGTCTTTCCTTTTCTCTCTTAATTTTTCCTTACTTCCTTCTCTCTTCCTAGTTGTATTTTCTCCCTCTCTTATTTTTGGAAAAAACTTTGTAATTTTGTATATTCAGCCATCTGTTCATTTTTATTGTTAATTTTATCTGTACCGATAACTAGAGGGGTCTAAGACCCTACATCTGTGTTAAGAGCAATAATAAATAAATTGAAATTAAAATTGAAATATTTAATTTGTCTTATTTTTCCCATGTTATTATAATAGTCCAGGAAATAAAGACATTGAGGTAGAAAAAAATAGAACCCAAACCAAAATTGGTACAGACGTAGGTGGAGGTCCCCTGATTGACATACTAAAAGTCCTGGGGGGTGGGGGTGCCGCTCGAGGGGGGGGGGGGGGTCATTAAAGGTCCCATTTTGTGGTTTTTCGCGAATATCTCGGAAACGGTGCATTTTTCGATGAACCATGTCCCATAGTAAATGAAAGCTGATAAAATTCTCTACAACTTTGATTATATACGTTTTATCGAAATTCCGAACCGTTACGGAGATATATGCATCCGAAAATGGACGAATTTTGAAAATTAGGTTTTTAGCTCACGTTTTTCGGATAACTTTGTTGATTTCCGTCCAAACCGTTTATCTGAGAAAAAAGTCCTCTTAGAGAAAGTTGTAGAGCATCAAATTTCCTTGAAGAATATGTGGCTGAATGCCAATTTATCATTCACCAATCAAAAGTTACGCCAGTTTCAAAATTTTGCCCATTTTTACCCAAATGTTGTCAGGCCACTTTTCTGTGTCCTCCAGCTTGAATCGTCCTTCTTTCTGTCATCTGTCGTCATACATACGTCCACACGACCCCAGAATTACATACCACCACATGGGGGGGGGGGGGGGGGATGAGACGACGATGTAAAAAAGCGATGCGTGTAATTAATTATGAAGTAATTAAATAATACATGATTACATGATTAGATGATACATGATTAGAACATGTCGTATTCTTCGTAACTCTCCTCGTCGGGCAGTTCCGTGGGGGCGGCGTTTGAACATGTTCCGTGACGCCCGATGCAGGCGACGGAGCAGGCAATGCCTGTTTATTGAAGTCTAAGTTGGCCACTACATCAACTTGTGTTATGTTGTTAGGTTCCACATGTTCATATGTTCAATATTGAATAAAGTTCATTCTGTGTGTGTTCAAGAAAATGTAAAAAGTGTATTCTTCAAAAAAAAAAAAAAAAAAATATTAAGTACTAAAACACAGATCAACTGTAACACTAGGTACATTTACAAAATTCCACTGTTAGCACTCCATCTGCTTCAACTCCCCCTCCGTTCCCTCGGCCATCCGGTCTTTCCTGAGCTCACCACCCAACAAATTTGAATGCAAAAGACCACTTCGTACGATCATTGGTAAGGGGTGAAAGAAGTTGAACTCGTGCTTACCATGGAATAACACTTTTTTACATCGTCGTCTCACCCCCGCCCCCCCTCCCCCATGTGGTGGTATGTAATTCTGGGGTCGTGTGGGCGTATGTATGACCACAGATGACAGAAAGAAGGACGATTAAAGCTGGAGGACACAGAAAAGTGGCCTGACAACATTTGAGTAAAAATGACAAAAATTGGCAAAATTTTGAAACTGGCGTAACTTTTGATTGGTGAATGATAAATTGGCATTCAGCCACATATTCTTCAAGGAAATTTGATGCTCTACAACTTTCTCTAAGAGGACTTTTTTCTCAGATAAACGGTTTGGACGGAAATCAACAAAGTTATCCGAAAAACGTGAGCTAAAAACCTAATTTTCAAAATTCGTCCATTTTCGGATGCATATATCTCCGTAACGGTTCGGAATTTCGATAAAACGTATATAATCAAAGTTGTAGAGAATTTTATCAGCTTTCATTTACTATGGGACATGGTTCATCGAAAAATGCACCGTTTCCGAGATATTCGCGAAAAACCACAAAATGGGACCTTTAATGACCCCCCCCCCCCTCGAGCGGCACCCCCACCCCCCAGGACTTTTAGTATGTCAATCAGGGGACCTCCACCTACGTCTGTACCAATTTTGGTTTGGGTTCTATTTTTTTCTACCTCAGGGCCCTTTTTTGTCTTCATTGCCTGGACTATAAGAGCATTCACTTACGCAAATAAGATCAGTTGTAACGAAAACGGTCGTGGGTTTCCCTAATAACCGTCGTATCACATCAAACAAAGCGGATCTGTGTTCAAAACGCCGCCGAGGCCATTTGATAGTCGATCGAGTCAGCTACAAGAAGTGTGAGCAATATGTTACACCACAAACAGCAAACAACTTTGCCCATGCGTTGCACAGGAGGGCGCAATCAGCGAGGCTCACGAGCGGAGGTTTAACAATGCACCGAGGGCCCGCACTGTACTCTTTCCGATTCTTCCTGTTCTGACTAACAATATTGCAACATTCGGTACAATAAACACCTTGTACTATTAAGAAAGCATACTTTATGGAATAATATTCCCAGTTACCTCTATTTATTGACGAACGAAGTGGGTCTCTACTTTGTCCCTTTACAAAAGTATTTCAGCGTGTATGCGTGCGTGGGTGCGCGTTCCGAGCTACAGGCCACAATTTTGGAATTATGAACTTGGAATTCGGTAGGTAGACTATTTAGACATTCCAAATTAGCTGTATAGTTTTTGGTGACGATCCGTCGATAGGAATATGCCTTGGGCGATGACGATCGTTGTCAAATCAACCGAAAATTGAGTTTGGCATAGTTTTGAATAGTTTTGGCCACACAGAATCAACAAAAACCACTGTAAAAGCTTTTAAGTTGACCTCAACGACAATCAAACGTCATCGTCGTCATAGCTGACGTGTCATTGTAAAATCATCAAAAAAAGCGATAGCCAGAATTTTTTGAACTCATTAAATTGATCAAATTTGCAAGAAAATGGGCTAAAAAAAAATCACTAGAAATTTCTAAAAAAAAAAAGGCTAAAAATTGTTAAACTTGTTTTTTTTAAGCACAAATTTCGTTTAAAAAAAGGGGGTAATCAAAATTAAACGAACAATAAATAAAGTATTTATACAATTATACCGAAAATATACCAACTTAAATTTCATTAATATTTGCTGAAAAAACTATTTTCGTGATTGTTATTTCGCTCGATCCTAATTTTAGTGTAGTTGAGCTACGAGTCTTCGGGATTCCGAGTTCACGGTTTGGATGGAGGGCGGAGGGGGTAGTCAATCGATAACAATATATCTTGATATTTTTAACCAATTTGTAAAATCAGTTCATACTTTATTATACTTAGTTGTGGGTGTAGGGGTGATGGGGGGAGGATTCCATGCAGCAAGGAGAGGGTTCATCCAGTGAAATCACGATCTATTCGCTATTCTCACCAAAACATTATACAACCCATACATAGGGACGTCCCTATAATGCATGCATTACCTACCAATTCCTATGTTTTTTTTCTTCAGTTCTTTGAGTACATACCTAGTGGTGGTGGTAGTATGGTTCGAGTAGTACAGGCGATTTGAGGGGGCTGCCGTCCCCTCTCTATCCGTGAAACACAGCTTTTGACGACTACATGTTGTGTAACAACACGACCACGACTCGTTCAGGCTTGATGTGAAAGGTCTCATAAAATCCTTTCAATCTTTCACCCAAATGAAGAGAGAGAACGCACTATGGCTAGATGGCAGGAAATCTGGACTGAAGAGCAGCGAGGGAGATGGGCAGCACGCTTGATACCCCAGATCAAGATAATATAGTTAGATAGAAAACACGGGGAAGTTAAATTTTTCCTGGCTCAGTTCCTTTCAGGGTATGGGATGTTTTACGCCTATCTCCATAAAATGGGAAAAGTAGACGCCCCAATATTTCCAAACTACCAGAACACAGACGATGATGTGCTCCAAACTTTCATCGTATGCAAGCGATGGGCTGTGGAAAGAAGAAACCAAAATGATTCAACAAGAGCGATATTGGACTTCTGTAGCTGCTTAAGTTGAAGACATCCTCCAGGAAAAGATCATGTTGGAACGGTAGAGGCAGAGGAGGGAGCGCATGGACCGAGAGGTCTGAAGACATTCGAATGAATGAAATATTTATTTGCCGTTACAATTTTTTGCATGGCAATTGTCAATAATACATTTCAATACATACCTAATTAAAATGACAATTTGTTAATTGATTAAATTGGTACCTGGGTTCTGTGATATCAACCAATCATGATTGGAGTGGGATTAGCGCCGTGGGGGACCCAAAAAGCTCCCCCACGATGCCGGCCGGCCACGGGCCCCACCCACCATGGCGGCTCCCCAGGCAAGGCAACAGCCAAACAGAAACACCCGTCAACAGTATGAGGGGCCTCCCCACGACTATACGCCCAGCCAATTGAGCTTTCAGGCAACTCCATGCCATTTGAGCCATGCCAAATCCACGCAAAATGGGGGCCGCCGCCCGAGACCGACCGAATGGCCCGACCAAGCAAGGGGGGAAACTGAATTGAGACGCACACAATCGCACAACCATTTGGACAAATAATTACTACCACAAGCCAAATAATAAACAAGTAGTCAACAATAAACAATGTGGCAAACACTTGACAACAAACACTTAATTTTAAGACATTTATGTGTCAACAAAAATATTACAGTAACAGAAAAATTGCAAGAAAAAACTTTTAGGAAGGTAGTACTACTATAAAACACGATAAAAAAATAATACTTGCAACATTTAGGTATCAACATAGATATTACCTTCAGATATCACACCCAAAGTTCAATTAGATATCACATTTCTAATGGAATCGGCCTGAAGTAATGTGTTAAACAGTTCCAGGCTGAGTTCCAACGTGGTAAAAGGAAGGTGAGGTTTTAGAGGCTTTTGAATCCCACATAACCCGGAGTGCGGTCCCTTATTACGGGTATCTTACGAGATTCGATTACCACCTTAGGGCCCGTTCCACCATAGACGACCAATTTGGTTATCAACCTTGTTACCAACTTGATTGCCCGCAGACGGTCAACTTGTCTTCTTGGCAGAAAAATGAGTAATCACGATCCCATCTTGTATTTTATAATTCATAACGAATTTTGTGAAGATGATGAGGAAGTGTTTTTTCTTTTTCAGAAAGAATGAAAAGAAAATTGTGTTCAAAGGAGTGGTACTTACAACTTCCTGAGTTTTCTCATTCAAGTTTATTAAATGAACTTCGCGTTTCTGCACCTGAAGATTTAAAATTTTTTTCAAGAATTGATAGTGCAACCTATGATGATTTGTTGGATAAAATACGTCCGTTCATTGAACCCTCTACCAGATCGTACACTTTCTTCTACTTTTTTCAGCTCCCTCCAGTAACATGTTTTCATGTTCCCAACTCTTTTCAACTGTCAGCCTTTGCATTTGGTTTAATTCTTGGGTAAATTTCCAACAGCTTCAGCCAAGCATTCTTCTTTTGCTTCCGAGACTGCAAGGCAGCGGAAGCTTTGTTTTCACTTTCGAAATGAAAAAATTTTTTTTGCTCCAAAATCAAAATTTCCACTCGCATTTTGCGTTTCAGAGCCTCCTGAACAAATTTAGTTCCGTGTCTGTCTGTCTGTCTGTCCGTCCACATTTCCTTGTAACAGCCATAACTTCCACAATTTTGATCCGATTTTAACCAAATTTACAGGGGTCGTGCGAGTTAAGCTCTAGATGGACCCTATCAACTTCATTATGATCGAATCAACGGTAGCTTCTGCGCAGGCACTAACGTGAATTCCTTGTGACGGTCATAACTCGGTCAATGTTGAACGGATTTCGGTCAGATTTTCAGGGATGATGTGGGTAAGGTCCCTTGAGGTCCCATAAGACAATCATCATAATTGCATTAGCGGTACGCTCTGCGCATGCGTGAACGAAATATTCTTGTTACGGTCCTTGCAACAGCCGTAATTTCCACAATTTTGATGCGATTTTCTTCACATTTTTAGGGATCGTGCGGGTATAGCTCTACATGGTCCCCTATCAGTTCCGTCATGATCGAATCAACGGTAGCCTCTGCGCAGGCGCAAACAAAATTTTATTTTTTCGGTCATAACTCAGGCAATTGTGAACGGATTTCGGTCAGATTTTCCCACCAATTTCCCACTTTATTAATTTCCTGATGCCAGAACCGGTCGTTTCTAGTTTTCTGGGATTTAATTGTGAACGGATTTCGGTCAGATTTTCCCACCAATATCCCACCTTATTAATTCCCTGATGCCAGAATCGGTCGTTTCTAGTTTCCTGGAATTTAATGGTGTACTGTGAAGGTCACGAGGAAGCTCATGTGCCATTTCCTTGGCAGTGTACTTATTTTTGTCTTTAAACACTTCTGATTTCACTTTCCAAAGCTCAGGAAGTTCTTTGAAGTTTTCAAAAAAAGGCCGTCCAAATCGTCGTGTTTGGTATCGACATAATGGAGAGTTTTTGTACTTCTCGTATTCATTTTCTCGAATATGAAAATAGCCTCTCCGAAACGAGAAGAGGTTTTCGTTACGTGAAAACACTTTTCGGAAAGAGAAGAGTAAGCTTTTTCGGAATCGTAATTACGAAACGACATGACCTTTCTCCAGGATAAACCTAACTTAGCAACCACAACGTAGTTGGCATGGACACACACTTATACGTCAGTATGGACACACCCGACAAAATTGCCTGACTTTTACCGCTTTCGTGCTGACTATTGTTGTTGGTTTAACCTTTGCATTTGTCTTTTGTTCTTTTTTTTCCCCCCGCACCTCAACCAGAAGGGTCATCAGCGTCATATCGTTTCAGGATATGAACTTTCAACATTTATTTTACATGTTTTAAAGATTCATGTTCTTCATGGTCGAATCTTTTTTGTATGATGTAGAGGTAAGTGGTCGTTGTTTCTTATTTCACGTTTTTTTTGAAAATATAAATTGTTTACTTCCAGTTTTAAGCAGTGACTTACTACAAGAGTCACGTTAACTTCACTATAAGAGTTCTCTTTATGTCGGGCTTACGAAAACGCAACGAGAAATCAATGCGAATAAGGTTAGCATTCATCTTGCTCGCTCCAACAGCTTTTTTCGTGTTTACCAGAAATACGAATACGAGAAGTGTACTAACAATCTCCAATACACGCCTATTCTGCCGTACTAAGAACAGATCCCGTATCTGCATTTTTGGCCATATTGAGTCAATGGTACCTCCCCCTCCGTTTTAGGGGGTGGTTTTTTCGATTTCGCTAGTCTCGAAGTCGGATTTCAACGGGAAATGCCTCAAAAACGGCTTGCAATTATCGCATTAACTACATTTTGGTTCGATTTACTAATCATAATCCCATAACTGGCCTTTGCTAGAGCAAAAACCCGCATCTGGGCCTCAGATACGATTATTTTATTAGTATTCAGGTACCTACATACGATTTATGACACTCTTGAAAGTCCGAATAAGAATTTATTTTTTAGTATTTTAGGACTCGTGGCATCTCATACGATTTCGGAATCAGTGGCAGAGATACTATTCCCAATATTTTGATCATAAGAATGCATTTTCTCTTGTCAGAACAGATACGGTTTTCGGAGGTTGGCAACCACGATTATTTCTTCTAGTATCCTGCATATTACGAGAAAATAATTGTTTTTCTCCACGAAGAGCGATACTGATTTCGTACGAACTATATCATTCGCAAAGAAGTTGTGGAAACCCATTTCAAAACGGAAGTTAGTGAAAAAACGTCTATTTCCACGAAAAAATTTAGAGTTACAAGGTTAAATCGATTTCGACGGTTAGGCCATCATCAGTAACAAACAATAACTACTTTTAATAATACTAATACTAATAATATAAATTTTGTATTAGAAAATTTGTATCAACCTTATTGCAAAACGAAAACTTTTATGTTCACCAGATACGAAGAAATCGCCTAGAACATATAATCTTCAACTTTTTTTGCAATTTTCTGACCAAAATAATGTTTTCCAGCCACACCACGCGATTCAGCGAGAAAGTTCCTTTAGAATGAGTGCTTTTGGAGCTCGAGACAACGTAAAATAATATCAGGAAATTTCGACTCAAAACCTAGAGACGCATTTTCCCAAAAGTAGGGTTTTGTCAGATACGGGATCTATTCTTAGTATGGCAGTATTGTACTCACCGAACACAGATCGATAAGTAATGCGAGCGCAGAACACGAGTAATAAAATTATCATGCTATAAATACAAACACATACCTAAAAAATAGCAGGAAAAGCGATCACAAATCGACTACCAAACGACAGTTCACTACTGAGTACTGAGGTTGTGAACCGTGTTGCCAACATGAGGCTCCGCCTACCGAAAATCAGAAAGATTTGATCTCACTCCAACCATCGGACCAACCGTTTACGACAACCGCTAACCTACCCATAAGCGGCCCCTACACGGTCAATATTATTATCAATTCCTTATCACATTGACAATAATATTGACCGTGTAGGGAAAAAGAATGAGTATTGAAGCGATATTGATGAAATCCTGAAATTCTATTCTCGAGGCGTCAATATTAAAAAGTGGAGGGGATATTGTCAATATTATTCAGCATGTAGGGGCAAACGTTAATATGATTGTTAATACTCGTTTGTTGCCGCACTCCCGGGCGGATGCAAACAGGGATGCACTCCCTCATGTTTGTGTTCTCTCGACTCAGCAGTGGTTCAACCATCTGTAATACAGGGGTGCCCCCCCCCCCCCCCCCCCCCCCCCCCCCTAAGCGCAACGACTCAACCCCCCCCCCCCCCAACTTAATATTTATTAAATAGGTAATGTAAATGATACACTGATGTGATAATCAATGAATGTTGTATTTCTTGTTTTACAAATGTAAGTACCTAATTAATTTTTAATTGACAGTAAAACAAGTACAATAAGTATATGTAGAATTTCAATTATCTACAGTAACTATATACATTGCTCAAAATACACCATTTAGGCTACTGTAGCTAAACAAGCCAAAGTATATTATATTTAACGTTATTAGTTATATGCCTTATTAGGTTTGCCTACAATCGACAGAGCAGTTTTTTTCTTTGTGCTGATGATAAAGAAAATGCATCAATTATTTCCTCATTAGATATAGACTCCATCACATCTTTCTCTGCAGAAAGAACCAACAAGTTTGACAGCCAAGCATCTCCCATTGCAGCTCTGAGCCTGTCTCATGTCATGGCTCTAGTCACCACTCTCACCACGCACAGCCAGTGCGGCGCGGCAGTGTCAAAGACATTACCGCTGTCATTATGGCACTCACAACGCATGCGCACAATACCTTTTTCTACAACATATTATCCATTAAAGTAATTCGAATTGAAAACAGCTGACGCTAGCAAATCGTTAGTATAAATCTTATCACTTGTTCATAAAAAAATTTAAAAAATACCTACTCATTTTTCTAACCCCCCCAAAAAATTTTAACGACGCAGTTTGCGTCGTGACCCCCCTCTGTGAGCACCCCTGTGTAATAATTTTATAAACGTCTGTTAGTTCATTCGGAAGTAATTGTGAAAGTCTGCAGTATCTGTCAAACTCATTTCTCGCAGTAATCGCAGATGAGAATATTTTCCCCGCTTTTTCAACCACTCTTTCACCCATCTTTTTCGCTGAACTCGAAGAAACATTGCGATAGCTATAACTATGGCTGCACAGACTTTTTTCCTCTCCTCCAACATGTCGAGTTGCCAACAAGGTTAACAACCAAGTTGGTCGTCTATGGGCCCCTTTAGTTCTTTTCATATTGCACGTTCTTTGGAAAGCTCTCGTCAATATCGTCGGAATAAAATATAACAGTTGACATTGCTAACAGTAACGTTTCTTAGCCACTTTTCTACAGAGCATTTTTTGTCCTTTTCTTATCCGACTGGCACTAAATAACGAACTTCGGATTTTTACAAATAGCCAGTGAATTTCCACTGGGTACGCACGAAGACGAATCCGGAAACGTCTTATCAAAATCGGGGATGATTGGCCTTAAGCTCGAGATTAATCGTCAGATTAAAGACCCTTCTATCCCTCTTTCTTCCTCCTTCTATCAACATACTTTTTCGTTAGAGATTTTTTCAGCAATATTGCGCAATTCAGCAATATTGGCTTTGGACTTAATAACCCTATGGGAATACTCGGGTTTGCTATAGTTTAGTTGCGGGAGTTTGAGTAAATGTTTTTAAAATAGAATTGAGGAAAAGGTAGCAATTGAACTTGTTAACCAAGGCTCGCAAGGGTGGGAAGGGCGAGGAGGGTTAAGACTACCTAATGATTGTTATGCTTCTAATAATTAATTTGTCTTATTTTCCCCTTGTTATTGCTGGTAGCTAATTTCAACTAGGTACTACTAAGTTCGTCAACGTAACACGAAATATGGGTAAGAGCAGGTAGGTACTTACGCAAATAACAGCAGTTGTAACGAACACCGGTCGTGGGTTTCCCTAATAACCGTCGTATCACATCAACAAAACGGATCTGTGTTCAATACGCCGAGGCCATTTGATAGTCGAACGAGTCAGCTACAAGAAGTGGGAGCAATATGTTACACCACAAACAGCAAACAACTTCTCCCATGCGTTGCACAGGAGGGCGCAATCAGTGAGGCTCACGAGCGGAATAGCCTTCTGTTTCAAAAATGCACCGAGGGCCGCTCTGCACTCTTTCCGATTCTTCCTGTTCTAACAACATTGCAACACTCGGTAAAATAAGCACCTTGTACTATCAAGAAAGCATACTTTATGGAATAATATTCCCAGTTACCTCTATTAATTGAAGAACGAAGGGTCTCTACATTCCCTTAACATTTTTCAGCGTGTAAGCGTGCGAGGGTAAGCGTTCCTCGCTAAAGGCTACAATTTTGGAGCTATAACTTGGAATTCGGTAGGTAGACTATTTAGACATTCAAAATTAGTTGTACAGTTTTTGGTGACGATCCGTCGACAGGAACATGTCGTCGGCGATGACGATCGTCATCAAATCAACCGAAAATTGAGTTTGGCATAGTTTTCAATAGTTTTCGCAGAATCAACAAAAACCACTGTAAAAGCTTTTAAGCTGTCCTCGACGACAATTCAACGTCAACGTCGTCAACACTGACGTTATTCATTGTAAAATCCTCATAAATAGCGTTTGGTATCGTTTTCAATAGTTTATATATATATATATATATATATATATATATATATATATATATATATATATATATATATATATATATATATATATATATATATATATATATACATGTATATATATAAACAAATCATCAAACACTCCATCAAACAAAATGTAACCCATAATCACCTATTACTAATAGCCATGTAACAAACAAAAACTACCAACAACCACAGAATGCAAATGTCACCTCATCAAACACAACCCATCAACCATCGCCACCCAACATAACTAACTATGCTTCTCTCAGATACATAGGATCCACATCAGAAATTATAAAGAAAAAACTCAACAAATTCAGCCCAACAACAAAAATAGCTTTTTATAATCATCCGAATAACAGAAATAAAAAACACTTTTCAAAACTTGAAGATCGCATGAAAAAAGAAGAAATCAGCAATATAGTGTATTCAGCAAATTGTCAGGTCTGCGGATCTATTTATATTGGTGAGACTAAACAACTAGGGAATTGAAAGAATGAAAGGCCACCTCAATGATAACAGTAACGCTTTAAAAAAGAACAGTCCTAATCCAGATAAAGACAACTATGCCACCACGTTTTCTAAACATATAGCCATTACCAAACACAATCCTGAAATAAAAAACTTGGAAATTTGCTGTATAGAACCAAACTTTTAGAAAAGAAAAATTAAAGAAATGGCATATGGAAACAAGAATAACAACAATAATAATATTAATTTCAGAAAAGACGTCAAAGGATTATCACCGACCTACCACAAACTACTCACATAACTCCCCCCCCCCCCCCCCCCCCAACACTTTTTGTATTATTCTTCTCTTCATTAACATAATTTCATATTAGCATTCTTTTGTAATAAACCTCTGTAATTCTTATACTGCCAATTTTGAATTTCCTGCTTTGAAAATTGTTTCACATTACTACCTAATTTTAAGTTAATGTAATAACCACATGCCATCATCATCCATGTTGTAAATTCCATGGTATGTCTATACAACTAGTCAACAATGTAACCACCACCGTCATTCAAACTGTCACGCGTATTTCCTAGTTCAAAGCGTTAATGTTGAGTGTTGACTATCATCAAAATTCGATGCAATCATCACTTTATTGCTTATGAAGAACTAAATTGTAAGTACAATCATTAATAGCCATAAAAACTAAAACACCATAAATTACTTTGTATACCTATGTATTACTTTACTTCACTAACTGTCGTTTATAATTTTGAAAAAAATCGATGTAGGTATTTCAATTTCTTAATTGTTTTTTGTATAGGTAAACTATCTACATGAATAGGGTCCTGCTCCAGGACCGAAACGTCGTAGGAAAATGAAAAAACTCTACACAAAGACTAGCTTGGTCAATTCTCAACCTCAAGTATATATATATATATATATATATATATATATATATATATATATATATATATATATATATATATATATATATATATATATATATATATATATATAATTTGTTTTGAATGAACAATAGATAAACAAAGAGAGAAAAAGATGTTTTTCATATTTCGAAATTTCGAATATAAATCTTATTCACAAGTTAGAAGTTGAAAATGAAAATCATTTTCACACATACACGCACACATATATATATTTGTATGTGCGTGTGTGTGTCCTTCCAGACAATAACTCTCCCTAGGAATAAGATAAAAGTTCACGAATCCACACGAATACGGAAATGTCATGCGGCGGCCGTGGGGCGGCTGACTCGGAGGCGCTCCGTCGTCGGAAGTGGGGCGAGGACGGCGGAAACTGGGGCGTCCATATCTCACCGTCCTCGCGCTCGGAACATCGTCGCGCTGAACCAATCATGTCCGACGGGTGACCTTCCACTCTAACCCTATCACAATCACAAAAACGCTGCAAATTATTACACAAAGGTTTATTATTTCTGTATCATACAGACCTTCTACGTAGAAAACTGACCGTAATTATTTAGCCACACTTATAGTATATTTACTAGGTATCGAAACTCGGGGCTTCGTGCTTCCAATATTTGGTTCACTCGTTCACTGCATTACAGCTCCAGGACCCCATAATTTTACGCTTTATAGTAAAGTTGAGGAAAAAAATAATAATAAATGGGGCCCGAAGGAAGCGAAGCTTTATATCATAAAGCGTAGAATAGAATTATGAGTATTTTCATACTCATAAACAATCTCTTCTAATTGGAATTAATTTCATCACACTCTCTCTCTCTCTCGCCTTCCCTCCCCCCCCCCTCCCTTCCCTCTCACTCCCTCCGCCTCCCCCACACTCCCTCCTCTCACTCTCTCCCGCCCACCCTCTCCCACCCACAAGGCGTACGCGTGTTCGTCAGTCCAACACTTTTTCACACTTTTTCGCCAGTTTTTGGCCCATAGCATCTCTGCGAGTAAAGCGATCGGGATGGTTAAACGTTAGGACCAACTAGACCCCAAATGGAGTCTATGTGCGAAAGAACGGGTATTTTAAGTCAATTCTTAGGCCTTTTAAGTCAATTTCTCTTAGGGCCTTTTAAGGCCCGGACGGCGAACGGCGAACGGCGGACGGACATTTCAAATTTGGATTCTACGCACCTTGAAACGTAAAGTGACAAAGTTTGAGGGGGGGGGGGGGGGGGGGTTATAAAAATTTTTTGCTACACGATCACATAGGCTTATTATTGAAAATAATAAACCAATATAGGTAGGTATACTCGAAACGGGAAAAGTTCCAGTCATGCAGCATGATCGAGTGAGCGAATTTTCGTAAATTATCGTATTTTATTATGTTACCTTGTGTATTATGTCTTATTGTGTTACCTTGCTTTGAAATTTGTAGCACTGTTTTGAAATTTGAGCGCTTTGAGTGCAAAGAAATAAATAACTACCAGTTGTACGGCAACTAAATTCGTTCAAAATAATATTCTGCAATTCAAAATTGATTTGAAAATTTTAAGGTTTTTAGGGAGTTTTTATAGATTTTTCAGCAAATATAAATGACATTTGAGTGCATTTTTCTGCATAGTTTTGCGGGTAAATTTTATAATGTTCTAGTTTCTGGTTAATACATCTTATGGCTAAAATTCTGCTAAAAGTATAAATTTAACGATTTCGGGCCGTTTTTGTCCATTTTTAGTGATTTTTTGAGTAGTACATTTTTTGAAATTTCTAGGTGATTCTCGCTATAGGATTGGTAGTTAGCTATTTCTTCGCATTCAAAGTACTCGAATTTCAAAACAGTGTAACATGATATAATACGGTAATTTACGACTGATACTTTTTGGTTTATCATTTCCAATAATAAGCCTAAGTGATCGTATAGCAAAAAAATTTTATAACCCCCCCTCAAACTTTGTCACTTTACGTTTCAAGGTGCGTAGAATCCAAATTTGAAATGTCCGTCCACCCTTCGCCGTCCACCTAAGAATTGACTTAAAAAACCCGTTCTTTCGCTCATAGACTCCATTTGGGGTCTAGTTGGTCCTAACGTTTAACCATCCCGATCGCTTTACTCGCATAGATGCTATGGGCCAAAAACGGGCGAATAAGTGTCTTTTTCGAGGCTTTGAGTGTTAGACATACACACGCGCGCACGCCTGGCACGCTTGGCAGGGGGTCACGGTGGGTGGTGAGGGGGGTGAGCGGGGGGTGGAACAGAGGTGGGTAATAGAAAAGAGACTGGCGAAAGCCCCAGAGCATGCTGGTTACTATAGCTGGTTACTATCTGATTCAGAAATAATAAACCATTATGTAATAATTTGCAGCGTTTTTATTATTTGCTGGCTGTATCTGCTCGCTTCGCTCGCTCGTCCAAGCCCTTTATGTCGATCACATCGTACCAACATATATATTTCTGATGAATTGTGTCAGTGCCACCAGAAAATAGTGACTACGATTGTACTCTTTATCTAAGCCAGTGAAACTGAAAATTTCAGCACCTTAAGTGAAGAAGGGAACGAAATTACTTTTAAAGCTCACTCAATGTTGACGAGTGTGGTTGCACAAGTTGTACTTACCATACTCTACCACACCCAGAGAGATTTTATTGTTGGAAACTATGAAAATCAACACAACTAATCGATCATATGGATTAATGTTATTTTCTATGATACATTTATAATAACGATTTCCGTCCAGTGAATGTCGGCCACAAGTTGAGTTGAAGCGTTGTGTGAAGTCGGTGTCGTTTCAGGGTTAGCGCTGTGTCCGTAGGAGTCGAGGACGGCCTAGTTTCGGCTAAAGATAATAAATTGAGAATTCAACCTACAACACAACTCGGCAAGCAACAGCCCATTTTGCACCATTACTCTACTACTTCTCAAAACTATTTATATAGACATTTACGTATGTGGGGCACTCAGTATGTTAACAATTGTAACATTGAAAAATCAGTTGGTCGGGGAAAAAATCTAAAATTTGTTCTTACACAAGAATACGTGAAAACAGTTTTGATTGCATGAATTGGAGAATTAATAATTTTTCTGCCCAAGATATCTGAAAATGTAATTCAAATTAAAGGTGAACAATTAAAAAACGTCTGCCAAGTTGGGTTGCATATAGCTTACTCGTTTACCTATCATGAATGTATTGATTGAATATATAGATGTATAGAATATGTAGATGCATAGATTGATGTATAGATTGAAAAGTTTTAAATGATCTTGAAAAATTCCATAGCGGAAAAGAGTAAATCAAGAAGTAGCGTGAAATGTCATACTTGGCCAATTAAGAAACGTAAAAATGATACTCAATGTAATTTAATTTACGTTTGCAATCGCAGAATGAACTGATGAGTTGAAAACAATGAAATGGGTACGGGACCGTCTACAACCTAAACAGCGCATTTGCTGACAATTTCATCAACTTGGATGAAAACTGTGGAAAATAATCTTACTACAAGGATTTCATATTGGCGCATGCGCAGCAGCTATTAATGATACAACCATGTTGAAATTGATATAAGATGATCAAATTGACATCCTTCAACTATCGTCCAAATTTGAGCGAGATTGGACAACTAGGGCGTGAGAAAATGGTGCTTGATAGAATTTACGTTTGCACATGCACAGAGTGAGGTATTGAGTCATGAACGATGAAACTGATAGGGGACCGTATACCCCCTAGCCCGCACAACCTCGGAAAATTTCATCCTTAATCGGATAAAAACTGTGGAAAATAAGCTTGTTACAAGGATTTGCGTATACACGGCACACACCCTTTTTTTTTTAATACAAAACTCCCCTCCAAGGCGGAGGGGGCACACCATTAAAATGAAAAATAAATAAATAAAATAAAAAAGTGGGGAGGATGACCAGGTTTACCCGACGCCGGCTCTAGGGATAAGGGAAGTTGCAGGATGAAGAGGAAGAATGGGATGAAAGGAAGTGCCCCTATAAAATGACCACCAGTTAAGTAAGAACCCCTCAGGACGCGGGTGGTGATACCACGGAGCACTTCTGCTGAAATGCCCAACTCAAGTAACTCCGTGGCGCTTTTCCCGCACCACACCCCGCGCCATGACACGGTTGCATCCATAACCTTGATATTATTGGTCGCCACTCCTTTTAGCTCGGAAATCGCTTGCCGCAGGTAATTTCTATCATTCTTATTTATTTTAGCCCGCCAGGTCTACTCCATGTCCACGCTGCCACTGATAATTGGACATCCAGGATTATGGCAGACCCATCGGGCTTGACGGCAACGTTCCTTCAATAATGACGGTAATTCAATATTCTTTACAAACTGAACAGATGTAATGAAAGTTGCTCCACTGTGTAGTTAATTCGCATTGTTAAAACTCATAAAGCTCACAGTTATTGCGAGTTCTGATAATAGAGAAACCAACAGTATTTATTTGAAACAATTGCAGAATAAAGACTGACAAGAGTCCAAATAGAAAACTCATGTTTTTTTAAGGCTTTAAAAATTGGTATGTTAATGTCTCATTGCACAATAGTAATACTTGATTGCAGAGTATTATTTAGAACAAGTTTTTTCGCCATTAATTTGGTAGGTAGTTAACAATTATACTCATATAATCATGCTGCATGACCTTTTTTTGTAAAAAGCGGACTCACCGATTTACTATTTAGCGACATTACTATTGAAAACACATTCATAATTAGTACTTGAAACACAATAGGTAAAACTTGGACGTGACTCGCAGACAATGTCCGAGAGTTGTGTTGAAGTTAACCTTCGAGTTTGTATCTTCTGGTCGTCACGTACGCACGACCTCCTCATTGAAACGCAGATTCCCGTTTAAAAATCCAGCGTAATGTTGTGAAAACGACTGCCATCCGCCTCACGTGATCCACAATCGTCACGTTATTAGCTTTTCCTCAGGAAATGAAACACAAGTGGGCATATTCAACCTCTTTGCGCAATCGAATCTAATCAGCACCGAGAGATAAACCACAAATCATTACACTTAATCATCATAGTATGTACTATAATTAATGCAATCATTATTACAACGTCAACATTCATTGGGATAGCAAGCACGAGTCTTTAGGAAAATTAAACTTCCCTCCACTTCACCATTTTGCATAGAAAAGTATAAAAAAATCAACTCTTTATTAGTTTCATTCGTTTTTAAAGGCAAATTAACTTCCCAAAGGTCAGATACCTCCTACATAGCCTCTATATAATTAAAAGGAAATGCTTTTTTATTTCCATTATTACTAGCCGGTAAGCATACAATATTCAATAATTAATTAGTATGTAAATATAATCCCCAATAAGGGTACAGTTTGTGGTCTGGATTAATCTAACTCTATTTGACTTGAAATTAATGGGATTTTCTTTTACTAAATAATACTCGTAATAAGAGTTATTAGTGAACGATTTTCATTGCTATCTGTTAGCGAGAATAACCTACATTGCAATGCTAACTTTTTTTTTAACCTGGAATAAATTATTCAGTGATAAAATAACCGATTTTGGAAGTTCTGATATCACCCCCTATCCAAAAGAATGGTGAGGAGAAATTGAAAATGTTGCAGATTGTTACTATATTTCAGTATTATGTAGTACTTCTGTGCAGATCACCGGTCTATATTTCATTAAAAACAAATTTTGGTTTATTATATTCAGTAATGAATCTAATATCGAAGAAAACAAAATGTCAACCCCCCCCCCCATCCGAAAAAACCCCTGACTAAAGTTTAAGACATTTAGCTCCAAAAAAGCATCGGTTAGGTACCGGTGTGCCAGAAACTTTGACATCGCTTCCAAACATCCCCCCCCCCCCCCCCCCAAACCAAACCCCCCCCCCCCACCCGAAAAAAAAAATTCCTAATAAATTGGTAGTTTTTTTTGCATGATTTAGGTTCAGCATAGTTCAATAAATCGAATAATACCACCTGGAGCTCCGTACGACCAACCGTACACGCTCCACAAGGGGTTGAAGGAAACAAAAATCATCAACACGACCGAGAACCGCGAAACGATTCTGGCAGGTTTTCTCGTTAGAACTGTATGGTGGTTTAAAGAAGAAGAAGACACAAATTTCTCTAATTATAATTACGTCGCTCTTTTGCTCCCAGCTTTGTATGTATGAACAAAAGATGCTACCAGATTTTCAGCCGATTTCGTAGAGTTTGACAAAATACTTTTCAGGTAGATTTGAAAGGAGTGTTCCAGTAATGATAGATGTTTTTTGATGTTGTTATTAACTGAAAAAAAAAAAGAAAAAGTTTTTAAAATTACCTATATTAATTATACATGTTCTCCTGAAATTCCAGTTAAGAAAAGGGCATTTTTGAAAGTAAAATTTATTTTCTCGACCACTTGAAGATGATAGTGACCTATCATGACTTTACACAAGTGAGGCTATATTATCTTAATATTTCCACGTATTCCTTATAGAAGAAAAAGGATGGCATATTCTCACCCCTTATCATGGGGTGAGATTATTTTGTAGACAAAATTTCCACCTCCCCTACGCCTGAAAATAAAAAGCTCCAGTCATGCAGCATGATTGAATGAGCGAATTTTCATAAACTATCTATCGTATTACAATATGTTAAATTGTATTGAAATTTGAGCAATTCCAGAAGAAAGAAATAGTTAAAACCCAATTTTATGGCAAAAAACTCATACTAAATAAAATTCGGCAATTCAAAATAGATTTTAGATTTTCAGTTTTTTGCAGTTTTTATAGATATTTTAGCAAGTATTAATGCAATTTAAGTACTTTTTCAGCATAATTTTGAACAATTTTTTTTAAATATCTTAGTCAATCGTTGGAAATTTAGTTTTGGCTAAAACTCTGCTAAAAATATAAATTTAACGATTTTTGGCCATTGTTAGCCATTTTTGGTGATTTTTTTAAGTACATTTGTCGAGATTTGACCAATTCGATGTGCTCAAAAACTGTTGGCTAACGAATTCATTCTTTCGTTCGAAAGCTTGATTTTTTGGCGCAAGAACAGTATATATATATGTATATATATATATATATATATATATATATATATATATATATATATATATATATATATATATATATATATATATATATATATATATATAATTCAATTCAATGAAGTGGCTCTACAAGAGCATGTATAATTAACACAAATTTTAGAAAAAACAAAAAGTTACACCACAAACTATTTTTTATATTTCGGCTTAATTAGCCTTTTTCAAAAAATGAAGAACTACAATAATTGTACTACAAATTATTGTAGTTCTTCATTTTTTGAAAAAGGCTAATTAAGCCGAAATATAAAAAATAGTTTGTGGTGTAACTTTTTGTTTTTTCTAAAATTTGTGTTAATTATATATATATATATATATATATATATATATATATATATATATATATATATATATATATACATATACATATGAAAAAGCGCGAAGTTCTGGACTCGTTTCAGAATCTCCCAAAACGGATTCCAATGAAGAAACTTTTCAAAAATTTTGGTTTTAAAATTTTCCGAGCCATTGCAATAGCTTCATTTTCTACGTAAAGTCGCTAGAACTCTAAACCATAATCTGAAAGACGGAGAGTGAGCCAAAGTAAAATTAAATTTTGTAGGTGATTAACCCAGCAGTAGAGACAAAAGTTAAAACATTGAAATAAAGGAGTCTAATCTCTCCCCAATCTACCGTAAATACTGTAAAAGTGTTAACTAATTTTTCAGTGTGTTTGAAAATCGACCAATTTCCATCCATTTTGGCGGTCAATGGTAGCTTGTGCAAATGCGCGGTAACCGTGAAATCCTTTGCATTTCTCACTCGATTTTTATCAGATTTTTGGCATTATCGGTGATTCTGTGGAAGAATGCAAGTTGATTAATCGGGGTCCACCTGTGATGCTGTGATATGCATAGAAGGAATAATTCAATTAAGATTTTTAAAAAAAGTAAATACATTAGTGGGCAATAAGTTGCACACTTTTTTGATCTTTTGATCCGTAACGAATAACTCTTTAAGGTAGTTACCTACAAACCCCCTTGGAAGTGTCGCGACAAACCCGAAGTTGAGATTATGGTAGCCGGGTGAAACAAAAGTGGTGTGCAACACCGATTTAAATGTGTAAATGAAGATTCCACGCGTATCTGGGTCTTGAGATTGGTTCTGTGTCCTTTTTTAGATTGGCCTAATTTAACGCCAGTATTGGTGCCTACTTTTGTTCAATACTTGGTGTCAGTGTCAGGTCCGCGATAAAATAACATTTAGAAGAGCAGCAATGTCTTAATTTTGTGGTCGTTCATAATTTATTACTGTCAAGGATCCAAGTATCAGCGTTAAAATGTCGGTTCTGTAATACCAACTTAAAAAAAAAAAAAAATCCAGTCATGCAGCATGATTTTATGAGCGAATTTTCGCATAAGTACCTATTAATACTATATTATGTTGAATTGTTTTGAAAATTCAGGACTTTATGTGAAAAGGAATTCCCGATTGTATGGTAAAAACTCGTTCTAAACAATATTCGGCAATTCAAAAAAGATTTTGGGTACTTAGGTTTTTTGCAGTTTTAACGAATTTTTGTTGAAAATGAAGCTACTGCAATGGCTCAAAAAATTGTAAAATCTAAATTTTCGAAAATTTTCTACATTGAAATCTGTTTTGAATTGTAGAGCGAAATGGAGTGACGCAAGGTATCAACAAGGGGAAAGTTCCTTAGATCCTTAGACCCCTAGCACTCCTAGCGGCGAACCTTGTTAGTTCGGAGCCTCATTACAGTGAAATCCTTATATCTGTTTTAAATTTAATTAAGGGGAGGATGGCGAATAGGTCATGTATTTATTGGATTTACCCCCTCCACTAACATGAATGAGTTTCGAATGAATGTGTAAGCTCTCCAACTCAACCATCATGAAGTAGGAGCTGCCCAATATCTGTTTCGCAACTATGTAGATAAGAGTAGATTGTAAAAATTCATGAAAATGAAACGAAAAATCAGTAAACTGAGAGTTCTACACTACATGCAGATACATCGGTACATGGATATGTCTTATTTTTCCCCCTGTTATGTGTTCTGTGTCTCAAGCTAAAAATGTCTCAATTAAATTAATTCAGACAGCTGATGAGAAAAAACCCGATCAATTCAATCGTCTCTTAGGGTCCCAGAGAGTCTTCATATCTAATTTAAACTTCCTAGGATGAGAGATTTTAGCTCACTCAGCTGATTAGGAAAGAATCAATAATTGCAATCGTCTCTTAGTGTCCCAGATGTCCCAGAGAGTATTCCTATCAAATATTCAACTTCCTAGGGGTAACAGGAGAGAATTTTGCACACTCAGCTGACTGGGAAAGAGCCACAATCAATTGTCAATAATCTGTTTGTGTCCCGAAGAGTCTCCCTATCAAATCTCAACTTCCTAGGATTTAACAGGAGAGTATTCCTATCAAATTTCAACTTCCTAGGGGTAACAGAAGAGAATTTTGCACACTCAGCTGACTGGGAAAGAGCCAATCAATTGTCAATAATCTGTTAGTGTCCCGAAGAGTCTCCCTATCAAATCTCAACTTCCTAGGATTTAACAGGAGAGTATTCCTATCAAATTTCAACTTCCTAGGGGTAACAGAAGAGAATTTTGCTCACTCAGCTGATTGGGAAAGAGCCACAATCAATTGTCAATAATCTGTTTGTGTCCCGAAGAGTCTCCCTATCAAATCTCAACTTCCTAGGATTTAACAGGAGAGTATTCCTATCAAATTTCAACTTCCTAGGGGTAACAGAAGAGAATTTTGCACACTCAGCTGACTGGGAAAGAGCCACAATCAATTGTCAATAATCTGTTTGTGTCCCGAAGAGTCTCCCTATCAAATCTCAACTTCCTAGGATTTAACAGGAGAGTATTCCTATCAAATTTCAACTTCCTAGGGGTAACAGAAGAGAATTTTGCACACTCAGCTGACTGGGAAAGAGCCAATCAATTGTCAATAATCTGTTAGTGTCCCGAAGAGTCTCCCTATCAAATCTCAACTTCCTAGGATTTAACAGGAGAGTATTCCTATCAAATTTCAACTTCCTAGGGGTCACTGAAGAGAATTTTGATCACTCAGCTGATTGGGAATGAGCCTATAATTTCAATCGTCTCTTAGTGTACGAGAGTCTCCCCATCAAATCTCAACTTCCTAGGATGAACAGGAGACAATTTAGCTCACTCAGCTGAGTAGGAATGAGCCAATCATTTCAATTGTCTCTTAATTTCAGCTTCAGAGATTAAATACGATAGAAATCATCAGCTTTAGGAGCCCATCAGCTGTGATCAGAGGCCTATGCATTGTCTAGTCCCTAATGATTTCATGTACCTACTAAGTCTCAATAGTATACCTACCATGTACCTAGGGCCTTCTTTTCACATTATTAGTTCATAGAGGCCTGTTAGGGCTTGAAAAGCCCTAATGTAGTCCGTATAACAGTAGTACCTAACAGGAACTCAGCACATTATAGTAACGATATATGTCCTACCTATTTGCGGCGTTATGTGACCTGGTGCAAAGCTAAGGCGATGTTCTTCACAATTTCAAAGATCGTTCAGAAATAACTCTCCTAGATGTTAGTAACTACACTACATTTCTTACTTACCGTGGCAACTGTTGTTACTGCCACAGCCTAATAAACAGAGAGTCTCCCTACCAAATTTTAACTTCCTTGGGGCCGTGCTGATTCGAATGAGCAGTCTAACACTAAAATCGGACCGCGAAGTTCTTCACAATTTCAAAGACCGTTCGGAATTATATATAAAGATTATGGTTACTTAGCAATATTAGTTTATAACTTTGCGTAATAAATCAGCTTTCCTTGACACTACAATGGCTTAGGGATCATGAGATGTTGTGATAAAATGAGAGCATTCCAAAAAGTGGCGAACGATTTTCCTGCTATGAAAACTAAGGGAGTTAAACTTCGCTAGTAACGCATTGGTTGTACGTGAAAATCAATAGAAATAGAAAAAAACCGTTGCATTTTATAATACAAATTTTCGCACTCACGTAGGCCAGCCAATAGACATAGGGTCAGGAGGGGCAAGTAGGTCTCATCGTTTTATTTCGCTATGAGGCCACTCTTTTAAATAAGTTTCTTAGCAAATGATAGAACAGGTGTTTGTTATCTAGATAATTAGAACCATTTTCCGCGAAGAATTCGTTCGATATCAGAGTGTGAATCTAAGCGAGGTACAGTTTTTAATGGTTTTCTTGTCTAAAACTCCTTCTTTTCTTGTTTATTCCACTGTTTATATTTCAACCTTTTGTCTCTGTATGAACTACGCACTTGATAACTTCAAGGCTAAAAAAATTGCTGCAGTAAATCAATAAAACGTTCTTGCCCCTCTTTTTTTTTACAGTGGGGCAAGTGCGTTTTCTAAATAAAGGGCAAGTCCGTTTCATTAAAAACCGCATGAAATTACGTACCAGGAAAAATAAGAAAATCAAGGTCTTGAAGCCCAGTTTCCATTCAGAACCTCTTCCTCAACCCCCACGCACAACCACACGCTTCTCCTAAACCTAAGTCCTATCTGATTCTGCAAAACTTTGGAATCATCAAATTCTCTCTCACGCAAACCTCATTCCCCAACCGACAGCGAATCAGAGGACAGCCAACAAGTAGATGGGTTTATTGTCCATTTTATCAACTCAGGAATTCATGTTGAGTTACTAAATATTATCTATTTTGTGGCGTTTTATTTTTCATTAACAATTAATTTTAAATTATACCTAAAATCTACTTACATTGGTCCATTTCATTTTTATTATTTTTCGGGTAGAAAGTTGAAAACGCGCTTGCCACACTATACCTACGTTTGAATGCTTCTAGGTTTCCCATTTCTTGATGAATTACTAACTTCAATTCATTATATCTGTAAGTTTTTCGACGTAGAAAGGTCTGGGGAATGTAATAAAACTGTAGTCATTATTCAACTTGTAGTTAGAGGGAAATAGTAGCATCACAAAGTCAGATTTATGAAAAACAAGTACGCACTCCCCCCCCTCCACCAGACCTTATCCCAGTCATATCTAACAATGAAAGATTTTCACAGAAATAGGTTGAAATTATTACGATTTGTCATAATAACTATGCAATTTGAATTTACTGAGAATGGATCCATAGAAAGGCCAAATAAGAGTGGAAGCTATACTGCACAATCAACCTTGGCAGTCGTTTTTTAAAATGGTACGTATTTCACTGCACCTTCCGTTTCTGGATCTCTAGCACGTCTCCACAGTGTTGCGGTTTTCCTCCTATTTTGGACAATCAGAGCAGCCCATTTTTCTGGAATACGGAACGTGAAACGAAAGAACAACTGGGGTCGGAGGCCCAACCGAGTTCATTCCTCCCCGAGTCCGTTCGCGTTCCCAAAAGCTGCTTTCACGGGAGGCAGGAGGAGCAACGGTTCCGGGAGAAGTCAGCCGGCCGAGCGACGCGACGTCCTGCCCCACATCCGCCTGTACGGCGGCCGTGCAGTCAAGTCCGCCACCGCGTCGACTCGCGTCGCCACGAAGAAAGTGATGTCCTGGATCGACGGATATGGAGCTGAGAGGCGGAGAAAATACGCCGCGTACCGCCTAAAATAGGTAGTCACTGAATCCGATGCACGAGAGTGAATTAGGTTTACCATATTGCTCTGAAAAGTTTTGAAAACTTTTAAATAAAAATAGATTTCATCTATGTATTTCGACACCCCCAAAATATTTCGCACCCATTCTAGAATAAGGGTACAACTCAAAAATTGACATTTTTGGCAAATCGCATTCAAAGTTTTCCTTCCACATCATTGGTTACCCGTTCTTTGGAACACGATGAACATAATTTATCTTTGCGACACTTGTTTCCTACATTATTACTCTGACGCCCCATGATGAATAAATAGTTTGTTTGCCAGTGGGAAGGGAATGGGGGGAACGGTTTTGTTGATTTTTTAAGAATTTTTGAGTTGTTCCAACTCAAACGCTGAAATCTCACCAGTCAGGATCCAAAATGTTCAGAAAAGAAAGACACAAGTTAAAATTGTCCACACAATAAGGAAACAACTCAAAACGAGACTGCGTGAACTCAACTGAGTTGTGTCTTTCTTCCTAGGACGTGAATTGGTTACTCCATCCATAGAAGAAAGACACACGCACTCTCTAGCGGAATTAGAATGCCCTACACATATCTCCACCTTCTACAGACAAACTAGACCGTTTCTACTTCTCAGAACCACAACTAACTCAAAAATCGCGATTTTTGAGTTGTACCCTTATTCTAGGACGGGTGCGATTTATTGAGATTTCTATGTCTTTGCTTTGGCATCCAAAATCAAAAATCAAGTTACAGCTTCATATCGTGCGCTTACTTGGAAAATCCACTGAGTCCATTTTTTCTGAAACTGATTTTAACGCTTCAACAAGAACAAGACCTCCTAGGAGTTCTCCAGTTGTTGAATGGTCACCAAGCCCCTAATATCAGTGGAAGATTGTAGAAGAACACATTGTATTTTCCATTAAGTTCAAAACGCTGCAAATTATTACACAAAGGTTTATTATTTATGTATTAGGCAGCCCATCTACGTAGATCTCTGGTCCATAATTGAAGGGCTTTGGGTACAAAGGGCGTAAGTGCCATAAATCCCAAAAAAAGTTATCGCTGTTTCAGTTTTAATTTGTTTGTCATTCTCACAATATTCGTTCTAAAGAGATGATTTTTTTAAAAATTGAATATTGCTGAAATATGTTTTATTTGTGCATTGGATTTGTTCATAACGATCTTCCCAAGATTAAAAAAAACAATTTTTGTTCACGATCCTCTGTTTACCACCTGCCTAAGTGCCATACCCACCTGATTCTTCAAGTTTTCTACAAGTGAACAGTTTTAAAAACATTGCTAATCTTTTTTCACATAGGAAGGTATCTAACGGAGTTCTTAGGGGAATTAGAAGAAAAAAGGTGTTCTCACGAGAGTTTACAAGGTTACAAACGCAGTGTTGCACCATGGCACTTACGCCCTTCCTACTAAAAATGCCTCATGGACTTAGGTAGTACTGAAAAACGGTGATTTTGGACGGAGGACATTGGTAACACTGCGACGTGGCGGTTTATTTAAAAATTATTGGTGCATAAGCCCTTTCTAGAAAAATAGCTAGTGGTATATAGGTCCAGAAAAAAATATAATATGGAAAAAGTCGATATTGGCACTTACGCCCTTTGTACCCAAAGCCTTTCAATTATTAAACGCCGCTTATAGTATATTTAGTATCGGAACTCGGAGCTTCGGACCTCACAAATGGGTTCAATCCATTACAGCAGCGGAATCTCACAATTTTTCACTTTTTAATATAGTTGATAAACAAAACAATTTATTACCAAGTCATCTTTCCAACACATAAAAGTGATACCTATACTGTATATTGATATCATCATCTAATTGGTCAAATTTCAAAAAATATGCTGACAAAATCACTGAAAATGGCTAAGAATTGTTAAATTGATATTTTTTAGCTTAAGATTGGTCAAATAAAGTTTATCAACTATGAAATAGAACATTCAACAATTTATGTACGAAATTATGCTAAAAACTTGAACTTCATTAAATTTTGTTTTAAAAAATCTATAAAATTGCAAAAAATAGCCTAAAATCCAAAATCTCTTTTTGAATAGAAGAGTATCATTTAGAATACTTTTTTTTCCATAAAATTAATAGCTAACATTTTCTTTTCACTCATAAATCTCCAATTTCTATACAACTTGAAATATACAAAAAAAAGACACTTTTTCACCTATTTTGGCTCATAGCACCCATGGGTGTGGAGCGATCGAGCTGGCGAGAAGTTAGGACCAACTAGACCCCAAGTGGAGTCTATGTGCGAAAGAAGAGATTTTTTAAGTCAATTCTAAGGCCTTTTATGGCCCGGATGGCGGACGGCGAACGGCGGACGGACATTTCAAATTTGGATTCTACGCACCTTGAAACGTAAAGTGACAAAGTTTGAGGGGGGGTTATAAAAATTTTTTGCTATACGATCACATAGGCTTATTATTGGAAATAATAAACCAAAAGCAAACGTTTCCGACTAAGTGCAGAGGTTGAACGAAATCAGACCGACAGATGATGAGAAATCGAGGTTACAAGATATTCTCGTTTGAGCATGCGCACAGGCTACTATTGATTCGACGGCATTGGAAATTAAAGGGAACCAACTAGAAACTACCAAGTATAATCCCTGAAATTTCATCGGAATCGTATTGAAACTTGGTATAGTTTTGGGTGCGACAGGGATTTACCACAGACAGACAGACACGGAAACAAAATTGATCAGCTTTATTTGATTGTCACGGAGAAACACATTGACACGAATTCGTCAACTTACAGTTGCCCGAAAAGATATTTATGATAAAATACCCCCAGTACCCTCTCGCCGAGTCGACGCGAGGACAGGCGAGGGTGTACAGACGTCGTTCGTGTGGGCTCGGGTTACCTCCGCTCGCCTCGCCGGTGCTCCAATTCCTGTCGGTTTCCCAGCTCGAGTCAAAGGACCCGAGGCGGCACGAGGCCCGAGAGAGGAGGTAAGGTTCACCCCCCATCACCACACTGTCTCGTTCAAACTTGTGACGTAGGTAGTGTTTTGACATGGAAAAAAGTTAAAATAAAAGTTCGAAAAATACATACACCTATTCAGCAACCAGGGTGGTAGTTAAAGGTCTAAAACAATTAGTACCTATGAGGGTTAAACCTCTCTGGTTTGCTCTCTGTCTAAACATGTCTGAACACACCGAACAGGAAACTTGTGCGCGGAATTCCTATTTCTAACTCCTCTGCTATCTATTGTTGAATGATTTCTTCTTCTGAACATCTTAGCAAGGACAGGGATGTTTCTCCCTGAGGATTTAACAAATAATGTTATATTTTAAAAAATTATAATTTTAATTGATTTATTTCTTCACTTATGAAAATTGGTTATGGAAAGTATTGGTTTAAAATGTACGGTTAGAAGAAAAGGAGAGAGTACCGGTCTGTCAGGTCTCAAAATCATAAATCTTAGGTTACCTCAAACCTCTGCAAATATTAATTTTCTTCGATTTTCCGAAGCAATAAGCATGAGAAGATTGATTGATAGAATAAGATTCGTTAATTAGAAAAAGGGCTACTTAATCCTGCACGTCAAAGTTACTTTGTGATTCACAATCGTGTTGAGGCTTCTTTCTCTGCCACTTAAGCCATTGTCGAGCACGAATGGATGAACGTACAGCGATTCGGGAGGTCTAAATCGATGCATCGATTTTCAAAATTTCAACCATTAGATATTTTCCCTTGGGATGGATTGAGTGAGCACTCAAGCAAGTGATGCAAGTGATGCGTTTTTAAGCACCAGAATGTGATTTCTGCTGATGAGTGATTTCTGAGTCAGATTTCGTTAATTTTGGCTCGGTATTACCGGAGAAAAGCTTCGGATTGCCGACGGCTTTTACGGCAGACGGTTTTTAATTTAACGTTACTGCCGGTTCTTTGTAAAATTTTCTCGGTGGAGTTATAGTGCGTTCCTGCTCTTTTTTTGGCGTTACTTAGATGGTTCCATTTCAAGGCCTCGTGGAGCGTTGATGCGATTCCCGGACATGGCTCGACAACTCTGGATAAAGAAGACGGGCGGTCCCGGACAAGAAACCAACACAAAAGATTGTGTCGTTAGACCGGGCTCCACCAGCTTTGCTAACCATCGTCACGTTGCCAACAGAAGGACAGTATAACTCAAGAGCATTTACCAAGATTGGCTCCTGAGTGATGAAAAGTAAAATTACTTAACGCTATAAATGTCCTCTACGATCAAAATACCTATCCAACAAGAGTGTGCATAAATGCATTTCTCAATAAATTACCATATTAACAACAATATGGTGACCGAATATGGAGTACAAAAGAGACTCGATGACCTTATGAGTAAATATTAGTATTTTTCTCTATATACAGCTATGTTTAAAATTAATTGTCCGCTGAATTTGAGCTTACTTTATTGCTTACAAAAATGAACGACGTTTCAATATTTATGAAATACAAGTTATGTATATAGATATATATAAAATGCAGCAACAATGGATGTTAAGATTTGTAGAGAATAGATCTACCTGACTCGTATATCAAGATATGAATTATCTACTTTCGGCGTTCTTAGCGATATTTTATACGCATAATTAATCATATTTTGTGGCAGAAACAGCTCTGTCAAATTGACTCATCCTTTTTTAAGGGATGCTCTTCTTTTTTTCCTCTTCATTTTGGCGAAAATCTCAATTGAGGTAGATGGTCTGAAGGGTCACACATAAACACTTCGTTCGTTGTATCCAACAGGCGTAAATCTATATCCACCCAGAACAGAGTCAAAGCGGCAACTTGATTGTGACTAGAAGCCAGTCGTTTCTTCTCAGACACTTCTTCTGACAAGACTTGTATAGTATCTCTTTTTTCTCTCCAAGTCTGATCTGGACCTGTGGCTTTCACGATTTGAACTTTGTGAATCAGCAGACCGAATGGGGTCGGCTTCGATGATATTCGTTCCCTCCCATCGTTTGTTACTGTATAAATAGTTCCTATTCAACTCGACCAGATAAAATTATAAAGGTTCAAATTGAAAATGACAAACCAAAAGTAGCTGCAAACTGCTTGACATCCGTATCATGTTGTAGTATGAGGTTCTTCTTCCTCGGACAGTCTTGCTCCATCTCTTACACTCCTTTATGATATGGCCTCTCGATCACCCTCCTTGGGAGCCATCTTGGCTAAGTAGTCACACAGCGTCAAACTATGGTTAGTCTCTTCACTCATTAGTCTCTTTCTCTTAGCATGGATGCAGGATAATGTAGAAGGTAGGAAGTCGATTAACTGCATGTCAGAGGTAAACTCTGAGATGAATCGCAGGTGCTGGAGCCGATTTGAAAGCATAGTTTTTGAGAGAGAGTTGAGAGATGTTGCTTGTGATCTGTAAAAACGACCTTATATGACTGGTCGGAAGTGAGTGATGCCCAAATAGATGGTGAGGATCCTTGTCGTAGTTTTGCTGGGCGTTATTGAGACCTTTAGAAAAAAATCCTTTAGGACGGAGCACCGTCTCATCCCTGTAGTGTAGAGCTGCTCCCACTTGCGTTGTCAGAAGCATCAGGGTGACATGGGGCTCGTATGATGTCTGCATGTTTGTATGATTTTGCTGTTGGTATTTTTCATACAGCCCCAGCACTGGATGCCATCCAGCAGAATTTCAAACACAATCCAACACAGACAATTCAAACCACATGGGCCGTAAAAGTTTCTCTTATATGAGCAATTCGTTGTGTAAGGTCAATTCAGAATGTCTGCCAAGCAACCAATATATTTTTTTGAACTTGAGATTTAATTGATTTTTTTTTAGAGGCATGCTCCTTCTGTTTCAGTTCTATATTTATATCAATTGTCATTCCAAGATACTCTGCTGGGCGTAAGGTATTTCTTGTCAAGGTATTTCTTGTAATTTCAGTACGTCTGGTAGTTGATTTTGTTTGTAAAGTTGATAAGGATAAGGAGTTTCGATAAGGAGATTTCATAAAGTTGATAAGGAGATTTCAGCTCATTTAGCTTGAGGCGCCATTTTTTGGTTCACATGTTTCAACAGGTTGATAGAGTCTTGTAACTTATTGGTTGCTTACTGTACCGTGGGAAAAATTATAGGTTTGTCAATGTTACACTTCTTAATCTTATTATTTGTCTTCCCTTATTTATTTATTTTTTTTTCAAGAAAACATAAGCTAGATTGCAGGTCCTTTATTTCATTTCATTGCCTATTTAAAAACTAAATGTACCTATTATTATTTTGCCGTGGCAGTAGTTAATTTGGGAGAGGGAACGTCCACGATCCACGAGGAAGGGCCGCGAGGCATCCGCCGAGGAATTCCCGGCGAGTCCCGCTAACAATCGTGATCCCGAACTCCTCCTCCTCTTTCTTCGTCTCTCTCTCTTCCACCTCATCCTTCTTCTATTCACCCTTTCACATCATCTTTCGCAACCTCCTTTTTTCTCGCACAGTCGCGAGGGGCTTCTCTTCCTCTCTCCATCTTCCCATTTCATCGTCTTCCCCTTCGCCTGGGGAGCTACGCACGAGGATGATGACCTGAACTTCAATATCAACATCCTGCGTTGGGTAACGCAAATTCCTGAGCAACCGCGGGCAGATTTTGGATTTTGAGTTGACCGCACTAAAATACGAGAGAAAGGAAAGAGGAAAATGTAGGAAGGAGGAAGTTTCCTGAATTGTTTTGAGTCATCTAGATGTGCTCTGGCAGATTTCAGCTTAATGGTAGGGCTCATGGTCGATAAAATCGCCCCAATCATCTTGATTATAACCACATAATTATTTTCGCCTACCGTGTTCTGACTAGTTCAGTTTGATAAATACTAATCTTACTTTAGGTTTATTTGGTATCAACTAGAGATGAGTCGATACCAAAATTTATCGATTCCCGATACCGATACCTAAAAAATCGATTCCCGATTCTCGATACCGATACCATTGGCGCATAATATCTAACTTACCTGTAGGCGAAAAACAAAAATTCCTCTTGAACTAGTAATATATTCAAATTTTTTTGTACAACATATAACTTATACTTACAAAAAATTGATCCCAATATATTTGCAAATGAGGTAATTTTTAAATAAAAACAAAACATGGATAGTAAAACCTTTATTCTCCATCTGTTCTACTTAAGGTTTTTGTTTAAAAAGACCAACATTTTAATTCTGTCTGGGTCCAGACGATTTCTCTTCTGGTCGCAGAAGTTGTTACGTTCCGCAAGTTGTTACTGCACATCTATCGATAGCCTCTCGCAATGAATACTGGCACCAATAGCTTACCGTTCCGTCGTAGATGAAGTTATTAGTCTAATTAGCGGAGTTAATTAATTAACTTAATTTTCCATCTATATTTATTGTCATTAGGAGTTCTTGTTCCAATGAAGCTTTAATGCTTTAGTTACTTATTAAAATTAAATAAATTTTAAAGATGAATTCTTATTACAAATTCTGAATATCAGATTTATATTTTCATTCAACGCTGTAGTTAATTTGATTTGTGCAAATACAAAATTTGATATTGTCTTGTTATCTTATAATATGATATTTTATAAAAGTTATTGGCAATCACTTTTATTGCCTAGGATTGATTTCTTTCTGAATAAAACAAGTTAAGCAGACTGACTTGGTTTTTTAGTTTTCATTTAGATTTATATTTTCATTCAAGGCTGTAGTTAATTTGATTTGTGCAAATACAAAATTTGATATTTTTTTGTTATCTTATAATATGATATTTTATAAAAGTTATTGGCAATAACTTTTATTGCCTAGGATTGATTTCTTTCTGAATAAAACAAGTTAAGCAGACTGACTCGGTTTTTTAGTTTTTCGTCGGTAACTGTAAGGTATTTGCAAATAAGACTGGCTCTAGGCTTATACTTGGAAAACATAGCTTTGTCTAATGCTTCTAGTGTCACAAACAAAATAACACAAGCCTACTTGTAAACAAAGTTATAACTGTAAGTTGTGTTTTGGACAATTCATGTTTCGCGACTGCTAACTTCACACAACGGTTGCACAGTCCAATAGGCAACCATCTTCGTTGTTAGATGGTTGCAATAGTACCGCAGTGTAATAAGACGCCCATCACCGGGCGGTATCGGTATCGGCTTTAGGCGATCGATTCTCGATACCGATACCAATGCCTAAGAATCGGTGGTATCGAGAATCGGTATCGGGAATCGACTCATCCCTAGTATCTACATTGGTTTGTTTAATCTCTTGTGAACAGTCACTAGTCTAAAATGTACATATTGTGGTGTACCTACTGAACAACAAGTTGCTTTCTCCGAAGGTTGAACCTGATCAGCGTTCAAACATTATTATCTTCGCGAAGATGATTTGCCATGTCCTCGCTTTGGGATTAATAATTCTAGCTCCTTACCCAAACATATTATTGTTGAATTCGATGGGGGTATTTCTTCCATAATGTCGAATTTTCTTTCTGTTAGTTTGACTGGTCCCTCGATGGTCCTTCTTCTAGAATTCTATGGTAATTGGGAGAACCCGCAGCGCGTGATTTCAAACACTACACTATCTACTATAGTGGTTATATACATAGTACATAATGTAAGTATATTTAATTTATTATGCTTGTTTTGGCTGTACAAGGATTATATTAATTCCTGACATTGCAATTCAAAAGCATTATTATTTCAAATGACCGTTTTTGTTGACAACAATTAGTGAATAAAAATTCATTACTGTACGGAACTGTTCTAATTTAAATAGAATATAAAAACGAAAACACAGTAGGAAATAACAACGGAAAAGACAGAAAAATGTTTCGACTAAGCTCTGTCAAGTAGTGCGATGATTTGAATAAGTAAGCTATACGCCCATCCCAATCAGGGCTTCACAAAAAAAAAAAAAAAAAAAAAAAAAAAAACGTTCTATGACGAACTAATACCCGAAGACTTTTCAGAAAATCGTCAATGAAAAAACTATTTTTTTTTTAGTTTAAAATTTAAACTTTTCGCTGGCTTTCTTTTACATCTAGTACTTATCTATGCTTGATTTTGTGGGGAGTTACGGTGCACATATCGACAAATACACTCTTTGGGAGTTACGTAAATATGATTCAAACATTCAATGCATCACAGAAACAATGAACACATAAGTACATAACAGCAATAAGTCAAACATTCAAAACAAACTACCATATGCAACCATATCAATGATATTGCAAGGTCATTAGACTTCCAAATGCACCACAGAGTTGTGCTCCATTGCATATGGTTTTTGTACAGTATATTTTTATTTTCTTTACTACGTCGGTATTATTATTGAATACAATTGTTGAAACTGTATTTACTTAATGGAAATAAATCCCTATTGAATTGAATTGAATGCGATTTTTTGAAGCAAATCCGCCTCCTGTTTTTAGCCATCTGGAGGCTTGGCAATCCTAGACATTAAGATTCCTTGAGTTGTTTGGTTAGAGCGAACTGGCGTATGGGATCGCGGGGCGCGCGGTTCGAATCTTTCGCAAGACGTCGGGCGTCTGTCGCAACGGACGCCGGCTCGACCTTAAACTTGTCGGCAATGAGTGGGAAACCTCGGAGGATTGTTGTTCCTTCCTCCTCAAGGTCCGCAAACACGTTTCTTCCGATTCCTTCTCCCGTCAGTTTAGGAGAAAACGAAATGGAAAATCTTGGGGTTTTTAGTGGAAAATGCTGAAGATAGGGAAGCGATGTGTCTTTTAGGAAGTCAAATAAACTTTGACCTTCAAATCATATTTGGAAAACACATCGAAGGCGCATCATTGAGGATAACCGTTCCAGGTACCATATCGTATTATAGTAGGTCTGTGTTGGTGGTCTCAGTACACATAGGTACTATTTGTGGTTCGATGTTTATATCGATTTACACTTCTTAGCGTAAGGAGAATTATAATATCCACAAGGAATAAGTACTTATATACTTTTGATTTTTTAAAATTTTGATGGCGTGGAGTCAGTCTATGGCGCCATCCTGGACAGAATCCCGGTAGATTGTACTGGCGAGTTTTTGTCATCTTTTCGTTCTTATTTGTTTTTCTTTGCAGTTATTTGCTCTTGATTATGCAAACACATCTTTAAAATAAAACAAAAATTATAAATTATATATCTATTTCTATGTCGCTCTAAAAGGACGAAATGCACTTAGCTAATTTAAAAGAATAGGCATACAATGAGATTTACTGACAGGGCACACGCTCATACATGTATACTATCTCTGATTTGGGATGAAGTGTTTGGAGTTGTAATTGGATATTGACCACTTAGTGCAAATGTCTGGCAGTCAAACAATGAAGGGGTGGTTGGGGGGAAGAGAGAAGGAGTGTCAAGTCCTCAAGATTTAGCAGAAGTCATTCAGCAAAGGCACAGGAAGCCTAGTCAAGAGCACACAGATGAATGAAGGTGGATTTATTGAAGCAGAAAGACTGGCTTCAACAGAAAGTGCTGAAAATGTACTACAATTCATTAAAATTTGCTTAAAAAATCGATAGAAACCAAAAAAAGCTAAAAATTCAAAAACTCTATTTGAATAGGTGATTGTTTAGAATACTTCTTGCCATAAAATTAATAGGTAATAGTTGCCTTGCACTCAAAAAGCTCAAATTTCAAAACAATTTAACATTATACTATACGATAATTTACGAAAATTTGCTCATACGATCATGCTGTATGACTGGAACTTTTCCGTATAACACATGGTTGATCAAAGTAAGGTAAGTAGCGAAATGGTTGGGCCCGTACCTACTCAAAAGTATTTCATCAGAATTTGCCATCAAACTATTCAAGATGAATGCCAAGTACCTAGGTAGGTAGCTAGATTAATCTATCGCCACTGTTTCGTAAGGATGCCGCAAAGTTGATTGAATATTTATTATTATCGTGTAGGTAACATAATAGGCTAATACACCAAAAAAATGATTGGGTATTTGAGCTGCTGATTGTTTAATTTAGTTAAAATCTACCTACCTATATCTAATCCACTAAAGTTGTGCGCTTTTAGTGGTTTCCAGATCGTGGATAACAATTATTGTGTAGTCAGTAATTATTCACTTTTCTGGATATATGATACGTTGAAATCTACTAGGATGAAATTATCGGTGTTCAAAAATGTATTCAAAACACACTATTCAAAAATGTATCACAAAACCACTTTAAATTGAAGAAAATATTATTTATTGGAATGTAGAGAGAATTCCTATAACGTAGAAAATTCATATAGGTTATGCTTATCAATAACTGTGTGTGAATTTATCTGCATAGGGTTTACTTACATTAACTTTTTTTCCCCATTTCAGTTGGTAACACTGATGGTGACTCTTAAGATACACAACATTTTTGATTCCTGAGGGTGTTACCTGAGATAGAAAAAGAACAGCCAATTATCAGACAGAAGCTTATAATTTCATTGATGTAATCAGGTGTCATAGTGATAGGTAGTTTAATTGAGAAAACATTATTTATCATTTTTGCGTGGTCTTTGCGTATTGAGAGGCACACAAATATTATATTCTTAAGGTTGTATTCTCGAGTTGTATTCAAGGGCTCTCTTAAAAAACATGATCGAAGTAGGTACCTACATACGGAGTAATCTACTCTTTTTGTTGCACTATATATCAAGATTTTCGCGGTATTCTCATCCTCCCATGTGGTCTAGTGGCTAGGATATCTGGCTTTCACCCAGAAGGCCCGGGTTCGATTCCCGGCATGGGAAGAAAATTTTTGCGCTCCCTTTGGTCCGAAATGAGGTGGATAAACGGCGAAAGATTTTGATTTTTTGTGGGTTATTGGGTACATGGGACTCGTATAAATAAAGACATGCAGTGTAAATAACATTTACACTGCATAATAACTCTAACACTTACAGTTGCACAGTAACACTTGCAATAACAATTGCAAGTAGGTATCGTAAAAAAAAAAAAAAAAAAAATTTGATTTTGCTGAATACATTGACGGGATATAGGAAGTTTTTGGGAGTTTTGAAGTAATTATTTCGTCAAACTAATACTAGTATTTCGTCAAACTACCACGTGATTCCTGGGAAAAAATAGTACATTAACGTATTTGAAATTAATCATTGCCGAATTTTGAACCTATTTCATAAGAGATTTACCACGAAATTCCGAAAAATTTTAGAAATTTTTTGCTATTTTACCTTAATTTCCGGGGGTAGGCTAAATATAATATTAAGGGGGTAGTAATTATAATATTTTGTGCGCCATCAAAAAGCTGAGACGTCAACGAATGAGAAAGTGGGGTGCAAATTAATTTTTTGACGTCTCTATTATTTTTTTATTCAATTCTTCGGGTAGAAAAAACATGAATGAATGAAAACAAAACTTATAATTTATGCTGTACGCCAGTGTGAAAGCCTCTTAGCTAGAACTAGTTGGATACAAACCTGAGATATTAAAGTAAAGTAGTAGAAGTATTTGACCTTGAGTTAAGCAATGTTTGGCCGGATTCAATCGGATCAATATTTAGGTGGTTTTTGAAAGCCAAAAGTCGGGAATCTTATGTAATGTTCAAATTTCCAGAAACCAGTTAACCATAATTCCAGTTGGTTCGCTTAAATTTGACCAAACAACCGCATCAGCCGCAACTTCGTTATTCCTAATAGGAGTTCCGAATGTGTAATTACAGATCCGAATTCTACAAACTTTTAAAAGAATTTACTGGCCCCTTTCTCGTTATATGCTTGTGTGTGCAACCCGTTCGGTGAGACACAAAGTTGCGCAACCTCGGGTTTGCACCAAAATTAAGATGTCGACAAGCAAAGGTGTGACATGATCTGGCACTGTCTTTCTACGCTGAATTACTTGATGATATCCTTTTCATGATTTGACTCTATCCTACCGCATCTTGTAAACTCCGAAAGTCGTATTTCAAGCGGAAAATAATAAATTTTGAATAAATTTTCAAAAATATGGTTTTTTTAAATGGTTATAATATTATTATCATTATTATTTTTTTTCGCTTGAGTGTTGAAATAGCTTAACGACACAAGCTTAATAGTCAAACTGTTGATACCCATGAAAGATAACGAATACAAAACGCTTGATTTAAAACCTAATTGGTAAGGCCCAATAATGTGTAAGAATAGTATAGTCAGATTGTATTTTTGGCAACATATTTTTGGAAATGTGTTTATTAGAAGTAGTAGGTACGTTTTAAAGCAGATGAGAGGAATCATTACATTTTTTTCGAATTGAATGTGTGCAATGTAATTAATGCAGGTATTGCGTTAATTTGGACAATAAAGACTGAATTATACTCGTATTTACAACGAAAATCTCCCATTTTCATCTCTACAGCCGGTTAAAACTGCTGTAATTTATTTCAACTTCGGTGTAACAAAGAGAATAGTGCATAACGAGTGCACATTTTATATTTATCTCACCTCTGGTGCCGATTGCGCAAAAAATCGTAAGAGGGTCTATTTCCTGTCAACATTATTATAGGAGTACTCCATCTGCCGACTATGGAACATACCGGAGAACCATTCCTATGTAATTCCCTCAAAAATAAATTGCTGATAGTTATTTTAGGAGAACTCGATTCTGTAATAATAAAAGGAGGTTCCCATTTTAAATAAAGTGACAACATGTTGCGCTCGTTTGCTCATTTTTTGACATAGATATATCTATAGGCTGGGGGTCATGTATTTTTTAAATTCTACCCAATTTTCAGATCAAAAATTTTAACGCGGTACCGATAAACAAATTCAGCAACTTTACTGCCGGAATGAAATCAGAAATCATTTGAAATTTCATTGGGAAGTTCCCAAATTGCATGGCTGTTTAAAGTCCCTTTGTTAATGATCTAAATTCTCTTCAGTTCATCCTTGGAAGTTGAAATTTGATGGGGAGACTCCCTGGGACACTAAGAGACGATCGAAATGATTGGGTATTTTCTGATCAGATGACTGAGCTAATTTGAGACATTTTTAACTTGATATAAAAACACGTATTTCACAGGGGAAAAAATAAGACATATCCATGTACCGATGTATCTGCATGTATTGGAGATACTCAACATCAATATACTTATTTCTAGATTTTATCTTCCCTCCCTCTCGAACAACTGGCCACATTGGCCTTAAAAACTCGTGGAGAGCATTCTCTTGGTCACCTAGCCATTTTGAAGAGAATTTTTTCATAAATTTTACTTACCTAAGTACTTCGGAATCAGTTAAAAACACAATACTTCGGAAGCAAAACTACTCAAACTCCTGTACTAATGTCAGCGCACACACCCTGGGAATAATTTTTTAAATTCCAATTCCTTCTTAACTTTTAACATCTTTAATGTGGAGTACATTTACAATTTACATTTACATGGAATACATTTTCAAACAAAACTGCGATCATCACGATGCCGTTGTAACGAGTTTTACAAAGTAAGAAGAGTTTCGTATGAAATATAGTTTTCATAATAATTACTCTTGACCTTGAAGTCATTAACTTCGACGCCTCAAGGTCATACCAGTCAACACCGCTGTTTATAATCGATCCACCTACCAACCGCCAGATAAATGCTCGGTGTTTATTATTACCATGTCACGTGAAGGGAAAACGCGTAGCTAGGTGTTTCGGGGTAAACTGAGCTTATCGGCAATCTATCTGGAGTTTCTATTTTCCCTGCACCCACTGTATCAGAAGAAAGTACTTTAAACTGCCATTTAGTACAATTTTTTTCTAGCGGCTCATCAGTAAATAGGCATACGGCAGACACCCTCAAAAAATGAGTTGTGAAGCATTACATTTGTATACACTTTGCACACTGATTTGTGTCGAATGCTACATGGTATTCTGGTTGATACAAATATATTATTTATACATGAATAAATGCCAAGGTATATAAGTACCGAAGTCATTCTCTCTCCAACCGCGTACTATGGCTATTTCACGAGCCCACTCGGTTCGCTGTACGTTCGCTCTCCCTAATGGCTAAAAATTTGGTAAGAAAAAAGAAGATCAACATGAGTGCGATTGAGAACTACTTAATGCAAATAGCACTACAAACTGCGACGATCGTATCAGATGATATAATTCCAATGGAATTCTCACCAATGGAATTCTCACTTCGCGAAATCGAGTTTATTATCACTTTTGCCACTCGTAGAGTAGGACGGTATTTTATTTTATCTCATTAATTTTGATTTGGTGAGTGCCTACATCTGAGTTGATATAGGTACTTCTGATATACCACTATGGTGTTTTATTAAATTGTCATTATTAAATTAGCGGTGTCAGACCATCAAGATTTCATCCAGATTTTAGCGAATTTTCGTAGGAAAAAGGCTATGGCAACGGCTACGAAAATTGTAAAATTATAATTTTTGAAAAATTTTTTCATTCAAATACGTTTAGAGGCATTCCAAAACGATTCTTGTAGTTTCCGCTATTTCATATATACATGTATCATTCCTGACGATAACTCCTCTCGTCTCTTTGAGCATATTAAATTGGTCAAATTTCAAAAAATGTTTTTAAGAAAACATTTGAAATAACTAAAAATGACCAAGACAGGCCAAAAATCGTTAAATTTATAATTTGTTGTAGAATTTTATCAAAACAAGGTAATCAACTATTAACTAGGACATTAAAAAATGTTTGCACAAAATTATGCTAAAACCAATACTCAAATTTCATTGATATTTGTTGGAAAGTCTATAAAAACTGAAAATAGAAAAACTAAAAATCCAAAATCTGTTTTGAGTTGCAGAATGTCATTTAGTAATTGTTTTCTATTATATCCCCGCTTATTTGCGTTAATTGTGCTTATTCATTCATTCTGATCTGTATGTCCAACTAATCTGTATTTTTACTAAGGGATTTACTACTTGATGTTATGTATTTTTGAGATGCGAGCTTGCGAGCATCCAGACCACCAAACTATACACATTATTCTGACCTACATGTCCAACTAATCTGAATTTTTACTAAGGGATTGACTACTTGATGTTATGTATTTTTTAGATGCGAGCTTGCGAGCACCCAGACTTTCAAACTATACACTGCATTCTTATCTATTTTACCACAGTGGACGTAAAAATGATTGGGGATCGTCAATCCGATCAATCCCCATTCTATAGAAAATAGTTTGTAAATGCAGGGATATAACAGAAAAGACCCAAATTTTTGTCATAAAATTGGTTTTTAACAATTTCTTCGCACTTAAATTGCTCAAATTCCAATACAATTCATATATTACAATACGAAAGGTAATTTAAGAAAATTCGCTCATACGATCATGCTGCACGACTGGGACTTTTTTCTAATCCCACGCGTCTAGGGAGCAGCTCAACGAACTTTTTACTTGTCTGGTGGAGCAGACAGGTCTGCATGGGTCGACAGGTTTGTTGCTGAGATGCTGTCCATCTTCAGAGATTTGCATGAGGGCTGGGCGTGTCCGTGCGCATTGTGTACGTACAGGATCAGCATTCAAGTGTTGGTAGGGCCATTTATCGCCATCAAAGGGCGAACGGTGGCATAATTTAGGGTGATGAATCAGAAGGGTGATGAGTGAAACTCAGCAACGTCAGAGGGAGCGTTAGATTTTTTTAAGGTGGCACCGTGACGTAGGTATACTACAACACTCACATTCACCTCAAGGAGATTTAAATTTAGGTTTCTGCTCATGTGTAATGTCTGCAATACGATAAGTAGATTTGATTTAAAATCTTATTCGTATCATGCAAATACAAATCAGCACCTATTCTCAGGTGAACGGCTCAGGTCAAACTTCATTTCAAAAGGAACTGATAGATGCAAAGATTTTATTGGTGAGAGATGAAGAAGAACAGCTCTAAATTACAACATAGGTACTAAAAACAATTATATTCAAAGTGACGTGTATTATTTAGTGAAGTGTTTTTGGATTCCTCAATGTTTTTTAAAATGATTTTTTGAGAGTGGTTGTTACAGAGTTTAAAATGCAAGGGTAGGTAAATGATTATCATCGCAAGTCAAGAAAATTACCTTGCATTTTATGTCGGTAGTTACCAGCTAAGTAATTTGGACCCTAAGCCAGGAAGGTCTTGAGGTTTATAAGATGTGGGGACATTGGATTTTCATGCTACTTCACTTTGCACGAAGCTATGATTTCGAGTGGAAAAGGAACCTCCGCTCTTTAACATGCCACATATAACATGTGTGTGTACATGGTCAGTGTAATGTACATAGATGCAATCCAGGGGGCTTGGGAAACACGTAAGTATGTGTGTTAGGCACATAGAAGTCAATGTAATATTCTCCCTCTCCTCAGTGGTTTTGGGATATGTAATGGTTATCACATACATTAGTGGCACAAATGTGAAAAAAAATTCTTTGTTAAAAAGTGATACTTTCTCTCCTCCGACTGTGGGCATACGTCTGGCGGGCTCATGGCCTTCAGAGGCCGCAATATGTTGGAATTAACTTGCGAGAATCATCTTTTTTTGAAGATGGTAAAAACCAATGGTACACAGTGATTTTATACGTGTCCTTCGAAAGACATTTGTAGGTTGTGAATATCCATCCAGGTTCTCAACATAATACTCTAAAACGTACCTAATTTTCTCTACCTAGATTGAAACTGTTCGTGCGTCCGCGAAGCCTTGTAACAAGTTTAATTTCCATGGTTTTCATCCGATTTTGATGAAATCAATCGAATGCGTCGACTAGGCTGTGAATAGTCCCCCATCAATTTCATATAGTTTTCAAATAAATACCCTACGCATGCGCAAACGTAAATTAGGTACTTTTAGCAGCATTTTCTCGTTTCAAATCTGACCGATCTCGCTCCAATTCGGAGGATAGTTAAGAGAAGACGATTCGATCATTTCGTTTCAATTTCAAGATGAATGTATCATCAGTAGCTGATGCGCATGCGCGAAGTGCAATCCTTTAACAAGCTTCATTTCCACAGTTATCGTCCGATTTCGATGGCATTTTCAGAGAATGTGCGGGTTAGGGTGCGGGTAGTCTCCTATCAGTTTCCTTGTTCTCAAATTAATATTTTGCGCGTACACAAATAAAACTCATCAAGCATAATTTTCTCAGGCCTAAGTCATCCGATCTCGCTCATATTTGGAGGAAAGTCGGGCAAAGATCTCGTATAAGTTTCAAGACGATCATATAATCATTAACTACTGCTTATGTGCGAATGCGAAATCCTGGTGACAAGGATTAGACTAAAAATGGGACCGTATTAATTCACTCAGAAATTGAGTTTTCACAGCGCATGCGCAAAAGTAAAATCCATTATGCGTATTTTTCTCGTTTCATAATTGAGTGATTTTAACATTTCAAGCTACATTTTGATTTACTATTTCCCTCGACCATAAGAACCAGCTATGAAATATTTCGAGATTATTCGTATCGGCATTCGTATAATAGAGTTTTTGTACTTATCGTGTTCATTTTCTCGTATACGAAAATTGCCTTTCCGAAACGAGAAGAGGTTTTCGTAACTTGGAAACGCTTTTTGGAACGGGAAGAGTCAGCTTTACTCGTGCTCAGCTTTTTCGGAATCGTAATTACGAGACGACAACTTGACCTTTCTCTAGGATAAAACTATAGATAAACATAGCAACTATCATGTAGTTGACATGGACACACACACACCCGACAAAATCGCCTGAATTATCCCCGTGCCGTCTTTTGTTGTTAGTTTAACCTTTGTATTTATCTTTTTTTCGTGTTTTTTCCCCCGCACCTCAACCAGAACGGTCATTAGCGGCATTTCGTTCTTGCTTTTGACGTTTTATCGATGATTTCAGCTTCTTCATTCTCAAGATTTCGTTTCAAGATTCATTTTGCACGTGTTAAAGCTTCGTTTTCTCCACCGCTGTATCGTTTTTTGTATGATGTAGAGGTAAGTGGTCGTTGTTTCTTACTTCATGTTATATTTTGGAAATTGTCTACTGTGCCAATTGAGCAGTGATTCACTAAAGAGTCACAAACGTCTCTATAAGAGTTCTCTTTCTCCCAGGCTAACGAAAACGCTACGAGAAATCGATGCAAAAAGGTTAGCATTCATCGTGCTCGCTCTAACAGCTTGTTTTCGTGTTTACGAGAAATATCCATACGAGAAATACAAAAACTCTCCATTAGATACGAGGAAGCTATGTGCCACACCCTACTTGGCAGACTTTTTTTACTGTGCTGCGGCTGGGATATTAGCAACCTCCGCTTGCCAAGGTGCAAAACCACCGTCTTACTGCTATGAGAAACGTCTTGAAAGGAGGGGAAAAAAATCAACGACGTTAACGTTCATTGCAGCGACATAACATCCTCTTCCCAGCTGATTCCAGAGTCTCACCGTTATTTTCAGTTATGTGGGACGACCCGAAGAAGATGCGAGGCCCTGGAACATGAAGCTCTATTCAGACTTATTTAAATAGCCCTGAGACCTTTAAAGAAACACGTCTCGGAGCCCTTTAAAAATCCAGTTCCGACCCCCCTCCCCCTTCCTTCTATGCACTCTCTCGTTCTCCCAATCCCTCTCGCTCTCTTTAGTGAGGCAATAGTGAGGAATAATAGTGGAAGTGGGTGCTAGGGTACCTACCGACCTATCAGCCGTTCTGACCGAAACAGGTTGCTGACGGTCCCTAAGGGATGTTTTTTAAAACTTTTTTATGTACACATTATATTTATTTAGATGCAAATTATGCTAAACCTGTCTGGTGGAGACAGGTCCCTCCCTCGGGCGCATCTTTCTGTCCCCCAACTATTCTTCGCTCACTAGACGAAGGGGTTGCTCACTGAGCCGGAATAATGGTGCACTAGTTTACCCCCGCTAATCTTTTTCATGCATAAAATTTCCATTTACTGACAAAGGAAACACCAATGCAATAAATCAACGTTCGAAATTGAAAAATGCTCGTTTTTAGCTCATTTTCTGAAGAGAAAAAAAAAACTCGGCGCTTTGCACCTCGGTGAGGAGGTTCTCCTAGTTTGCACATCCTTAATTACTCACATTTCCAATGAGGAATGTGAAATCACACAGTGAGAATCTGAGAGAGATGAAAATCTGGCCAATATAAAAAAAGCAAATAAAAACAGTCTTCAGTGGACAGCGATTATACCCTCGAAAATAAATCATATTCAAGGATGAACGAATTGCCATACCTTGGCATTAATGCCATTAAACACACATTGGAATAACGAAAATGACACAATTAGCTTGCCGGTATTGCACATGGGGCATTATTGACAAGGATCAAGGATGTTGAGAGATTAGTCAAATCATGTAAAGAATGCAGTCAAATAAAGTACGGTTTGAAGAATGTAGATATCCTCCTACAAACATCTGAGATAGTACCCACGTAGATTATACTGGACCTTTTTCAAATTTTCAACTATCTTATTGTTGTTGATACAAAATCCCGGTCGGCTGAGGTTGAAACAATCCGAGGACCTCCTATTGCTATTGTATTTTTCAACAAAATTATTTGTTCGCATGGCTATCCTATGATACTGGTATCTGGCAAAGCCACAATATTTACTAGGGAGGAATTCACGGCATACTGTTATTCCATTGTATTCGACAACGATTCATCGCACCTGGGCATCTTGCGACGATAGTCCGTTTGCTGAACGAGATGTTCACACGCTAAAGTTACGATTAATTGCAACGAAAAATGAGAAGACTCCTGTGCACCAGAAAATTCAAAAGATTTTGTTGCGATATCGTGCAATGCTATGGTCTAGCAGTCCATCACCTGCGGAGCTATATCCAAACCGGCGAATTAGAATAAAATTAGATACCATGTTCCCGAATCATGAGCAAATGCAACAGAAAACAACGCAGTTGCACATTGGAGATCGAGTCTGGACAGGTCGTTTTTTTGTGCCTTTAATCATGCTCTATGAAAATTCTGATTTATTACGCAAAAATTTGGAAAATTAAATTTCTGGATTCAGCTATATAGATGAAGAAGCTCATCACGAAGAAAGTGACCCTCAACATGCAGCCGAGGTGTGACCAAATTACAAACAAATCTCATGACAGCCATCTGTTGGAATTCATAACGAGAGAGAAACGAAGATGAAATGGAAATAACCAGATTGGAAGAGATGTTGGCAATGATCAAGTTGAATTTACGATGATCAGAGCGACAGAGACGCCCTCCAGGGCATTTGCAAGATTATGTGTTTTGAACTACCAACTCTGGTCTTGGTCTTGACTACTTTTGGTGAGGAAGATTGCTGTGAGTAGACAATAATGGATAGATAGATTATTGGTTTAAATTTTAAACACCCTTCTCAATATTATGACACCACGTTTCAATATCAATCAACCTTCACAATATTATGACACCACGTCTCTATATTGTCATAACAGTTTTCAAATGTATAGTTGAACGATAGATTATTCTATAGTGTTCAACGAAAAAAAATTAATAGTCCTTTGATGACAAAGGAGTTCAGTTACGTCAAATTAATGAGCGGTATAGTTACAACAATAATAATTTCTGTTTAGAAGTGTTCACTGTTGAACTATTCTAGGCAAATCATTTCTGAATGTTTCTTAAACCTTTTCCGCACATACCATATCACATGAGAGATCCGTACAAATGAGCCTCTTGTCTCCATGTTGAACAAATAATTTATAAATGCCCAAAACAGCAGACGAAGGGACGATCGATCCATCCAACGGCTCCCCTTTTTTACCTATCATCTAGTTGTTTCAATTGAATCGACAGCTTCGGATAGACCTATAAAAACAGATATTAGGGTAGTTAGGTGCTCTTTGTTGTTGAGCCTTAGAGCTAAGGATATGTTGTCATTGACATATGCATCTTGGATAATTTTATTATATCAAAAACCGATCGAGCGGTAGAGAGGAGATTATTAGATTCGAGATGATACGACAGCCCATAATGTAATATACCAAGAAAAAATGGGGGGGTCAATCGTTCGCTGCCTCGTGCCTGGGGGTTTTGGTGGGAAAAATTCCGAAACCACGAAAATCGATAATGATACGTATTGCGTTCCTATCTAATAGCGGAAACTAATAGAAATAAGATAAATAGAGAGATAAATCATTATTTTGAGGCCTAATCGTATCATTGATGACGTTAGCTAGGAATAATAATAAGGTATTTTTGGTCGAATGGATGGTAATTTTGCATTAATTTTATTAAAACCCATAGAATATACCATTTCAAGTTATATTCATGAAACATTTAGAAAAACACGAGAATCTCCTCCATTCGAATTCATAGAATGAACTTATTATTGTTTATCTTTCAAAGGTAACTAATAATGATGCAATGAAGTTTCTCCAATCCTACACTACTCCGTCCGTCCTTTCTTCACTTTCTCCTTCCAGTCTTCTAGATTCTTCCAAGTCGTCAACTGCTTCTTCTCGACGTCGCAGTTGGTCAGCACGTTTCCGTTTCAGTATTCCACGTGTTCTTACTTCATGCAAGTAAGGCCATATTGTTTCTCTACTCTTCCAGCTCTCCATCCATGATTATTTTCAATGCAGGTTCCTTCAGTTCTTGTTTTGTAGCTTAATATATTCTTTTCAAGGTACTGATCAACCTTTCTACTAGTTCGTTGCTTCTAGGGTGCTGTGGCGTGGTTTTTATGTGCCAAATCGCATTTCGTTCAAAAAAAAATCTTCCGTTTTTTGGGAAACGATTTGGGGAACATTATCCCTCACTATTTCTGCTGGCATTTCATATCTACAAAACCACGTTCTCAGTTGCTGGATCAACGTTATTGACGTTGTTGGCCTATGGCATTCGACTTCAGCCGATTTGGAGTAAGCGTCAATTCCAACTAACCACACTAAACCGTCGACTGGTCTTGCTAAATCCAAAGAATGCCCTCCCATAGCCTCTCAGGAACATTCCACTGATGTAATGGCTCTACCATATCATCTTGATTTTCTTGGCAATTATGACATCTCTTCACAAAGAATTCAATGTCACTGTCAATGTTGGGCCACCATAAACTTTGCTATTGATCTCATAGCAGCGATTCCAAGGTGACCGCAATATAAAATTCTGAGAACTTGTTTTCTTATGTTTGTTGGCACCACAATCCTTCCCAGTATTAATAAGAATTCGTCTTCAACTGTCAATTCATCTTTTCAATGTTTGTACATCTTCAAGTCTTGAATAGTATATTCCGGCCAGCCTTGGCAGGTCATTGGTCCGTCAAAAGGTTTTTCAGAACTGTCTTTGAATCTATGTTTGAGGACACATCCAACTCCTTGTTATGATACATCGCAAACCAAAACCAAGGGCAAACTTCATCGTATGGAATAACAGAAGGTATCTGAGCTTGAAGAACCGACGACCTTCTGAAATGCTCTTTCTTCTTCAGCTGACCAGTTCCTCTTCGCTTTTGATCCAGTTTATCTGTGTAGGCATGAACACATCTTATGGAGCCTTGGGACAAACTTTTCATAATCCAAACCCAAAAAACGACCGTAATTGCTTAACGTTGGTTGGTGAAGGTGCCTCTTGAATCACTTTTACCTTGTCTTTTAAGAGATTAATTCCATGTTCATCTATAATGTGACCAAGGTTTTTCTCTGACTTTTGCATCATTTTACATTTCTCGTGCTTAGTCGTCTAATTTGACTCCAACACATGTTATTCCTTTTAATAATGCGTCCATATATCGTTGAAAAATCCCTGGTAATCGTTGATACTTGAGGTACCTATCCTTGATGCGTGGCTATAGTCAAGTCCTTTCTATGTTCTTCACAACCTTCCAATAACTGATTAGAGTTTTCCATTCGCTAATTTACTTGTCAATTCCTCAAACGACGGCAAAAGTGTGCTCTCCAAGATATAATGAGGTTCAGCGTTACTCTGAAATCCCCGAGTATGTGGGATTTGTCCGTCTGTTTTCTTCACATTGACAAGGACAGGGACATTGACAGTTGGTGTCGCCCATTCAATGGGGGATCAACTTCTTCGATATTTATAATTTTACAGGAGAGCGGTTTTTGCGAAACGGCTTTCCCGTCTCCCCGCGCAAAAAGCGCTACCTACGTCTCCAAACGAATCGTCCGCACCTGACGCTCGTTTATTAATTCTTCATCTTTGTTTATGAGTTATCTGTCATTCAAACATCCATATTTTTGTTTAACATGGATGGGGGAATGGAAGGTTATCAGAAAAAGTAGAAGAAGATTGGGAGGATGGTCTTATACGACTTGCCCCTACAAAGTGGATGGAGGTGAAACTTTAGAAATTCATTTCACCTACTGCCAGTAGTCGAAATTTCATTTTTTTTTTTTTTACTGACCGGTAAATGAAGTAGTTTAATAAAAAAAATAAAAACCAAAAATCAATTTTTTATTTTTATTTTTGACGGTTGAGTATAACTAACTAATTTAGACAATTTTCTGTTATTCTGTTCATGATCAACATCGTAAAATAAGTATTCAGTTCTATTAGGTTATTTTCTGATACTTACACGATTATTGCTCATACTAACAGAGTTATATAGAGAAACCTGAATGATGACAGCATAACCGAAAAATCCGCGTTTCCTCGCGGTTTCTCGAGATTGATCACGGGTGTCACATGTTTGAGGGATGGGAAGAAAAGTCCATGATGGTCGGAGGTCGCCCCTGTACCCTGTAGGTTGAGGACGGGCCGAGGAAGTGAGTCAAGGAAACCCAGTCAACCGTCCACTGCCTGCTCCCTCGCCAATTAGACACACAATATTCAGGGAAACTGTCGAAAAAACGCTTTAGGAACAAGGAAACATCCACGATGAGGTAGCTGATTGTTGTACCCAACAAACGCTTCGAGATATAAGTAGCTAAGTTTGTTCCTTTCAACAGGTAACAACCAAAGGAAGTTGTGAGGGAGCGGTATCCTGTATTTGAAACCGTTTTATATATTGAAACTATTCTACTGATTGAAAAATTTCTAAAATCCAATCATTTGCAGAATATTAATAAGAAAAAGTTTGTATCCCAAAATTTGACCGTTGAAATATTCGTGCAAAAATGGCAATAAATTGCTAAAACCTTTAAAATCGATATGTATGATAGAAAATTAGACAATTTTTGTTTGCCTACTTACATTTGATTGTTACAAAGTTATGTGCATAAGTAGACCTCAGATTTCAATAAAACTTGTTTAGGACGGGATATGACAAAAATTAAGATAAATTAATTTTTAAAAAGTGTGCCAAGTTGGGTGCAGCACACAGCTTCCTCATATCCGTAACATGAATGTATAGATCATTGAAATGTATTAAATAATGACCTTAACAAATCGGGAAATATTAAATCATGATTTAGCATAAAACGTGAAACCCGGTCCATTAGGAAAAGATTTGATTGAAACGTATTGATTGGAGAACAATGACTTTGGTATGGGTTCTTTTGCAGCCTAACCAGTACATTCCCCGAACATTTCGCGAAAATCAGAATAAAACTGTAAAAATAGAGCTTGTTACAAAAATTTCACATTCGCGCATCCGCACTATTCATCACTACTAATAATCATATTGCAATTGATCAAATCGTATTCTCCAAACTATTCATCGAATTTGAGTAAGATTGGACCACCAGGGCGTGACTTTATAGAGTTTACGTTTGCTCATGCGCAAAGTGAAGCATTGATTGGGAACAATGAAATGCGCTGGGGACCATCTACAGCCTAATTCGCATATTCTCTGAACATTTCATGAAAATTGGATGGAAACTGTGAAAATTGAGCTTGTTACTAGGTTTTAAATTCACGCATGCTACTAAAGACACGATCACGATAAAATTGATACTGAATGCTCTAATTGTCATCTTCCAACCACCTTTCAAATTCGAGCGAGATTGGATTACAAGGGTGTGAACAAATAATGCTTGATGGAATTCTAGTTAGCGCATGCAGAGTGAAGCTTTAATTTGGGAACAATGAAACAGGTAGAGGACCGTCAGATGTTGAGTCGCACATTCTCTGAATATTTCTTCAAAATTAGATGAAAAACGGTGGAGATTGAGCTTTGTTCCAATGGTTTGCGGGCACATGACAGATAGACATGGAAAATGAAAGTTGTACAGGATGGTCTAAAACGTAAAATGCCTGTGGACATTTTGATTGTGGGGACCACAAATTTTCTATATTACGAAAATGAAAACAATGCTTACCTATAGGTAGACTCGGATGGAAAATTGTGGAAGTTGATACGGAAGTGATACTTGTAATGAACTTAGGCGCCCTGTGGTGCAATGGGGGCCTAAATTCACACTCATAGATAGAGAGGGGTGTGACAGTACTATAAGAGATACAACTCGTACTAATAGCATATATGCTACGTTCGGAGAAGATAGGTTTTCCAGTTCTAGTTTTCCATCGCCAAACGCAGGCTTTCGAAAACACGGGAAGAAGCGTCCGACGCCCGTTGGGAAACAAAGGATCGACGGCAGCGCATTCCCTTGGATCTCGCGGGAACTGTCACATACTGCATGGATGAGACTTTTTATGGATATGAACGACGAATGTAAAATCTGGATTGTTAGTCGGTACTTTTGCTTCCCCACTACCAAGTTCAAACCTTCTAAACTTATGGATTAAAGAATGAAATTGAGCTCAAAATTCTCATATCTGTCGACAATGGTTCTGAAACTAAGGTCACAGGGGAGGTCTATTACCTATTTATCAGGTATTTTTTAAAGGTAAGGAGACAAGCTCATGGAAGTCGAAGATGTGCATTTTCTGTCAGAAAACGAATGGAAATTTTCCACCGGACGCAGGCGATATTTCTCGTTCACCTGATTGAATTACTAAGGAGCTACTTATGTATTTGAATTTGTTACCTGATGCAGTCCTCGTCACCAATTTTCTGTCCCCAGGATGTACATTACGAGATGTGTCTTGGATAACACTAACTGTTGCTCATGTTTATGGAGCCAGTATTCATCCCGTATTTTTCATTTCTCGGACGGTTTCGAAGCACCTCCGGTATCGGATTTACATTTTAACGTCCATCGTCCCTCTTTGCCCGGTTCGTTACATATTCCGTGTTTGTTTGCCCGCTTTTTGACGTCGCCCAAAGACGGGTTTCTGTAGGAAAAACGTCTGCCGAGTGTATTCACTTAAGTCATCTGCGTGTGCAACATGATTTAGCGCGTATCCGGTCAGAGAACATTTCGTCGGGTAGCTGGTAAAAGTGATCAAGTGCATTTGGAGACATTTTGCAGGGCAGCCTGCCAAAGGTTTCCATCATATTGACTGGTGGAAAAATGCGAATTGCAAACCTAATACTAGTTCGAACCAAAAAGTCTGTCCAAAATACCTTCCCTGAATGAAAAGCAGTGAAAATAGTGGATACACCGCTTTACTAGGAATTTTCAGGTTTTTGATGAGGATAGTATTTTGACTACTTTTCCTGAATGGAGACAGGAATCATTTGAACACGACCATTAAGCATGATGTCAGTTTACTTCTGAATTAAAGATCATAACCTTAATTGTCCGTTCTAAAACCATTCTAGAATTATTCTACAATAAATGACAGCCAATAAACAGTAAAATATTCCACTGAAAAGCTTTAAAACCTCTAGCGAAAAATTTATTATACTTACCTGAACAACTTCAACAGAACCTTGCAGTTATAAATCATAAATTTGATAAAATTAAAAAAAAATCCTTATTAATATCTCTTGTGGTTTGAATTTATCCATAAATGACCATGTTAAAACTCCTCCACTTCTTCATTTGACACACTTCGTTCCAGGGCCCAGTGCTTCCTGTTTTTGCTGTTGTTCGTAGGAAGATTCGCATACCAATGATATTCTTCCGTAACTATACTTGATTCACAAAGTTTCAGGAGATCCTTCTTCTTCTCTTAAGTTACACTTAGCTGTTCGTTGTACAGCTTATTCAGCGTTTCCGGAAAACCTCTCTGTTTATTTCAGAACATAACAATTGTTTTGTGTTCCCTAGTACAATCAAAGCTATACTAAATTGTATTCGGGAACCATTTTGGTTTATTATTTTCAAAAAAGAACCTTTGTAATAAAAAAAATAATAAAATAAATAACATCCCCTGAACATTTTTTGGTTCACGTTTCAGGATGCGGAAAAAAAAAAAATAAAAAAAAAAATAAAGTAAAATAAACTAAAATAAAATAAAATGAAATAAATAAATAAAATAATAATAATAATAAAAATAAAAAAATTAAAAAAAATCCGTCCTTCCGCGGTTTTTCTTCTCCGAAAGTACTAGACCAAACTATATGAAACTTGTGTTAAAAATCACATTTGGGGTCTAGATGGTCCTGAAAGCTGGGCATCAATTTTTATCAACCCTGCAGAGTTGAATTAAAGGGCTAAACATTGAAAAAAATCGAGATCTCGAAAACTTTCTAAGTAGCAGTTATAATTTTTTGCTTGAAAATGATTAATTTAATCCCGAAGAATTCATCAGCGCTGTACGTTGAATAGTTCGCTTTCCCTAAGGGCTTGAAAAAAAAAAAAAAAAAAAAAAACCTTTGAATTTCTAAAAACTCTAAAATTCCCTAAATAGCGTTGGTACTCTTAGATAGAATAGAAATTACGGGAGATGATATTTGTAGTCGTAGGGAGCCAACATTAAGAATTCGGAGACTCGGTGATTAGGAGTTTCTTTTGTTTTTTTTTCTGGAACAGATTGGAATAATCGTTTTTCGATGTTGGTTCTGCGAAAACATCCGTCCGTTTAGAAATTGATAGAGGACATTCGGCTCAACGTTTTTCGGGAACTCACCAAATTGATTTGCTGGATACTTGAGGACCCGTGTGCCGACCGGAAACGGACCAAGTACCAGCGTTTAAACGAACGCCTTCAAGAACTGACTAACAGATACTTAAATAGGTATTGTTTTCATAAATACCGCCCTAGTTTGTCCCACAAAGCTCTCTCGGTTTCACCAACCTGTCCCCGATGATGACGAACAGCCCCCCGATGGCGAAGGTCTTTATGAGTTTTTACTGAGAATCGCGTGTAACATACGGTTGACCCTCGAGTGGGGAACAAATAGCTAGCTTCACATGACTCGTCTTCCTGACTGCTGGCTGACGACCAAACAACCTTTTATATAAAAATATCCTTTTTTCAAAAACCTTATTTTGTCATAAGATAAAAACTAGGTATGTACCTTGAGACACCTAGATCTGTGTATATACCTTAAAGCGACGGCATCCTTTGTTAATTCAAAGTTTTCAACCTAGCTTGGGGTTACTGAAAGCCATTGGGAGGATTTTCCTTGTTTGCTTCCTGCAATGAACGAGCTTGTTTATGCGGAAGCGGGCATATTGTAATTTCTTGGCTTTGTGCTTTATCAGCATGATCTCTACGGATATTATTGTTGAAATATTAAAATAAAACATGTATTCTCTGTCAAACTCAAATCATGAACTGAACTTTATTAAGTAATTTGTTTGGTTTCATAGTAACACTTAGAAACGCCTAATTGTTTATAACTATCTATACTACACTACTCCTGCCCTTCTTCGTTGTCTCTTCTTGTTTCCCCCATGTCGTCTACTGCGCCCTCCCTACTTCTTAACTGATCAGCATGCTTCCTCTTCAACAATCCTCCCGTTCTAACTTCGTAGGAGTAGGGTCCATTCTGCTTCTCTATTCTTCCTGGTCTCCAACCTTGGCTATTCTCATTTTTTACCCACACTTCCTCTCCTTCTTGAAAAAAGCGAGCCTTCTTCTTACCATCATGGTATGCCTGTTGCTTCCACACATTTCTTTCCATTTGTTTTGGCACAATGGGTTTCAAATTGTCAAAAACTGTACTGAATCGTCGACCGAAAAATAGCTCTGCAGGCGCTTTCCGGTTGTCTTCTGCGGACAGTTACGATAACAACAACATTTTCTGCAGTGTTAACAATCTCATGCATGTTGCCTGGTATCTTCCCTTTAAGGTTCGTATTAAGCGTTCAACCAACCCATTGCTCCTAGGATGGAAAGGAGTCGTTTTGATGTGCCGGATCGCGTGCCGCTTGAAAAAATCCTCTATCTCTGCTGACACAAACTGTGGCCCATTGTCAGTCACTACTTCCGCGGGGATCCCATACCTGCTGAACCACGTCCTTAGCCTTTGTATGAGGGCCCCTGATGTTGTAGACTTGAGACATTCCACTTCTGCCCACTTGGAGTATGCATCAATGCCTACTAGCCACATAACTCCATCTACTGGTCCAGCTAGATCCAGGTGGATTCTTTCCCATACTCTTTCTGGAATGTTCCATGGGTACAGCGGGACCTCCTCCACATTATCCCGATTTTCTTGGCAGTATTGACACCTATTTATGAAAGATTCGATATCTTTGTCTATGTTCGGCCACCAAACATAGTACCTAGCAATAGACCTCATGGCTGCAATCCCTGGGTGCCCACAATGTAAAATCTTTAGTACCTGTCCTCTCATACTTGACGGTACAACAATACGTCCAAGCATTAACAGCAGTCCGTCTTGAACTTCAAGTTCATCCTTTCTTTGTTTGTAGAGCCTCAAATCTTGTGATGGCTGTTCTGGCCAGCCAATTAGTACATATTCTCGTGCCACTTTGATTTCTTTGTCCTTGTTGCTTTCATTCTTCAACCTTTCAACTGACATCAACGTTTCCACCTTTGATAAGTTCAAGAATTTCATGTCTATTTCTTCTTTGTCTTCGTTCTTGATGGCTAATCTAGAAAGAACATCGGCACACATGTTTTCTTCACCTTTCCTATATTCAATTACATAATGGTACTGATTAAGTTCAATCGCCCATCTTAAAAGTCGATTATTGGTCACTTTTGGAAGATTCCGATCCGTCCCGAAAATCCTTTGTAATGGCTTATGATCGGTGACCAATGTGAATTCCCTTCCATATATGTACTGGCGAAACTTCCGCACAGCAAATAAAATGGCCAAGGCTTCCCTGTCTATGTTTGCGTACCTCTTCTCTGACTCTGATAAGGTCCTGCTAGCAAACGCAATCGGTTTTTCCTCGCCATTATGAAACCTATGCATTAGTACACTTCCCAACCCCTGTTCTGATGCATCACACACCAATATCAATGGCAATCCTTCATCATATGGTACCACAGTGTCAGAACACGAGAGAACTGACTTCACTTGTTGAAATGTTTGTTCCTCTACCGCAGACCATTGCCATTTCACTCTTGACCCCGTCAGCCTATGCAACCCTGCACACATTTCATGAAGTCTGGGCACAAATCTTTCATAATAATTGATCGCACCTAAAAATGAGCGTAGCTGTTGGACATTCGTCGGAGATGGCGCATTTTGAATAGCCTCTACCTTATCGTGAGTGGGGTGGATTCCTTTTTCATCAATCATGTGGCCGAGATACTTGACGGACGTCTGAAAAAACTTGCATTTTTCCTCCTTAGCACGCAACCCTGCATTTTTCAATCTTCCCAAAACCTCCCTCAAATTCCGAATGTGATCTTCTTGGCTCTTCCCAGTAATGATTATGTCATCCAACAGCACGCCAACGTTAGGTACCCCTTTCAGCAACTTTTCCATGAACCTCTGGAAAATCCCAGGACTTGCTGAAACCCCAAAAGGTAACCGTCTGTATTGAAAATATCCCTGATGAGTCGCTATCACTAAGTATTTTCTATGTTCTTCTAAAACTTCGAGTTGCAGGTAGGCATCTCTCAAGTCAATCACGGAGTAGTGTTTCCCCTCAGCCAACTTACTAGTAAGTTCTTCAAAAGTTGGTAACAGCATACTTTCTAAAATCAAATTAGGGTTCAACGTGACTCTATAATCTCCACATATCCTGATATCCCCATTTGGTTTTTCAACGTTCACAGTGGGTGTCGCCCACTCAATGGGTGTCACAGCTGGATCTACCTCTTCCAGTATCCCCGCTTGAACTAGTCGTTTCAACTCCTCTTCTATTCTTTTCTTCAATGGGAATGGTACCCTTCGTGCTGGATAACTTTTTGGTTTGGCTCCTTCCCTCATGTGAATTCTAGCTTGGAATCCTCTGATGGTTCCCAACTCATTAGTGAAGACTTCCCGAAACTCTGCCAACACCCGCTGGATTTCTTTATTTGCTGTTCCCAACCCCACGATATCCTTTATGGACTCATAATCCGCCTTATTTATTTTGACCTCACTTGGTAGACCCAACTTGAAGGCCACAATCCAAGGTAGTCCAAATAAAGGTACCTCATCCTTGTTCACGACAGCCACACTAAGCTTCTTAACCTGGTGTGCCACCCTTACCACGACAATGCATTCCCCTTTTACATCCAATGTGTTATTTCCATAAGCAACAAATCTTGAAGTACATTTTTTCAACTTGGGTGACCCTATCCTCTTCCACAAGGATACTCCAATCATTGCGGCCCTTGCCCCTGAGTCGAATTCCATCCTGGTCTTCTGCCCATTGATTTCCACATCGATAGTCGCACGTGGTATCTTCCTAGTTTCTGTTGGTGACATCGTTTGAATGTTAACCTCCTCACGTTCTTGAGCTTCCTCCTCCCCTTTCTCCTCCAAATTCCTCACAGTTGTGGACCTGCACTGCCTTGCAAAATGAGCAAAACCTCCACACCTGAAACATTTTGCTTGTTCTGCAGGGCATCTTCCGTTGACATCATGGCTAAGTCCACACTTCAAACAACGCTTTTTCGTTGGTTGTATCGAACGTTGCTTCTCCATTTTCCCCATTTCTCTTCTGTCAGGTTGCCTTGATAATTTCCCGACGAATCTATCTTCACCACTGTTACTTCCTAGTTCTTCTCTTGCCCTCTCCATTGATTCGGCCAAATCTAATAATTGTTCTAGGGTCACCTTGGACTTATTTTCATTCCTCCCGTTTGGCCAACGTTGTCGAATTTCCATTTCAAAACTAGGAAACTTGCAACCGCCAGCAAATCTATCCCTAACTCTTTCTTCCATATAACTCTCGTAATCACATAATACTGCCAACTCTTTCAGTCTTACCACAAATCCTGCCAATGACTCATTTTCCAGCCTCTCACATTGTTCGAACTGCAATCTGGCTGTGAAAATAGTCTTCTTGGGTTTGTATATGGACCTGAAAGCCTTACTCACTTCATCCCACTGGGTCTCGTAAATTGATTTTGGTAACAAGAACGTTTAACCTTTTTCAAAGCTGTCGGTCCAACGTAAGCTAGCAAGAGATCACGCCGTACCTCTTGTGCCTCCTCTCCTCCTAGTCCTTTCACACGGCATCTTAGCAGGAACTGCGCTTCGTATTCATCCCAAGATCCTGATTCTTGATAAGGTTCACACGAAAACCTTTCCATTTTCCTCGCCAAGTCATCCACCTCATCGACCTCCGTATCTTCGTTATGACTTCTGCGAGTTCTATTCTTCGGCATTCCGTCGCCAGTGAAATATTAAAATAAAACATGTATTCTCTGTCAAACTCAAATCATGAACTGAACTTTATTAAGTAATTTGTTTGGTTTCATAGTAACACTTAGAAACGCCTACTATTGTTTATAACTATCTATACTACAATTGTGTTCGTTGATATGGGTTGGACCACCGCTTTGAATTGGGAACTTCAAAACTGAATAGGGGTTTTTAAAGCTTTAGAGTGTTTGAGTAGACCCTCTTGGATCCTTCAGTGTAAGGCCTGCATGCAAAACGATTGATTTTACTTGGAATCTTACTTCTTCTTGGAATCTTGGATATTACTTAGCTAATGATTTTATATCAAACTAGCTGTACCCTGCCACGCTTCGCTGTGGCACATTGTGATGATTGTATGGATGAGAAATGGGAATCAAAACAAAGATAGTTAGGTACTTATATTTTTGATGTCTGTTTTAAAAGTGCTTTAATGTTGGATTTTATACATGTTTGAATACATTTGAAGTTATTTATGATTTTTTCAATCTTGAAACATATTGTCCTCCATTTGGATGTTTTGTCCTCCCTCAAGTTCTCCAATCGTGTTTTTCCATCTGGTAGCTATATACTACAGCCAACAGAGTCCCATTCCAAAGTTCAGCATCTCAAGTTGAGTAAGAACAGAATTAGTTATATATTAAAAAACAAGGAAAAAACAGTTTTCTCGCTGTTGCGGGTATGTTACTGAATTGAGCTTACTCAGGTGATCAGGATGGATTGTGCCATTTCATTCGATTCTTTTTGTTCCAGAGAGGCTACCTGTCAAATTGGAATGTCGTGGGGCAAACAGGAAAGAATTTAGCTGATCAGGAAAGAGCTTATCATTTTATTCATTTCTTGATGTCACAGAGAGGCTTCTAGTGAAATTTCAAATTCATTTTGTGAATAGGAGAGAATATACATAAGTCAGCTGAACTTGTTGGAACCCGTCGTTGCATTCGTCGCTTAATGCCTAAGAGAGGCCCTGTCATATTACACATTCCTAGGGTGAAAAGGAGAGAATTTAGCTCACTCAGCTGATCAGGAAAGAGCCCATCATTTTCTTCGTTTCTCGAGACTCCCTATCTAATTTCAAATTCCTAGGGTGAATAGGAGAAAATTTAGCTAAGTCAGCTGATCTGGTTGGAACCCGTCATTACATTCGTTGCTACAGGTAATAAGGTGATTTTAATATCATTTTTTTATGATCTAACTTTACAAATAGAAACTGCTCGGCTCGACCCACCAAAATCGTTTTGGTATCGTTGAATTTGTTATCGAATGTTCTTTACGCCTGAACCCACACCATCAACATTTGACGTGAAAGGGTCGACGCGTGTTTGGTTTTTCCTTAATTACGAAGTTGTTTTCCCGAGCGACGTCGACGTCCATGGGGATTGTGATATAGCCTAAAACCATTCCTGAAACTTTCTTGTCAATCTGTGCCCACTCGAATGGAACTCGGTGATGAACGTTTTGAGTTTTTGATGCATACACAAACCAACTTAACATTTTTATAGGTATAGGTATACGTATCGTTGTGGGGAAATACATATACGTAGTGTACCTTGGGTCAACATTTTTTACTTTAATTTGTGAAGTGCTGAAGATGAAATTGCATTACCTGGCAACGTGGCATCAATCTACATTTAATTATGAACCTCCATGATTTTTCTTTTTATTTTCCAAACACTTCAAACATGCGAAACATCCTTTTTTCAAAAACCTTATTTAGTCTCAAGATACAAACTAGGTATGTCCCTTGAGACACCTAGGTCTGTGCATATACCTTAAAGCGATGTCATCCTTTGTTAATTCAAAGTTTTCAATCTAGCTTAGGGTTACTGAAAGCCATTGGGAGGATTTTCCTTGCTTGCTCCCTGCAAGCTTGTTTACGCGGAAGCCGGCATATTGCAATATCTCGGCTTTGTGCCTTATCAGCATGAGCTCTAAGGATATTATTGTGTTCGTTGATACGGATTGGACCACCGCTTTGAAATGTCAACTTCAAAACAGAATTCGGGTCTATAAAGCTTTAGAGTATTTGAGTAGTCCCACTTGGATCCTTTAGTGCAGGGCCTCCATGCAAGCAAAACGATTGATTTTACTTGGAAATGATTAGATAACCTACTTAGCTAATGCCTTTATAGCAAATACATGTATCGTTGTTTAGTGCATTTCTCACAATTTGTATCGGTAATTCGTAACGTTTTCTGGCAAGATCAGAGCTAAATCCTGTTTTACGTTTACAAATTCTAAGTCTGTTCGTCAATATACAGCTTTGAGTGAAATCAGTGCTGCATAGTTTTGAGTAACGAAGATTCAAGCTCGTGTTTCTTCACCACAATCAAAACAGAAGTCAACACATGGCAGCCAACATGGCTCATTCTGAGATCTAAGAGACACAAATTTAATGGGCCCGCAATGCTTCATTCTATGGACCATTTCAATTCGAGTGTAGTAAATATCCAAACCATTCCATAGTTCTTACTTGTTTACATGAAATCGCTATCTTACATCACAACAACATTTCGTTTACTGATTTATAATAAGTTCACTTTACTAATAACAGTAGCACCAATAACGTTCACTTTAGTCAAATTTCAATAGACGCCTATAAAACCTACCACTGATCGATCGTGGACATGGGACTAACAACCTGGCTGATGTACTTGGACTGCCTGGGGGACTCTGAGAGTCAGTACAGGCGACACTCTTGGTTCTTCACCGCTGAGTACATCGAACGCGTCCTCCAGTCTGTCTTCCACACCATCACCATCATCGCGGTCTATGAAATCGTCAAAGAAACCTTCAGGTAGAGAACGAAACTGCTTGAAGAAAGCGGTGAGGAACCATTATCGGGTACCCTATAATTAATGAGAGGAGTGATAGAAGAAGGTGGACGAGCTAGGAGAAAGTGTCCTATTGTAAGAATGTCGCAACATGAGATAGCAGTATATACACTCTATGCAGTCGTTTTGTCTGCTGGTAGTCACCAAATTATACCGTGAAGAAGCTTGATCCAATACGATACATAAAAAAATGAAAGTTAAAGAAATACGTTGTCTAATTCCACAAAAATAAAGAGTTACAACGTTAGATCGATTTCGACGGTTAACAAACAAAACTCCTACTTACTGATGGATGACCTTCCGTTTTTTAGTGTTGTGGGTTTCCACAACTTCGTCGCGAGTGATTTAGTTCGTATAGGATACATGTAACATTCTTAAATACATGTGCATTTGTGCATACATGTTTGGTCACATCGTACCGGAAGCAAGATGCATTTGTTCAGCCTCTGGGAACTAATATGGAAAACAAGGCATTTAAAAGTTTTGGTTTATTATTTTCAAAAATAAATCTTTGTAAGATACCAAAAACCTATTTTTTTGTAACACCCCTCACAATTTGTTGGCTTACATTTCAAGATACGGAGATTGGAAAATCATATAAAAGAATCCGTCCTTCCACCGTACGCCTTCCGTCCGAATCTACTGGATTTACGAAATTCCCGTTGAAAATTATGCATCGGCAGGGGATGCGCCAGTAATCTCGGCATAACTTTTCATCCACGTTAGGTAATACATTAAGGGCTGAAATATCAAAAAATCAAGATCTTGAAAACTTTCAAAATAAGTTGTGAAAAGTGTTCGAAAAAAAAGTGAGCGTAGTAAAAATCATCTTATAAACTCCGACGATCGAATCGACTAATATAATTCCAATGGAATTCTGATTTCACAAGAACGAGTTTATTTTAACTCTTGTCTTTTATAGATGGACAAGTCAGCGAAGGTAGGGTTTTATTTTATCTCATTAATTTTCAGTTTGTAGGTACGTTTAATATACGTTCAATAACGTAATAACCATAATAAATTATAATAAGTAATAATAACTATATCTATGTAATAATTGTAGATTAGTGATCTGCGTTGATGGGCAATCTAATACAGAAATAATAATAAATAATAATAATAATATAATATAATAATATAATAAATATATATATAATATAATATATTATTATATATATAATATAATTATTATTAAAATTATTATTATTATTTTATTATTATTATATAACTATTATTATTATTATATTATAATTACTATTATAATTATTATTTTTTGTTATTATTATTATTATTATTATAATTATTATTATTATTATTTTTTTTTTTTTTTTTTTTTTTTAGAATTTAAGCCGCGTCTCAACCGGAAGGGTCATTAGCGGCAATCAAGAAGGGGGTGTCAAAAGGACACTGCAACGGGCACGATTCTAAGGGGAGCCATGATGACCGTCCATCACTAAACGGACTGCCATCACGGACTCCACTGGCAGATCGGAGGGGGAGAAATAATAATAATAATAATAACCCGCAAAACGAGGCATCGCTGCACTCTGCCTCAAGGGATACAGCGATGACCGCTTTGTAACCCCTACAGCGGATAAAAATACCCCGTAATAAGAACTAAAATACGACTAGATGATCCTTAAAAATACATAAATATTATCGATAAAAATATAATGATAAATTCTATATATATATATATTTTATTAGTTGAATAAACATGTACATAAATAAATAAATATATCACAGATCAGAATATCACAGTTCGTTGTAAAGCTCAGTGGCTTTCAGGTACATCAACAGGGACTGGACCTTGTCTGGTCCTGACAGAACATCGACCCACTGAGGGGGTGAATGCTGGACTCTGAGGTCCATGAGGGCTGGGCAATCCTCCAAAAAGTGGCGAATAGACAAATCACCCCCACATCTCCCACACACAACATCACGAGCTACTGGATCTAGCAGGTGTCTGTGAGTAAGACGGGTATGGCCAGTGGCTACCCGATTGACCACTATTCGGTCCCTCCTTGGAAGTAGGGTTACGAAAGGATCAACCGGGCAAAGGTCCTGAAGGACTCCACGCAGACCAGTGACCTCGCCCTGCCATTTCTCGAGCCAGATGGAATTGGCTTAATGCTGCATGTAGGAGATTTGATCCTCAATGCGCATAGGCAGCATTTCGATGGAGTCATCACCAATGGCTCTCCTTGCTAGGGCATCAGCACACTCATGGCAATGAATAGCTACACCCACATAAAAGTTATGTTTGTGCCTAATGTTGTAGCTCGGTGTAGTGACACATGCAGGCTTTTTATTAGGGGGTCATATGAATATATATGTCCCTAATCGCCTCGATGGTACTCATTGAGTCACTACAGATCTCATAATTTCCAACTCCCGATAACTGGCAGTGTCGAACCGCCAGCATCACTGCCCACAGCTCTGCTGTGAACACAGACGCAACAGGTGGTAGGCGTCTAGTGACTTGGAAGTCGGTGCTCCAAAGAGCAAGGCCAACACCATCAGGCGTTTTTGAGCCATCAGTGAATAAGACAGTGTGTCCAGCATATCGCTGGATTGCCTCTGAGTAACGACATCTGAGGATATGAGGGGGTGTATTGCCCTTGACCCCAACCCTCAATCGAAAATCAATGCGCATTCCAGACAAGGTCCATGGAGGGACGGGGGGGACTTCAAAAGGGACCAGAGGGTATCTCTCAATGCAGTCCCACCTGGTGAGCTCCTGAACACGAATGCCCAATGGGCGAGTTCGAGTCTGGAACCTGGAATATGTTTCATCCAGGGGTGGTAGAGTTACCATGGTATGCAGAGGGTGCCCTGGGAAATAACGGAGGCGCTCTGCATAACAGAGTGTCAGTAGATTTCGCCTAATCTTTAGTGGCTGACTACGCCCGAGCACTTGAAGGGAGGCTGTCGGGGTAGTTCGAAAGGCCCCAGTGGCCAAACGAAGACCCTTGTTTAATATAGGTTCCAGCTTACGCAGCAAGGACTTTCTTGCTGATCCATAAACTGCAGACCCATAATCAATTCTTGATTGCACCACAGCATGGAAAATCCTTAAGAGGACTTCCTGCTGGGCGCCCCAGCTATAGTTAGATAGGGCCTTGAGCAACTGTACACCCTGCATAGAAGCCTGGCGCAAGTACTCAATATGCTGGGTCCACCGCAGCTGGCGGTCAACTATGAGTCCAAGGAAACGTGTGTGTGTGGAGTAAGGTATCGTGACTCCACCGATTGCAAGTGGATACTCATCACGTGCTTAGCGCTTTCTACAAAAATGGATGGAGGTAGTTTTTGTAGGTGAAAAACTAAAACCTCACATCCGCACTGTTTGATAGGTGGTATCAATAGCACGACGCAATGTGTCACTCACATTTCTATCAGATTATCGCCACGCAGGAGGATAGTCAAGTCATCCACATACAGTAAGGGACGAATATCCTCTGAGATGTTATCAGCGAGACCATTTATAGCGACCATAAACAGGGTGCAACTAAGCACAGAGCCCTGAGGGATGCCATTCTCCTGAGGGTGGAGATCGGAGAAGACATTCCCAAGGCGCACCCTGAATTTTCGGTGGGAAAGAAAGCTGCGGAGGAAGCCCAGCATGGGCCCGCCCACTCCCCACTGCTGCAGCCTTTGCAAGATGTTATGACGCCAGGTGGTGTCATAGGCTTTAGCAAGATCAAAGAACACACCAATGGCGTGCTCTCTGACCAAAAAGGTGTCCTGGATATAACTCTCGAAAGCTGAGAGTTGGTCAACCGCCGAGAAGCGTTTGCGAAAACCAGCCTGATATTGGCTGATGAGGCAGTTGCTCTCTAGAAACCATACCAGGCGGTAGTTGACCATAGCTTCCAGGATCTTGCTCATGCAGCAAGTAAGAGAGATGGGTCTGTAACTAGCAGCCTCACAAGGGTCTTTGCCCTCTTTGTGCAGAGGGACAATAACAGCCTCCCTCCAGGAGGAAGGATAGTTACCTGAGGCGTATATAGAATTATACAGCCTCAAGAGAGTGTGCTTTTCCTCTTGTGGGAGATTGATCAACATTTCATAATGGATCGTATCCTTCCCAGGGGAGGTCTTGTTTGATTTCTTCATTGCTCTCTCTAGTTCACCCATTGTGAATGGTATATCAATTGAGGGAATGGACGACGGCACGAGCTGAGGGAGAGGCGCCATCTCAACCTCCGCCTTGTGTCGCCTAAAGTCATCCGGGTACGCTTCATCACTGGAAACATGGGCATAATGAGAAGCCAATGTGTCAGCAACGTGCTTGGGTTCCCGAGCCACATCACCCAGAGGTGTGGTGATGGAGAGATGGAATAGTTGGTGGCGGGAGACCCTTCATTGCACGTACCTTTCGCCATACATCTTTAGGAGGAGTACCATCCTTAATTTCACTGACATATGAGCGAAAGGAGCCGACTTGGGCCTGACGCTTAAGCCGGCGCTCACGCGCCCTGGCTCGCTTGAATATAGCGTAGTTTTCAGTAGTACGTCTTCGGCGGAATCTATTCAATGCCTGACGTTTGGCCTTGTTGGCTTCTCGCACTTCCCGATTCCACCATGGGACATGATTGCGTCCCTTGGTGGGGTCAGTTTTTGGGATAGCAGCTGATGCTGCTTCAAGGATAGCAGAGGTGAAGTTGGTAACGTCATCCTCAATGTTTCCACTGAGATTGACGTGTACCATCTGCTCCTTATAAAGAGCCCAGTCAGCCTCTTCCAACTTCCAGCGAGGAAGTGGTGTGAAAGGTGAATGCCGACTTTCTGTATCAATTTTGATAGGGAAGTGGTCCGAGTGATGAAGGTCCGGCAAAGGGTTCCAAGCCAATGTACCGCCCAAGGAGGGAGAGCACATGGCAAGGTCAATTGCGGACATCGCACCACGGATAGGCGACAAGTATGTTGGACGGCCATCGTTCAGAAGGAGGAGATCCAACTCTCTGAACGAGGCCTCAGCAGTGGCTCCCTGTGTTGTAGTATTGTCACAGCCCCATAAGGTGTTATGAATGTTAAAATCCCCTAGAATTAGCACAGGGCTAGGAACCTGACGAAGGAGGTCCACAAAAGCGGCCTCATCCCACACTCCATCTGGAAGATAGAGGGAGACAATAGTCAGGGGGGTAGGGACTGCAACTCTGGCAGCCACTGCCTGGAGGTTTGTGTTGAGAGGCACCTCCTCGACTCGCACATTATTTCTTATCATGATCATGACGCCACCATGGGCCCGACCATTGGGCTGGGGCGTCACGTCTTTTCTGAGGGTAGAGTAGCCACGCACATTGAACCCATCAAGTGGTTTCAGGTGCGTCTCTTGTAATGCTACTGCCAATGGCGAGTACGATCCTAGTAGGGATCTCAGCTCATCACGTCGTCCATATATACCATTGGCATTCCATTGAAGGAAGCACTCAGAGATGGTGTTATTAGGTTGAGTGGTCATAATAAGTATCTATAAATTATTTAGAGAGAACAATGAGGCAGTCATTGCTGCTTTCTGGGCTTGCCCTTTGGCCAGCCCTTCTTTTTCTTAGGAGGGGCCTGAGGGGGTGGTGATGCAGACCCCGATCGCTCATCTTTCCTCTTTCTAACCTGGGTCCAGCCACCACCATTATTATTATAATTGTTATTTATTATTATATATATAATATAATATATTATTTGTATAATAATTATCAGCGTTTTAAGGCCTCTAATCAGATTTTATCCCAGAAGTTTTGATAGTTAATTTTCTATTTTTTGAACAAATTCAAGGTGAAAAATTGGTTTTTTCTGCAATTGCATTTGCCATTCTGATTACTTTGACATCTTTAACATAATTTAATTGTATGTAGCCCACGTTGCTCAACCCGCTCACAAATGATCAACTCATCTGTTTTCAATAAAACGACTTTTTGCTATTTGGAGCATCCAAACTTAATAGAGACAGCAAAAGCTCTCAGTGATTATTTAACAAAAATATATCCAAACACAGAACTTCTTCCTGTACTTCATAACTTCATGACCTTGAACACTTGAGGATATAAATATATCTGCCAAATGAGAAGTTGATACAATCCACTGGATTTTACTATTCTTCCATCATATCCTTCAGGGCCTGAACCATCAGAGATTTTGTATTTTCTAGGCCCCATTGTTTCATCAGACTCGTAATTTATTTTATTCCATACATCAGCTCTCTTCAGCTACTTGAACACATGTAGTGGAAGGCTTTATATTACTTTCTCTTTATGTTTCCAATTTACGTTTATGTAAATGGACAAACAAAACGTGAACTTACTGTCTTTATAGGCTCTGAAGCCAGTCTGTCTTCAATGGCGAGAGGTATTCACTATAATTTTTCCTTTCGTAAAGAGTTAACAAGTAGGTATGAATCTACATAGATATACTCATGTTTCCTTCAAAAAAGTTATGCATCTGATCTCTCTCAACTAAGACCATGAAATTTGTTGAGGGAATTTGAACTTAATTTACATTCATTCAAAGAGAAGGTAAACTTTTGAATCTCATTGAACCCGTTGGTATAAGTTTCAAATGGAAAAAATCTCAACAACTACATACTTCAAAGGTTGTTGTTACTATTTATTTTGAGATTTTACCAGCAGTCCCTTGAAGCGCCCTTCCCTTCCAAACTTCTGCTGAGTAGGTGGAAAGAAGAAGATATGTACTTTTGATCCATAAGAAAGGAATCGAGTAAATTTCTAGAGAATAAAAAGGGGAAAATTTGCAGAATGTTGGATTTTTGGTAAATCAAGAGCTTTCCAACGAGCCGAAATTTATCAGCAAGCTCTGGAACGCAAAATACAAGAGGAAATTTTGATTTTGGAGGACACAAATTTATTCGACTTCAATCACGAACGCAAAGCTTCCCTAACTTCGGTAGTGAGAAAGCAAAAGCATCATAAATCTTCCTCATCGTCCCGTTTCGTCTTTTGGTATTTTGATCGAGCCCATTAAAAAAGGAGTCTATCAATACCAGCGTCTATCAATGCGCAATGCATATCCTCATTCTAATCTGAAATCTACTCAACGAGAGTTTGTCTATGGTTTTCCGATTATTGACTTTTTCATTGATCTTTCGCAGAAGAATCGAAGTAATTCGTCTCCGACTAAAAGTCCGGAAACATGAGATGATGATTAATAACTGTTGTGTCCGGATGTACGGATGCCAGACCTGCTACAACCGCATCAGACCTTCCAAAATTGCCTATAGGTAATCTCTAACTTATTAAAAGGTTAATAGCTTACTGGCTCAATAGATTAGCTGATTTAATACAGAATTTTTGAAAAATAGAGGGAACCAAATATTCAACGCTATCACGCACTAAACGCCACACTTACTACTGCAATGTTGTCTCGCCTAGACCTTAACCAACTGCACGGACCAAGCCTACCGTTGGAAAAGTAAGCTAGGCGGGTGGCCTAGTTCTACTTTTGTTCTATCATCATATGTATATGTCTTTATTGAAATAAATATATCTATATATCTAACGTCGTTCTCTGTTCATAATTTTACTTAATTTATCAATATTATGATTTATCCTCTAGTCTTAAATAAGTCTCGAATTAGCATAATTAATTGCTGCTTAATGCAAGTGGAAAATAAATATTGATCTTTTTTTCTAACTTCAATGGGGCGGGATCTTTGCTAAATCTATGCTGATTAACCTGTCATTGATGGTTTGATTCCATAGGTCAGTGCCGCCATCTGTATTCCGGTCACTCGAAAATAAAATCGTACTTTGGAAGCCCCAGAAAGCTCCTGACTGCTACTCGAACGTTTACCTTCAAAGAAATAGTGTTGACGAGATCCAGTCGTTGAATTGCTACCTGTCCGACTTGACGATGTACATGAGGGAGCTTTGTGCCGAACAAGACTATGATATCAGGGAAAGCATGAGAAAGTAAATCGATTCTCTTTATATATACTATGGGAATAGTGGGCAGCGTGAGGTCGTAGGTCATGACTTCATGACGTAGCATTCCCTTTTGTATCACAATCACTATCATCATCATAGTTTTACGTGTTAGTTACCAAGCAGATCCAAAAAGTCCCACATAGGTACCATTCCAGACCGGAGCACCATTTATCCAACTTTTTGTAGAAAAGGGGGTATTACAGCCGTCGGCACGTTTTTTTGATATGTTGTATTACCATGCCGGAATTTATGCTTCTCTGGCTTTGTTGAAGATCAACTAACCACGAGCCGTAGTATCAATCATAATGTTGCCGAAATCGTGCTTAAATCTCTCCTATTCACTGTAGGACGTCGAAATTTGATAGAAAGCCTCTATGGGACAACAGGAGACGATTAAAGTGAGGGGCACCATCCTGACCAGCTGAGTGTGGTCTACTATCTGATTACAACGAAATTTGATAGGGAGCCTCTCTAGGACATCAAGGGACGAATGAAATGACGGGCTCCACCCTAAGCTCCAGCTGACCAATTCACGTGGCGTTTTTTGCAACATTCCTATATCTTAAAATGAACCTCGACATGTCCTCTCGAACCACATGTTGAGTACAAAGCTAAAACTGACTCATGTCTCAACGACGTGCCTTCGTTACGTGCAGGTAACTTTGACATAACCGACTGATGGCAAGAGCTTTGAGTATAGTGTGGAGCAGCGTCTATTCTTCTGGTCCAATTACATATGAATAATGTTAAGAGCTTGCAACAGTTCCACCTGTATTAGGGTTTGTATTAGGCTATTTTTCAAACATGGCTAGGAATGGTTATTTAGAAGTAACTCATTTTTATCCTCTTTCCAAGTTATGTACAATAAAAAAAAGAAGAGATAGGAATACGGTCAGATACAGTATAAACTCAGAACTGGCGAACTGAGTGTTCCGAGCGACTTCTCTGTAAATGTAATAATAAATGAATCCGAACGATTCCGAAATATTCGGCGAATAAAGCTCAAATGTTTATTTGCTCATCACTTCAATAGTGATAATCTTAAAATTACTTATTACCTACCTTGTGCTTTAGGTTTGAAATGACGCGAAGGCGAAGAGAGGAAGAAATGTTGCTAGCAGCTTTGAGAAGTAACAGAACGTGCCCTTGCGTCGCGGTTCGGGCGCCTTGCAATGCCTGCAACACCCGCCCAAACAACTTCCGTTGCCAATAAATAACTGAGTAACAATAACACTGAATTACTCTGATAAGTCAATAACATACATAAGGTGCCCGACTTGTACAATATTAAGTTTCGCTGGTAAATTGGAGAGAACCGACCAAGTTGTAAGCAGAAGTAAGGAAAGTAAAAACCAGAGGAAGGGATTGGATGAGTTCCCTAAAGTGGAGGATCGACAGGGTATATAACTGGCTTTAGGGTGGTAGGGTCATCGACTCTAGCATTCCAACTTCGTCTAGTTCTTTCTCAACCAACCTACCTACTTCCTTCAACCTACCTCTATTACCCACGGTGTCTATAGGGACCCGAGTTATCCATTTTCCATCCAAAAACTTTCCCAGTTTCCATGCTCTATCAGGGAGACGACGCGACTGTGCCCTTTAGGGCTCCGGTGACTTGTTTTGTCGATCCAGTCGTGGTGGTACTCCTTAGGGCTACGGACTTGTACCTATTCCTTCTGAACAACTAATGAGATGTAGAAAATTAGATGGGAAAACATAGCAAAAAAGGATTTCAGTCTTGTAAACGAAGATGGCGAAAAGAACTACCTACCTAGTAAATCGCTGATTTGAATGCTAACCTTCCAAATTCGGCTGGTTAGTTTGGATCGTTGATTTAGCACATTTGATCATTGATTTATCTGAACTGGAGTTGGTCAAACCGAATATCGTTGTTTAACAGCTGCGGTCTTCGGTTTTATGAGTAAACATTCATTAAAAACTTTGGTGAAACCGGCCCTTAGTCTACTGCAGACAAACGATGAAGAACTAGAAGAAGAAAACTTCAAAGTAGGGAAGATGTAGATCGTCTGGATGCGAACAGGGGGCAGCGAGGACGATGGACACGGTAACGGGTTTTTGCCAGAGGACCTAGGACAGCCGTGGGATCATCCAGACAGCTTGCCTCCTCGGGGCACGACGCACAGTGATCCAAAACAGGGTTGCCAGGTGTACGGTTTTCGCCCGGACAGTCCGGTTTTTCTCTAAACTCTCCGCGCCAGGATCAAAAGCCCCTCTCATCTCTTAAAATGTGTACAAAAATTGATTAGATGAAGAGAAAAAAGTGTCCACATATGTCCCATTTTGACAAGGTGATGAGCAGGGGTTTTATATTGAAAATGCATAACTATGTTTGCGTGCGTAGAAAGTAATTACCTATCGATGTATGTACGGTGTTTTCTCATTGTGTCCGGTTTTTTGTCCCACAGCACCTGGCATCCTGGTCCAAAACCCCCCAAAAAGTGCAAAACCTCTTGCCGCCCGAACTCTTGCCCCATGTGTTTTGGGGCACAGAAGCCGAATTTGAAGTCGGTAATTATTTAAAAAAAAATGTCTGATAGAGGATTTCATAAATTTTATAAGTTTTAGCGAGATTCTAATACCTATAACATATTATAAATATTATCAAAAAGTATTATTTTTTCCCTTTTCTAAATTGATGCTGTTGCAATGGGTTCATCGATTTTTGAAGCAGTTTTTTGAAACGTTTTTCAATAAAAATCCGAAAATTTAAGAGTGAAATAGGAAATTTTACAAAATCTGCTCAAAAATTGTTTTAAATTGCAAAAATGTTCAACGTGATCATCTTGGGATGATTATAATTAAAACATTTGAATGAGGTAAATGTGAATGGCTGACACATTCCAATTAACATTAATATTTCGAAAATTAGCCTGAAGAAAGGTATGTTTTCTAATGCACATGCATATCCTATAGGCTGTGGTAGGTTATAGTATATATTTCCGTGGATACCTCGGCCTCGAGGAATAGAAGCTATAAAGATAAATCTGACAAATAACACTACATTACATTACACATTCTAACATGTGTAGTCAGCTGAGACATTTTAAAAAGTTAAGCTTTTTTAGGAGCTATTCCCAAATTTTCTACTTCCATTGGTTGTTTTTGCCAGAAAAAATATTTTTTGCCTCAAAATTTATATTGTAGTGAGATGCTGCAGGAAATCCGTCAGGAGCCTGATGAAGCGAGGCGACATTAGGTAAATGAGAGATTTTCTTAAAGCAAATTAACAATTATTACAATAACGTTAAATAACAAATTAACAACCAGGAGACAACGCCAACTTTCACAACTTTAAACATGTACTGTGACCGGAGTAGCACATTGTAGCAGCTGAAACTTTCTAGATACTCTCTCAGAGTCATCAAGTATTGCTTAAAATTTTCCGGATCACAACGAATGATAACAACGATAATTTACAGTCCAAAACCTAGATACAAATACTAAATATTAGATATATTGCCCAGAAGATTTGCTTAGATTTGAAAAAATTCAACCGATTGAATTTACCCAAGTTTTACGAAGTTTATCACGCCCTTTAAAAGAAAAAAATGATTTTTCAAATACACTGGTAGATGCAGGAAAAAATAACTCCATGTTTCAGGAAAAACAGTCAGTTTTATTGATTTCCCTCAAAAATTATTATTTTAACGGACAAAGACTTGTCTTGAGGTAAAATTTGTCACAGATCCATTACCTCAATTAACTCGATTTCTTAACAAAGAATCCCATTGGAATTATATTAGTTATCAGCGTAAACTATGGTCTTTAGAAAACGATTTTTACTATTCACCTCAGTTTCGATTCACCCTTGGTGATGATTTTTACCTGTCAAAGTTCTATCCCTTAGGGAGAGCGAGCGAATGAACATACAGCAATCCAGATGGTTTCATTAGATTCTATCGGAGATTTATCAGTGAAAAAAGAAATGAAAAAGAATACAAAAAATTACTACTCTTACATTGAAAGCATTCGAGACCTCGATTTTTGAATATTTCAACCCTTAAAACATTATAAACTTTGCTCCAGTAGTTTTGGTGAAAAGCTTTGGACAGCGGACGCTCGGCGTAGGTATGGCGGACGGACGGATTTTTCAAATTAGTTTTTTGGGTTCTATACGCATCTTGAAACGTAAGTCAACCAATTTTGGAAGGGGTTACTTTTTCTATTGATTGAAATAGGTACATTATTGACAATAATAAACAAAAATCGCTATTTAAAATCTACAATAAAGATAAAGTAAACCCAGTTCGATTCTCCCTATCACAGTATCCCACAAGAATAGTTGCTGGACAAACTCCTTGCGGGTATAGTGCGAAGGCATTAGGTTTTAACCCATGTGTGAGTGGCGGACCTCAAAAATCTTAGGTGTCTTGGTTCTAGTCCTGGTCCTAGGATAAGAAGCAACCGGTTGCAGAGGAGGATGAAACGAGTTCCATCTAAGAGACGTCACTTTACTACTGTTTCCTTCTGACTACACATCTCCAACCTCAACTATACAACACGTGGTTCGCCTCCGCCATCCACTCATCTGACATTCCTCCTTTTTATACGTTTTTGAAGCCGTCTCTTTTTCGTGTTTCCCTTCGATGTTTTGTTCCTTTTCGGATGGCGTCATTCAGGATCTCTCGTTCTTTTGTAAAACAGAGTTCCCGTTTCGACCCCGACCTTTCAAATATACAAAAAGTCGAGTAAGGAAGATTCCACTCGTATCCTCTTCTTCACTAAGCAGATAACAACCATAAAGTCAGTTCGGACCCAAATCAAAAATATATTTACGAATCAGAGAAATGAATGTGTGAGTGCTTGTCTGACAGTAGTGAAGAGCATTCCTAGCATCTCGAACGGTATACAAAAACTCCTGCTATGAGGTTCAATTTTATACCCGAGTCCAAGGCGTGGGTCAAAAACAGTTCAAAACATTCATACCTAATTAAGAGTAAGTCAGTGAAACTGAGAAGAAAAAGTGTCAGCTCTACACGCTTATGCATTGTGACTTTTAGAAATGTCTCATAGCACCGTGAATGTACTCTTTGTGATTTATTGGGTGAGGTTTGTAGGTATACAAACCATCTTCACGAATGGAAGAAGTTACACAAATTCCTTGTGCTGATTTGGCTCCTCCATTCGGAACTAAGCTGATTGGGTTCTTCAATAAAATATGTACCTTGGAGGGGGGGGGGGGGGGGGGGGGGGGGGAGTAAACGAAGTTTGCGCTATAAGTTTACGTTATGGAATAAAACGGACATAAATATATAAAGAGAAATTTATAAGTAAGGTGCTGTATTCAGGGATAGTATGGTATGGCGGTCCTAGTATGGTAGAGCGTATACAGCAAATTCGTGCGTGCGATGCATCAGGAGCGGGTGGCGACAAATCCACGCGATCAAACCTATGCACATTGGTTCCTAATGGCGAAAAAGAGACAAAAGTCCATTTTTGACTACAAAATGGCATGTTTTATGGTGAGGACATAAAAAAACTTTGAAGCCGTTGCTTGAAAATGGTATTATATTCCGTTAGAGCGGTTCCTCAGGAACAAACGGAACGTAACAAACGGGAAGATCGCGAGGCATAGCCAAGTTTTGTAATGACGGGTAAAATATATTACAAGCTTATTTTTAAATTGTCTTTCAGCGGCTTTGTTTTACACGGCAAAAAGTGAAGGTAGCACTTTATTCACACTCGGGAAAATATAACGATAACGTGCGCTTAGATCGTTTAATATAAGAAAAATTCTAGTTTTTGTACATTATTTACGCTCAGTATCCTGATCACAAATCGAGAGCCAGAAGATGACTAAACCATGTTCCATGTTTTTTTAATGTTAGTTGTTAGTCTCTGGGTAGCATCAAAGTGGGGTCTAAGTCTACCCCCGGCTAGGTTTCAAGCATATTTAAAGTTAACTTAATTTATTACGTTAAATAAAATAAAGCTAACAACGAGTAGGTAAAGTACTTAATCATAGGTAAATCTACATAATATACCCCGACCCGAGGAAGTGTTTAGGAAGTCAGTACATTTACCAATTCCCTCTAGGTACCGTATTATCTACACCACTGCCTACTTCATTGATCACCCCGGTTTTTGAAAAATGGCCGGCTGACTAAAAGGCTGAAAATCAGAACTCATTCAACGTCACATTAGTCAGGATCTACTGCATCTCAATTAGGTAGCCTCTTTACCTCGTTGGCCACTGCTTGCTGTTAGGGGCACGATTGAGTCAGTATTGCGCAACCTCCCGGAACTGAAAACAACGAAAACAATATGCGCTTTATAAGTGTAAGGGAGAAGTTGATGACCGTGCCAGTGTGAGTCTGACGTGTGGCTGTGGGATTGTTTTGAAGCAGGGTGAGCGCATCGTTCCCGGTTACGACAAAGCAACGACTAATAATTAATTCCCATTCTGCGAGATGTGAGAAGGTGCAGTGGCGAATGGCGATCGATTCCCGATTGAGCAACTCAGCTGTGGAGATGCAACCTGCCCGTTGCGCCATCAAACTTACGCCATAATAACGATATAGTTTACGAAATAGCCGGTTATGCCGATCATTATTTTAAAGATTCTTAGCTACCAATCAACTGAAGTTTAGTTTTGTTGTTTTCTTATTTTAATTACCTATCCATATACTTGAGATTGTTCTTCTGATTTGGAATTAACCATAAATCACGATAGTCGTTCGCAAACTTTTGTACACGGATCATTACATTCGTATAAAGTTTTATTATCTCTCTCGAATCTGTTCTGTGCTGATTTGTCTGATCTATCCTGCATCACAAAATTCCCTAACAATAATCCCCCCTTAAAATCAAATGAAGAAATTTATACCTAGATTGTGATACAGGCCATTTCCAAGTAATCTACATAGGCTCCTAATCTGTATTAGGTAGCGCGTGCATGCCTACCATGAAAAGTTCCACTCATGCAGCATGATCGTATGAGCGAATTTTCGTAAATTATAGTATTATATTATGTTACGTTGAGCACTTTTGTTGTTAATTCGAACGCTTTGAGAGCAATCTTCACTTCTAATTTTATGGCAAAACAACTTGTTCTAAATATCAGTCTGTGATTCAAAGAAAAATTATGGATTTTAAGCTTTTTTGCAGTTTTTATCGATTTATCAGCATGTATTAATTAAATTCAAGTATATTTTTTTTAGCATAATTTTGTTTGCCAGTACTTGGGATGTCGAAAGGGAAAGACTATACTAGTGGCCGGAGCAAGAAGCTAGATATAGTTGCCATCAAGCCCGATGGGTCTGTCATAATCCTGGATGACCAGGTTGTCAGTGGCAGCGTGGACATGGAGCAGACCTGACGGGCGAAGATTAGTAAAAAATATGATAGAAATGACCTGCGACCAGCGATATCTGAGCTAAAAGGAGTGGCAACCAATAACAAGAAGGTCATGGCCGCGATCGTGTCGTGGCATGGAGTGGATACAGGAAAAGTGCCACGGAGTTTCTAGAGTTCGGCATCTCAGTGGTATCACCACTTTCGTCCTGAGGGGTTCTTACTTGAATTGGTGGTCGTTTTATAGGGGCACTTCCTTTAATCACACTCTCCTTTCTCTTCCTTCAGCTTCCTTGATCTGAAGGTTCAGCGTCGGGTAAACCTGGGCGTCCTCCCCATTCGTTTATTTATTTTTTCATTTTGTACTTTAATGGTGTTCCCCCTCCGCCTTTGAGGGGAGATTAAAAAAAAAAAAAAAAAAAGTGTGTTGTGTATTTTTGCAACAACGTTTTCCCTGGCGCATGCTGTCTGCAATTCAAGTCATCGCTTAAGGGTCCACACTATAAGCAGCTTGTCCAGGATGCAATCCTGGCAAATATATGTGGGGCCTCTCCCGCATCTCCGACGGGTGTGGGGCAGCAGCCCGCCAATCAGCAATCCTCCTCCGGGGCCTCTGGTCTTCTTGAAGACTGAAGTGTTGAGGCTCTTAGAGCAGGTAGGCCGTATTGAAGGTTACGAGATCGCCTACATGCAGGATCTAGCGAGGCAGGCTGTTGAGGGGCCTGAAGGCTTGGAGGACGAGGTCGCAGCCTACGTGCAGAGGATCTTCCCACAGGTAGGATCTTCCCACGTGCAGGGGGATCTTCCGAGCGACCGTGGGGGGGTCACGGAGCGGTTCCTCCTAGAATGGTGCCTTGTGGAGGTCCCTGGGCAGCGAAACAAGCAAGAAGGCAGGAATATCAGTGAGTCTAGTAGCTGTGGTGGAAGCATCCAGCCTGTGTAGCTGTGGAGGTACTGGAGGGAGCTGGGGATGAACAAGTTTCACCCCCTCTCCAGGAGTTTATGGACTATTGGGAGCCACTCATGAGTGCTCCCAGTCACAACCCTTGGTGAGCAGGTGTTGCCCCCAGCTTCCACCAGCAATTCTTTACGCAGCATTATGTGCACACCGGTGCTTCATGACGAGGCACATAAGCACCGTGTCAATAACTCCACGTCTGGTGGACCCGATGGTATTTCTGCCTGATGCTGGAATAAAGCCCCAAAGAATGTCAAGCTGCTCATCCTCAACCTTTCACTTCTGTTGGGAAGACCTCTGAAAGGGATGACCCATGCCCAGACCATCTTCATCTCTAAGAAAGTGGGCCTGGAGGCTACCACCCGATTTCAATATCTTCGGTAGTTTGCCGGCACTGTCAAAAGATTCTGGGATGTTGCTTCCAAGTGGCTGGCGTTGTCGGTGACGCCCAGAGAGCATTTCAGCCAGCAGATGGCCCAGCGGAGAACCTAACAGCTCTCCAAACTGTCATTTCACTGGCCTATATCAAGAAACGGCAGCTCCATCTTCCCGCTCTGGACATCGCTAAGGCCTTTCACACTGTAAGCCATTTTGCTGTGACTGATTGTCTTCATGGTGTCAGGGCATCTGCTTGTTTAATCGAGTATGTTGCCTGTCTTTACCACAAAGGCATGAGGGTCCTCGAGGCACGAAGGGAGATGTCAGGGAAAGTTGTCATTGAGCGCTGGGTACGCCGGGGGATCCTCTGTCACCACTGCTCTTCAACCTGGTCGTGGATACGGCATTGGGTAAGCTGCCTGATGAAGTAGGGTCTGATCTCACTCCTGGGGTGCGAGTAGGTGCATTGGCTTTGCCGATGATGTCATCCTACTCACTGAAACCCGTGAGGGCTTGCAAATTGCCCTCAATGCCTTCGCTGAGCAGCTAGCCAGATGCTGTTTCGTGGTTAACCCAGATAAGTGTGGGTCAGTGTCCTTGGTCCCGTCAGGTCGCCAGCATCAGGTGAAGGTGGTTGATGAGGAGTGTTTTGTCATAGGACAGTCACCATCCCCTTCCGATCCGTGCTTGGAGTTGACTTCATGGGTGTGGCCACCATTGCTGCAAGACGTATGGATCTTGGTGGACCACTAGCTCGTATCACCAAGGCCCCATCGAAGCCACAGCAGAAGCTGCCACTCCTCCGCACGTACTTACTGCCAAAGCTAACCTATGGGTTAGTCTTTCGTAGGCTTACTGCGGGGAGGCTGCTCAAGTTAGATCGTGAAGTTCGATCAGTAGATCGAGAGAGTGCACAGTAGTGCACTCTTGGCTAGGCTTCCTACCTGGTGTACCAAGTGTCTATATTCATTCACCAGTCAAGGCCGGTAGTCAGTGGCAGCGTAAACAAGGAGCAGACCTGGCGGTCTAAAATGAATAAGTATGACAGAAATGACCTGTGGCAAGTGATTTCCGAGCTAAAAGGAGTGGCGACCAATAACATCAAGGTCACGGCTGCAACCGTGTCATGGCGCGGGTTGTGGTGCGGGAAAAGCACCACAGAGTGACTCGAGTTGGGCATCTCGGCGGGAGTACTCAGTGGTACCAGCATCTGCGTCCTGAGGGGAACTGGTGGTCATTGTATAGGGGCGGTTCCTTTAATCCCATCCTTCAGCAACTTCCCTCATCCCTAGAGCCAGATTCGGGTAAACCTGGGCATCCTCCCCACAAAAAAAAAAAAAAAAAAAAAAAAAAAAAGTGGGTGTGGGTGTGTCTGTCTGTCTTGTGTTCGCAAATCCTTGTAATGAACCTAATTTCCACAGTTTTCATTCAATTTTTATGAGATTACCAACTTGGCAGACTTTTTTTTTCTTGGTTCTGGATAGACACGAGAGAAATGCTACCACATAGTTAATTTCTTATCCGGTTTCTAAGTGCTTCCTTGACGAATTCCAACTGATCTAGTAATAATTAGAGCAGTAGAAATTGAATATTGTTTCCGGTCCAAAAAGTTTGGAGGGAGTATTTCGCCCAAAATAATTTCTCTGTAGATATTCAACCATTAAGTTTCATTTTGCTTCCGAGAGTGCAAGGCAGCGAAAGCTTTGTTTTCACTTTCGAAATGAAAAAAAAATTGTTTGCTCCAAAATCAAAATTTCCACTCGCATTTTGCGTTTCAGAGCCTCCTGAACAAATTTGGTTCCGTGTCTGTCTGTCTGTCTGTCCGTCCACATTTCCTTGTAACAGCCATAACTTCCACAATTTTGATCCGATTTTAACCAAATTTTCAGGGATTGTGCGGGTTAAGCTCTAGATGATCCCCTATCAACTTCATCATGATCGAATCAACGGTAGCTTCTGCGCAGGCGCTAACGTGAATTCCTTGTGACGGTCATAACTCGGTCAATGTTGAACGGATTTCGGTCAGATTTTCAGGGATGATGTGGGTAAGGTCCCTTGAGATCCCATAAGACAATAATCATAATTGCATTAGCGGTACGCTCTGCGCATGCGTGAACGAAATATTCTTGTTACGGTCCTTGCAACAGCCGTAATTTCCACAATTTTGATGCGATTTTCTTCAAATTTTTAGGGATTGTGCGGGTATAGCTCTACATGGCCCCTTATCAGTTCCGTCATGATCGAATCAACGGTAGCCTCTGCGCAGGCGCAAACAAAATTTTCTTGTTTCGGTTATAACTCAGACAATTGTGAACGGGTTTCGGTCAGATTTTCAGGGATGATGCGAGCAAGGTTTCTTGAGGTCCCGTATCACATTCTTCGCGATCATCAGCAGCGGTACGCTAGGCGCATGCGCGAAAGTGATGTTTTTGTTACGGTCACAGCTCAGTTAATTCCCTGATGCCAGAACCGGTCGTTTCTAGTTTTCTGGAATTTAATGGTGACGTACTGTGAAGGTCACGAGGACGCTCATGTGCCATTTCCTTGGCAGTGTATTTATATTTCATTTTACTCTATTCGTCTTCTTCATCAACGATTTTATTCGAGAAAAATGACCTAACGTTAAAGGACACACATAACATAGGGAAAGAAACAAGGTAAGGATGAAGGGAATCTTCAAGGAAGATATTGTGACACGGCGGATTGGCCAAGAGATGAGGAAGGCCGGTGCGCGATGGGCAGCCTCATCGCGGCCCATTGTCCGCCGCCCGCGACCCGTTGCGGCCCGCCGCCCATTCCGACCGTTTAGCGGCGTTCCCAGGCCTCAACCCTGCGCCGCTCTTCGTCCCGCGTCCTTCCATCAGGGATGACACTGACAAGGTGATAAGCTGACGTCACTGGCTGTTAACAAGGGGAAGGACGCCGCTTCTTATTTCGGCAGGAGAAGACGAATTTTTCAAGGTTCATGCGGCCCCTTTTCGAAACTGGCGTGATGGCACCGATTTGATCTTGGTATCTCATTGGTTCTGTATCAAATTCAGGTATTTTAGAGAAACAGCCAAACATAGCGGCAAATAGGAAAAAACGTATCTTCTGGAATTTACTAAATCACTCGCGGCGAAATTGTGGAAGCCAATTTCAAAACGGAAGTTATAAAGATAACGACAATGTTATAGCAATAAAGAGCTACAATGTTATATCGATTTCGACGTCAGGTCATCGTCAGTAACAAACTAGATGTGGTTTTACTATCCGACTGTTCGTTTTCGATCTAGATTTCAGTCCAGTGACGCACCTTGGAATTTTCAAATTACGATGGGAGTAAACAGAGGGGGTAATTTCGATAAATCGTGATATTTTCGTTTTCTCATCCGCTTTTGGTTTATTATTTCTAAAAATGAACCTTGGTGATCGGAAGAAAATAAAATAAATAAAAAATAAAAATAAAACAAAATAAACGTTTAACTCCCTCTAAAAATTGATTGGTTTATGTTTCGAGATACGTAAATTTCAAATATAGAAAAGAGATTTTCTGTTGCCACCAATAAATAAAAATCATTTATCATGTTTTCTCACGTCGTAATGTTGCTAAATTCTAAATTTCAGCTTCATCAGTATTTTAGGAGAGAAATGGGCTTTCGACCTCACTCAGCTGATAATTGTGAGTACTCACTTTTTCAATCGTACACAGCAGGCCAATAGAGACTCCGTTCCAAATTTCAGCCTCCTAGGTCTATCAAGAGAGAAAAGAGCTCCCCAGCTCACTCAACCTATCTGCGTGAGTCCTCACTTGGTCCATCGTACACAGCAGATCTATAGCTGCACAATACCAAATTTCAGCCTCATAGGTCTTTTAGGAGAGAAATGGGCTTGCGACCTCACTCAGCTGATCATATGGGTCCTCACTTTGTCAATCGGACACAGCGTGCCTGCAGATTAACAATACCAAATTTCAGTCTACTATGTGACGTATTACAACTTCAAAAACTGCTGCTTGACTGTATGGCATCAAGTTCAATGCAAAGAAGTGATATAGAAAGTTACAAGGAGGGTCTGTTTACCATCAATGGTGGATTCAAATGCACTAATATCTTGAACACCATCATGTGCTGCAGAAATACGCTTCGCAGTCATTTTTGCATTATTAAACTTCAGCAGGTGATGGTCAATAGGCTCAGTTTAAAGTGTTAGATTCATTGGACGAATAGCATAGAAATTAGAAACCTCATCAGATTAGGGTGGTTCCGCACGCTGAAATTCTATTCTACCTGTATCATACAGGCCCTGTCTCAAGTTTCAGCTTCAGATATTAAATACCATCGAAATGAGCTTTAGGAACCAATCAGCTGATCAGAGGTCCACGCATCGTCTGGTACCTACTGCTTACAAGTACCTACTACTCAATAGTACCTACATGTAATGCCTTATTTCACCTACATGCCTTCACACTACAGCTGCTTTGGGATCATGAGATGTATTAATAAAATGAGAGAATTCCAAAAAGTGGCGAACAATTTTCCTGAAATGAAAACTAAGGGAGTTACACTTCCCTAGCAACGCATTGGTTGTACTAAAAACTATGAAATTTGGCTCACAACTCGTGCATCAGCTGGGGATGTGCCATTAACATCGACATCATTCTCGATCAACCCTAAAGGGTAGTAATTTAGGGTTGAAACATTAAAAATGTCTCAAAAACTTTCGAAATAAAAGCGAACTTTTTGTTTGATTTATGGACAAAGTGGTTCAAAAAATCGAATGAGACATCTGGGTCGCTTTCGTTTCGTTCGTTCGTTTCCCATAATAAAGGGTATAAGGGAATATATCGAGTCCGGACCTATGTACGTCGTGAGTTCGAATTCTGTCGGCAACAAAATTCTCTTTAAATCTTTCATAGCCATTTTCAAAGTTATTTTCGGTAATATTTGTTTTGTGTTCATTAATTTTTTAGTTAATAAATTTATTTTCTTTTGTTAGGTAACATCGTCCAGTTATATTTCGATAATGCACCGTAGACTAAGTTTGATAACTCCTAATTTTTCATAGACCAGTGGTTTGCGTCGATGGGCCATCTAATACAGGAATAATAAACCTTTGTGTAATAATTCGCAGCGTGTTAAATTTTAATTTTTTTCAAACATTTTGGTATGGTTTCTTCTTATATTTTTATTAATTTTCCCCCCTCAGAAACGGGGATTTCATTTTGATGACGGATTTTTGTGAGGCGGAGTGATGGAGGGTTGTTGTCACTTTAATACTCCGTTAGACAATAGACACAGTTAGTTAGCTATAGGCACTTCAGTAAAAAACTATAACTTTCCACTCAATATCATCATCTCACTCAAAAAACATTACAAAACACTGAAAATGCTGCAACACACACAACCTCGCGACTTGCAAAATAGGATGAAAAATTAATTTAAAAAAAAAAAAAAAAAAAAAACATTCTTTTCAAGTGTTTATTTCCGTAAATTACAATAATTATATCGGTACTTAAATGCATTAAATTTTGTTATTTTTTGATAACTTTTTTGATCCACTTAATATCATTAACAATTATTGGAAAAAATACCCTATATGAACACAAAGGCTTGGGAAGGGAATGCAATGAGGGTAATTTCCTATACTCGTATGAGAAATTAAGTAAAAGAGGTAGAAATGGAACGTGATTTAATTAAGTAATTTAAAACAAATATGCAGCTTAAGCGGTGGAAAGTTTGATAGACAGAAGCAGTGAACACTAAACCAAGCCTATTTTACTGAGTGATAGCTGGTCATCATGAGTGAAGGAGCCGTTAGGTACTAGCAGCCTTCTTAAGCAGTGATTCTTGATATGTTGGGTTCGATTTTGATGAAATGATGTTCATATTTCCACAGTGTAAAAGAAGAAAGCAAAGCAACATAGTAAAAGATGATATAAGATGTGATGTCGGTCTGGGGGGCCTATTTGACCCTCTAAAATTTTGAACCATTGCCTCAAGTGTAGGTAATCCGTTTTAAATGTTACATGAATTGCGACCCAGGAAATTTCGGATCTTGTTCCAGTTCAATTATGGGAAAATATAACATTATTTTTGCTCTTTACCATGACGAAAATATATATCAACCTTGCCCTAAGTAACCAAAGACCAAAAGGACTTAATTACAAATTAAAACACAAATTCAGTACCTACATACAATACATATTAGAATAGGTGCACATACTTATTACATAAGAATACAAATTAGCTTACATATTCAGTGATTTTATTCTATTGAAATAGGTGACTTTATTAGATTTGAAAATTAACTCAATCATTTGCAGTGTGATAACAAATAATGATAAAATTGGTTATCCCCATTTACTGGTAAATTATAGACTACCCGCTAAAAATATAAAATATGGAACATGCATTAGCTTAGTAGAAATTTTCTGCCTTCTCTGAATGAATATGTGAAGTATCTTAATTTTAGATTCTATTCTATTTATAGTTATTTATTTATATTTGCTGTCTACTGATCATGAAACAAACGCTGGATATCTGAATTATTTGATCGCTCGGTGATTCGTCAATATCCTTACAAGAAATAATAATTATAAAACACTGATTCTGTTTCTTGTCTGCATCCTTGTTGTATTCAATGGGCCAACGTACCTTGACATTGTTTTCTTCAGGTGTCCCAAAGGAGGTCCATTCCAAATTTCTACTCCGTCGATTAGCAAAGAAATTTGCGTCACGGCTCCCTCAGCTGATCAGTGCGCCTCTGTGCATTCTAATATCGTTTTCCAGGTGACTGGAAGGGGCCTTATTTCAAATTTCAGCACCTTGAACTGACCAGAAGAGACAGCAGTTGTTGTAATTCTTGATTCTCTTCTTTATTCTCCTTTATTATTAAATACTCAAAATTCTTAATATACAAAAAATCTCAACTCTTTTTTCCTCGCATCAACTTTTTTTTATATTTTTTCCAACTCGAAACCTAGCTTCATTACAGTCTGACATAATTAATTATGACAATAATAATTTCTGGAGTAGTTAAACCAAACAAGAATGTTGAATCAAAATAAATCCAGATTCGCGCATTCGCGATACTCCGCGTAGAGACCTTCATCCCAAACCTTCTCGAGACCAAAATAGCTCATGATGGTCCGTTTCCTTTATCTATCTTTGCATTTCATTAAATTCAGAGCAGTCAATTCCTCGGAGCCTAATACCACCAATTTCAAACTTATCTTCTCCTACGGAATTCAAAGTTCCACGATTGTACCTTCTTCCAAGTGATTCGATACCGTGTTCGGTGTTCACTTCCAGTTCGACGTTGAATAAATGGTTCTTCGAAATTCTCGCTCTTGCGTTGAAATCTTTATATTTTTGCCACGAATGAGTCTGTGTGTTTGGCGATAGAAAATCCGTATTTTGGCTATAATATCCCGTAACTTCTTCAGTACCTTCATCATTCATCTCATCCTGCAATGAATTATATTCACGCATATCAACTACTTTTGTCACATCGGTGTCTGCCATAAGCTCAGCAACATTTATGCATGATAAAAAAGTTTCTTCAAGATCTTCGTTTTTTACAACCACAACTTCTTTTTCTGGATTCATAAACAAATTATTATCTGTATTTTTTAACGGGTTTGATTCTAATCTGATCAAATATCCACTTTGAATATTCTGTAGCAAATCAATCACCATATTAGCATTTCCCAATGTCACAATTATGTCATTCAACTCGTTTTCCATTTCATCGCAAGATTTTCAATATATACCATAGATTGATTTGACAGAGTACATCTTTTTACGAATTTCAACCACCATCATTCTAAATCGGCTGATGAGAGTGTTGGAAATGCTTGCGGTAAGTACGGTGTCCTTAAATTCTCGGATCATTTGATCCAGCCTCCGGGCCCAAAAAACAATTCCCTCACCTTGAAATTGGCTACCACCTTCATACCGTAGATCTTCTCAGCTTCTGCTACCATGTTGTAATTCTTGTTTCTCTTCTTTATTCTCCTTTGTTATTAAATACTCAACATTCTTAATATACAAAAAATCTCAACTCTTTTTTCCTCGCATCAACTTTTTTTATATTTTTTCCAACTCGAAACGTAGTTTCATTTCAGTCTGACATAATTAATTTTGACAATAATAATTACTGGAGTAGTTATAACATACATAACAAGAATGTTGAATCAAAATAAATCCAGATTCGCGCATTCGCGACAGCAGTCTCATAACATCCTTAGCTAATCAGTGAGCTTGCGCATCCGTATCTTGTAATTGTTATCTATGTGTTCCAAAGGGGATCCATTCACAATTTCCGCACCATAGATTCATTAAGAGATAATTGAGCTTTATGGGTCCCTCAGCTGATCAGTGGGCCTTCAGACCTTCTAACATTGTTTTATATGTGACCCAAAGGAGATACACTTCAAGTTACAGCACTGTGGATCGATTAGGAAAATCACATGTGCATTCACCTCAAACCATTCTTCTGTTTCTTTCGCAACTCAATTTCGTAACGTTTTTTGCAATTAGCTCTAGGATACAGCGTGTTCCAAGCTGATTAATTTCATTTCATTTCACATAATATTCTCTTGATGATATAAATTTCATGATAACAATTTTTGGGTGCTTGTGGATATTCTAAATATAGCCTAATACTTTAATCTAGACAGATGGGAAAGGAAGGATACCCGTCAACCGGCAGAACACAGTAAAGTCCTGGAGCACAGCAGTCGATCCCAGGTCCGCACTCATCTCCGTAATCCAGACGGTAATCACAATCATCAGTAAAAGCAGCCAGACACTGATTGATCCGAATCACACCTACCATAGCTAACGCGACCGAAAGTATCAACTTCATCACAAAAATGTGAGTAGCTTCACCCACCCGCACACGTATGACGATTGAAAGGTAAATGGCCAAATTTTTAAATACAAATTAGGCTTGGGGCTCTTTATGTAGTTTTGAAGGACTTTTGATAAAGCGAGATTACAGGTGACTAACAAGGTAATGCCTTTCACTAGCGGACTTGAGCGACCATAATTGCGTCGTTGTAGACATTCAATTTATAGCTTTCATTATTATTCCCTCACATCCATAAGCAAGCTATGCATTCGCGCAAAAAGTTGAAAAACTATTGTTATCAACAAATTAATCATCTTCAATAAAGAAAACATATATTGACCAAGAAAAAACTGTTTCCCATCCTTCCTCAACCTGTTATTTCATGATACGTAGATTCCAAAAAGTGAATAAGAGGAACCGAAGAGTGGAGCAATGTTCACGGAATTTGACTCAAAAGTAACAAAGTAACACACCGGTTGAGAATGTGCCCGAAATGTCGACATCATTTTCGATTCTACCAAGGAATACAATTTATGGATTAAAATATTTAAAATCGAGATCTGGACAATTTTCTGAGTAACAGGCTATTTTTAGCGAATTTTCATAAAAAATGAAGCTGTTGTAATGGCTCGAAAAATTGTAATATAAAATTTTTTAAAAATGTTCTTTATTGAAATCCGCTTTGAGGCATTCTGAAACAATTCCTGAAGTTTGCGCTTTTTCATATATATATATATATATATATATATATATATATATATATATATATATATATATATATATATGTGTGTGTGTGTGTGTGTGTGTGTGTGTGTCATTCCAGACGATAACTCTCCTTAGGATTGAGATAAAAATACTTTATTTTCTTATTTTACCTACTTTATTTTCGCTTGCAGATAAAGCATGCTAAACAAAAGGATGAGTTTGTTGACAATTTTTGTGCTCATTAAATTGGCACAATTTCGAATAATGTACTAAAAAAAATCACTAAAAATGGCTAAAAACGGCCAAAAATTGTTAAATTTATATTTTGTAGCAGAATTTTAGACAAAACTAAATTGTCAAGAATTAACTTGGACATTTAAAAATTTTTGCTCAAAATTATGCTGAAAAACGTACTTAAATTTCATTAATATTTGCTAAAAATCTATAATAACTGCAATAAAATCTAAAAATCCAAAATTTCTTTGGAATTGCCGAATTTTATTTAGTATGAGTGTTTTTGCCATAAAATTGGTTTTTCAGTATATCTTTCTACTGAAATTGCTACGATTTCAATACAATTTAACATATTGTATTACGATAGATAGTTTATAAAAATTCGCTCATACGATCATGCTGCATGACTGGAACTTTACATTTGTTTTTTTTTTTAAACTGTGAGGAATGAATCGAATGAGTCCGTTCGATGCATTGTAACACGAAGAGTTCGTGCTCTAGAAGGGTTTCACTGTTGGAAGGGATACAAATCGTTAACACGACTGTGAATTGCAAATCACTCTGGTGGGCAGTAGTAGGCTGTGACATGTAATCAATTTAGAACTTTCCAACGAGTGGAACGATTTTCATGGGTCGGAAAATGAGCAAGTTTCAACTCTCTAGTAACAATAGGTTGTACGTGAAAAGTAACAAAAACGTCTGCCAAGTTGCAACATGGGCGTATAGAATTAGTTAAAGAACAAAGTAGAGTCGAAATGATTGAAAAGTCAACGTTATTAGAAATTAATGTTTGCGCATGCGCACAGATTACTATTAATCCAACGGCAATGAAAATTACTTAGGAACGTCAAGGAGCTAAACCGTGCAAATTTCATAAAAACCGGTCCATTAGTCTCGGAGTTTTGTCTGTGTCGATCAATTTTAGTTTTGCGCATGCGCTATTGTTATTACTCCACCAATCTCGATATAATTCATATTTTTTCTGGAACATATACCCATCTATTCCGGCGTTTGGACAAAATCGGACCAATTAATGATGAGAAATAGTAAAATAACGTTTGCGCATGCGCACAGACTACTGTAGAGTCAACGGCATTGAAAATTAAAGGGGACCGTCTTGGAGCTTACCCGCACAATACCTGAAAATTTCATCGGAATCGGATTAAAACTTGGTATAGTTTTGGGCGTGGCAAGGATTTACCACGGACAGACGGACAGTCACGGAACCAAAATTGATCAGCAAGCTCTGAAACACAAAAAGCAAGCGAAAATTTTGATATTGGAACACAATCCTGAACACAAATCTTCCCTACCTTCGGTAGTGAGGAAGCAAAAGCACGAAACATTTTAATTTCTCCCTTGATGGGAAAAACAAAAGATCATGGATATGTCTAGTACCTACTGCTTACCAGTAGGTACCTACTACTCAATTGTATGTAGTGCCTTCTTTTCACAAGATTATTCCATTATGGTTACAAAACAATATTAGTTTATAACTTAGAGTAATAAATCAGCATTCCTTGACACTACAATGGCTTAGAGGTCATGAGATGTTGTGATAAAATGAGAGCATTCCAAAAAGTGGCGAACGATTTTCCTACTATGAAAACTATGGGAGTTACCCTTCCCTAGTAACTCATTGGTTGTACGTGAAAAATCAATAGAAATTCTACCTAGCCTTCACTTTTCAAGATAATAATAATCTAAAGTGTCGGGTCGTCACAAATTTTGGTGTCGTTACGCAAATTTTAGAATGACCCCCAGCTCAAAAACATATCCATGTTAAAATCTAATTGTGTCTGTCTGTGTAATTATGTGCGGTTAATCACGTAAAAACTACTGAACCCATTGAGCTGAAATTGTACATGAACATTCGAAAGATCCCTAATAACCACATAGGCTATATTACGATCCTCCAGACTTGCTCCTTCATCGAGAACTCGGCTTTCCCTAACGACGTCGCCCGTGGGTATACAAATTAAGGGTACACGCGAAATGAACTTTCGATAACAAATTCAACGATGGCAAAACGGTTTTAATGGGTTGAGCCGAGCAGTTTTTATTCGTTAAGATAGATGTTCAAAATTGATATTCAAAACGCCTTATTAACTGAAACAGTGTTCGTCGGGAATAGTTCACCGTACCTAAGGTTATATTGAGTTGGTTACGTCGAGGGGACGTTTAGTTAAAAAATTAATTAGGCACAACTTGAGACTTGCTTGCTGAAATTTGAATTGATGCCTTTTGGGGACTGCTGGGTAAAAATGACATGGTACATTATTTGGATAGAAAGACCCGGTAAAATGACCTGTAGATGTGGATTCGTGCTTAACTTTTTGGAAGGTGCAACGCAAATCCTAACACGATCAGGCGCAATTCATCTGACTAATTAATTTTGTAATTTTTGTTGGAGCATACTGAAAAATGCATAAAATCTTACTGTTTACCAGTGTGTGTTTGTATTTGTGATTTTATACAACTCTTCCATAGCATATTTCAACAACACAAATTATAAATTACACCAAATTTTTCAGAAAAATCTGGCAGGTTATTTGCTCAGGTACACACGATCAGACGCAATTCTTCTCACAGATCATGCGGTACGAAAAGGGGCAATACCATTGAACTAGGGACTGGAAGTTAAGTATTTTATTATTACATGAGTGATAAAGCGGGCTATATTAATATCGTTTGACAGATATGAAGAAATATTCAAAAAAATTTTGATCTTATTAAAGTAAAAAATACCCACATGATCGGTCGCAATTCATCTGAGGGATTAACGTACCCCTGATGGTGATCAGGGACATGGTGGAGAAAAAACCGAGGAACCATTTGGTGAGTGATCCGGAATGGGGAAGCTACTAGGGGCCCCAACCACCTACCCCTCCATCCACCACCAATAGCTCAAAAAACAAGTTACTTCATCTTATAGATTAATTGCGCCCGTCGGAAGGTTAAATCGTGCTCGAAAAACACTGCAATAAATGCGGAGCTGGAGTGTTCTCCTTCATGTTTTCTTCTTGAAACTGATACCGGACATGTAAACAAACTATTATTGCCCGAAACCCAGGATCGAGTTTCCTCGAAACCCTCGTTCGAATAGACGTAGCAATGCAACCAGGGCACAATAAATTATGGAAAAATTATGAGAAACTTACCCTTAGCTTGAGTTGCTCTCACAAAAAATAGAATGAACTTGAATAGAATAATAATATATTATGAATATAAAAGGATGATGATCTTTTTTTCTGTGGTTGCTCCCAAACGGCAGAATGATCCGCCAGTCCGTCGTTCACTTGTTGACAAATAAAAAGAGGGAATTGAGATTATCGTGTTTTCGGGTATGGAAAATATATACTTACGGGGGTTGTATGGTGTTGATGCTGAGCAAACGTCTCCAAATTATTTTGTTATGGAGGATGAACAAATTTAAATAATATGAAAGTAGATAAATAACACCCGTATGGCAACCGGAAGTGACGTCAGGTTGGACGTTCAACCTGTTCGAACGTCAGATTTGACGTCAGAATATCCAATATGACGTCGAATCTGACGTTCGAACCCAATCTGACGTCGAATCTGACGTTCGAACCCAATCTGACGTCGAATCTGACGTTCGAACAGGTTGAACGTCCAACCTGACGTCACTTCCGGTTGCCATACGGGTAATATATATCTACTTATGAACTTTGTTCCCCGCAACCCGTTTTTGTTATATAAGTCGTAGAACTGTGAAATCGTTGTACGTCGCCTTTCGAGAAGTAGAGTAACAGAATAATGTGAGAACCTCCACCCCCCCCCCCCCTTCCTACCGTATTTTGGTGAACGAATGATGAAAAATTTACTCAAAAACGCCGGTTCTAGGGTGGTAACACCACGAAGCACTCGGGCCGAGATGCTCAACTTGAATAAGGCACTTTTCCGTCACCCTTCGCCATGACATGAATGCGGCTGATATTTTGACTTGATGTAGTTCTTGATGTTACAACCCACCACTGCCGTTAGCTCGGGTAACAGCACTAATCATACATCAGTCTATCCCTACATACATATACATTTGCATGAAACCTACAGAAGAGCGGAGAAGATTTTTTTTAAAGGCTGATTTCATCTGAATTGGACTAAGACTTGGTATAGTTTTGGGCGTGACAGAGATTTACCACAGACAGACAGACACGGAACCGCAATTGATCAGCAAGCTCTGAAACAGAAAAAGCAATTGGAAATTTTGATTTTGGAGCACAAACATTTTTTCGACTTCAATTACGAACACAAAGCTTCCCAACCTTCGGTAGTGAGGAACCAAAATATTGGTTGGTATAAAAGTATTTAGTAGGGAAGACCTTATGCTGAATGTTTATCAGAGAGAAAACGCTGCAAATTATTACATAATGGTTTATTATTTCTGAATCAGATAATAAAGAGGGGCTTTTGTCAGTCTCTTTTCTGGTATCCACCTCTGTTCTCGCGTTACAGGCTGCGCTCCCGATGGGGAGCAAATGGATGATCGTACAGCCACCCGAGTGGTCTCATTCAATCCACGGAGCTAATTTCTATAGGAATCAAACTAAAACCGTAGGTACACTGGATTCCAAAAGCATCCGGGACCTATCCCAGTCGATTCTGCGTCCGAAATTACTTGGGACGACACCCCACTTACCTATGGCAGAAATATAAGTAAACAGCTATTCATCCAGAGGGTTCAGACTCCAACCTGCCCATGTAATGCAATTTTAATTTAAAAACGATTTGCTTCGAACTATCTGAGAAGTGGCGCGGCACCTCCTCTCACTCCACCCCCCGCTCACCCCCCTCACCACCCACCGTGACCCCCTGCCAAGCGTGCCAGGCGTGCGCGCGTGCGTAAGTCTAACACTCAAAGCCTCGAAAAAGACACTTTTTCGCCCGCTTTTGGCCCATAGCATCTATGCGAGTAAAGCGATCGGGATGGTTAAACGTTAGGACCGACTAGACCCCAAATGGAGTCTATGTGCGAAAGAACGGGTTTTTAAAGTCAATTCTTAGGCCTTTTATGGCCCGGACGGCGGACGGACATTTCAAATTTGGATTCTACGCACCTTGAAACGTAAAGTGACAAAGTTTGAGGGGGGGTTATAAAATTTTTTTGCTATACGATCACATAGGCTTATTATTGGAAATAATAAACCAAAAAGGGAGAAGTATGCAGTCAGAGCGTTCACTAATGATCTCTAAGGAAATTTATCAATAAGATTCAAGTTATTGATCATTGTCGTTTCTTAATAGGTACCTACTTTGTAGTTATAGACGGTTTGTCATGAATTCAAGTCAGTTATCATTCAGTGTGATGTACATTGTTACAGGCTCGTTGCATTGGAGGGACGGCAAGCGAAGGGAAGGTCAACTTTCGGCTTTGACCCGGGAGCTATCTGACTGTGAAGAGGGTCTCGAGATGGCCGCGGTGACACAAGAGTCAGATTATCAAGAGTTAGGTTATCACCAGCTCCATCCGAGGTCCTCAGCGTGAAAATCTTCAAGGGCGAGGAGCAGCGATGAATGGGATGCGTGTCGCTTGTGCGTCCATTCAATGACTTCTCACGCTGGTACCTATCTGCCTACCTTGTGCAGGTAGGTAGCTGTTTTGCTTAAGTTTAGGGGTGACGGCGGTTATGTGACAGAGAGATGGGACTGAGATCTTGGATCGAGAACCAGTATTAAGCCGAAGATTATTCAAGGAAATGGCTTTTATCCACATGAATCCAACTGCTTGTAATAAGAGAACCGATACTTCGGACTCAGTTCTGTGTATTCGGGGATTTTGGCTGAGGTACAGAAGTGTGGGGCTAGTCATTAGTTATCAACCAACCAACTAATCTGTGAATGATGTTAAGAGCTGATATATCTGTGTATATATATACTATTATTGTTAAGTTTTGAAAGTTTATATATATTCATAGTTTCTTGTGTTGTTGATCATATTGATTTTAGATGAATAATTTATTATTATCCTTGTAATCCTGTTTCATGGTTCTTGTCTTTATGATTGTCGATGAAGAGGAAGAGGGGGGTCTTTTATCATTCTTATCAGTGCTATTCTGATGAATGTTGTTGCCTTGTTGCTTTTGAGTTTTGATGCTGTGCAAGAAAATCAAATTATTGGTATAATTTCGTGACTGCCAGATGTTATTTTCTTTTTCTTCTTTTGTAAATCTGCATTAGACTGGTTTTAGTTACTTCATTGAGTTGGTGAGTGTTGATTGGATGTTGTAATGTTTGATCCGTTATTGGTATTAGCATCCCTTGATATGAAGTTGTTGATTTTTGTACCTGTTCTATTTTAGTACCGTTTGCAACCTGTGATGAATTTACTGATCAGTTGGACGCTGAGTAGTGTGATTTTCACACTGTAGTTCACCTCAGAGTAAGTTAGTTGATTTACCTATAGTATACTTGTTTCTTGCTGGAGTATTTTTGCGTTTAAATATCTTTATATATTATCTTTCATGAGTTCGCCGTTTTTCTACCAACGAATTTTTAGGGAGGGTTAAAAAAACTGTTTTTTTCAGACGATTACGAAGGTTCATTATTGAGAATAAAAGTCCAGTCATGCAGCATGACCCCATGAGCGAATTTTTGAAGAAATCTTCGACATTTCAGTCGCTATTGATCGTGTAGAGAAATTTTAGTTTATGATTTTGATAGACAAACATGGAATGAAATTTTAAACAAGCACCTACTACCTACGTTTTAAACAGCACGGTTCTAGGATTGGTTATACAGGGATACTTCCATAAGAGTAGTTCAATCTGAATTTGGACAATGTTTCATGCAAATATTACCGATTTTTACAACTAGCGAACGGCATTATTTCGATTTTTGACTGATTTTTCAACTTTGAAATTTTTGAAAACTTGATACATATTCTTATAGGAAATTTTACGCTGATTCCGAATATACCACATGTTAGTATGCTGAAAAAATTATTTCGCACAACAAATCGCAAAAAACAGGCTATTTTGAAATTTTTGACTACATTTTTGAAAATTTCAACCCGAAGATGTAATCCGATCATGCTGGCCAACGAACTTGAACTTTCGTTTTGTGTCCTTAACATTTTAAAATTTGTTTGAAGTTTCTAGCACAATTCTACGGACAGTTATCGTCTGGAATGACACATACATATATACATACATACATATATACATACATACATACATACATACATACATACATACATACATACATAAAAAAATGCGTTAAACTTCAGAATATGATTCAGAATAGCCTGAAACGGATATCTGCATAAAAATTTTTCAAAAATTCACATTCTACAAATTTTGAGGCGAGAGCAATAGCTTAATTTTCTTCAAAAATTCGCTAATAAACGAAAAAGTCCAGTCATGCAGCATGACCCCATGAGCGAATTTTTGAAAAAATCTTTGATTATTTCGATTTTTGACTGATTTTTCAACTTTGAAATTTTTGAAAACTTGATACATATTCTTATAGGAAATTTTACGCTGATTCTGAATATACCACATGTTAGTATGCTGAAAAAATTATTTCACACAACAAATCGCAAAAAACAGGCTATTTTGACATTTTTTACTACATTTTTGAAAATTTAAACCCGAAGATGTAATCAGATCATGCTGGCTAACGAACTTGAACTTTCGTTTTGTGTCCTTAACATTTAAAAATTTGTTTGAAGTTTCTAGCACAATTCTACGGACAGTTATCGTCTGGAATGACACATACATACATATATACATACATACATACATACATACATACATACATATATACATACATAAAAAAATGCGTTAAACTTCAGAATATGATTCAGAATAGCCTGAAACGGATTTCTGCATAATTTTTTTTCAAAAAATCACATTCTACAAATTTCGAGGCGAGAGCAATAGCTTAATTTTCTTCAAAAATTCGCTAAAACGGAATATATACGTATTGTTGCCGCCATTGTAGAGGGATAAATAAAATATAGTCAGATGGCTCAAATTTTAGAACTAAGAACTCTAGCTCATGGATATCTAGTTTTCTGTTTTTATTTTTTCTGTTTTAGTTTTCTGAATTTTTTAAATTTGTCTTTAGGTTCCTAATTTCCATGCTAAGTTTGAGAAATGCTCAATAAACGATTAATGATACTCATCTAATTAGGATGGAGCCCGTTTTTTCAAACATATCTCTTCATGTCTCAGACAGGCTTCTTCTCAAATTTCATCCTTAGGTAAGTAAAAGAGAATTCAGCTCACCAATAATCTGATAGCGGTGGAACCGGACGTTTCATTCGTCGCTTTTCGTTCAAGAGAGGCTCCCTATAAAATTGTATTTTCCTAGGGTGAACGTGAGAGAATTAATGGCCCGATCCATTTTTGTTACCCATGCGAAATAGCTGGTACCCCTCCTTCCCCCTCCCCCCTATAATATTGAATTGGAAGCCAAAATAGGGCAAATTTAAAATGTGACCTTAATAGGGCAAAACCTTGTGACCTTTGAGATCGCATGTTTCCTACGAGTTGAGCAGATAGCGAATAACACGATGTTACCGAAGAGTAGTCAAGTGATATGAGCTTGCTGTTTTTTTTTTTTTTTACAGAAATATAGGAACAGAAAAATACCAGCAACATATATGTAAATAAATGCAATTAATTCAATAGTTGAAAAAAAAAAAATAATAATAATAATAAAAAATAAATAAATAAATGAATAAGCCAATTTATTCAATATTATAATAAATTAATAATTTACTGGCCTTCAACTTCGCAAAATCTTTTAAAATTGAATCGGTGTCCAAGGATTTAGGTCCTGCCGGTCCCTTCTGCTGGGGTGCCCCAAGCGGCCGCATGGTTCTCAGGAGCCTAGGACTCTGGCTGAGTCAGCTGATCAGAATAAAGCCAGTCATTTCATAATTTTCGCGTTGTATCAGGGAGGCTTCTCCAAAATGCTATAAAAAACGTCAATAAATAATGTAATATTTATTGGTGAGCAAATATGATTGGTGAATCACAGTGGCGTAAAATAAAGCGATTATTAAAAGGAGGGATTTTGTTATTGCATATTTATATCTGCTTCACTTTACAACTTTATATAGCGATTTCGATATTTTATGTTTTACATCTGATTTATTGTACTCTATACTGTGATGTAAAAATATTGCAAATACTGTTACAATTATATTTTACATAGAAACGAGAAGATTGTGATGTTTGTTACAATTAATGATAACGTTATTACTGTAGGATTGTTTTGCGTCATCTTACTGATGTGGCATTTTTGGAGGATAATGAAGCGACGTCTCCTAGTTAGTGGATATTTATTAGTCTCTCAAACGCTTTCGCCACATGGCCTCGTCAGGAGCTGTTAATTACATTATAGTAGGTAATTTAAATTTATAGTTAGGTTTCGGTAGTGGTTACTTAAGTATATGCAATTCTTATTATTTTCAGCTTTAAAGAATTTTTTTTATTTATATAATGGATATAGGTATTGTTATTTAGCTTAAGTAAGGATTTTCTTACCTAGTTATTTAGTTTGTTACTTATTTATTTAGTTATTTGGTTGGGTGATGTTGTACAAAAGTGTCATTATTATTATTAGTTTAGCATGTAGTTAATGCTTAGCTTAATTAGAGATTTAGTTACCTAGTTATTTAGTTTGCTACCTATTTATTTAGTTAGTTGGTTGGATAATGTTGTAAAAAAGTATTATTATTAGAATTAGTTTAGTATGTAGTTAATGCCTAGCATCCAGGTCCATATAATTATACAAATATTTAGAATTAGTGTATATATTAGTGTATATTGATGCCGATGTCACTGGCACATCCCTGGCACTTTAGAGCCGTCAGTATGAACTTAGAGGCTATGGAGGTGGAGGCAGGTGCTGCATGCCAAGAGCCTTCCGACATGTCCGCCCAGCCGTCTGCCCCTGCACTAGTCTCGCATGAGATGCAGGGGCAGAAAGAGCATGGGTGGGTGTGTTGTCGGGGGCGGGCTCAGCTAGTGCCTCACACAAGGAGCAGGTGCCATCTGCTGGTGCTGTTCGTCCTGCGGGCTGGGTGGCCTTGAACAGCAGGGAGAAGAAGCACCTAAAAAAACTTCTATCCCAAGGAATTGGGATAGAGGAGGCCCGACGCATAGTGCAGCAAGTGCCCTCTGAGTCGGTGCCTGACGAAGGCAATAGGCCTCTGGGGGAGGGGATGGGCGTAAGCCAAGAAACCCCTTCTCAGGATCAATCCTCTGGGCTTGAGGGTAGAATTAGGTTCACCACAGGCCAGAGGAAACAATTCAACCGCTTGGTTGCAGGAGGGATGGCACCAGCGGCTGCCAGGCTTGCAGTGGCAAACTCTGTGCCGCGCGAGCCTGACAATAATAAGCGCCCTCGTTCCTCTGGGGGCACAACTCCGGAGGACGTGAAGAGGCGTAAGGTGGACCATCCCCGGGGAATTCGTCCTCGACGGGTGGTCCAGCAGTCGGGCAGGGGGCAGGGAAATCCTTTTCCCAAGCCCTGACCGGTAGGAGGGTGGGGATTCTCCATCGTGAATTCCCCAGCTTCCTACTGACGAGCGAGCAGATGAAATTGATCCAGGACTCCATTATCCAAGGGATCAGGGGACTGCCGCTCGACGGGCCAAAACCCGCCTTTCTCTCAGCCAGCTACCGAAGGGGTTGGTTGAGTTTGATTTGTGCGGACGATGACCCGGTGGCCTGGCTGAGAGAACTCGTTGTCTCTTGCGCGCTGTGGGAGGGTGCGAGGCTTTATGTGGCAGAGGGCAGGGAACTTCCCAGGCCAAGGACTGCCACGGCCTTCCTCCCGGGTTGCGCAGAAGAGACAAGTGAGGGCATATTCCAGCTGCTGGAAAGGCAGAACAGGGGCCTAAGACCAGGGAGCTGGACGATCCTCATCATTGATGCCGATGTCACTGGCACATCCCTGGACTATGTATGATTTTTAAGCCATGTTTCATAAAGGTTGGTCATGTAGTTTCGGGGAAAAGCTCTGGACGGCATTCGGCGTACGGCAGACGGACGGATTTTTTAAGTCGATTTTTGGATTCTGCGCATCTTGAAACGTAAACCAAAAACGTTTCAGGGGGTTAAAATGTTTTTTTCATGGTCGATTACAAAGGTTCATATTCTATATAAATGTGAAAAGTTTGTGTGTATGTATGCATGGATGTATGAATGTAAGCTGTTTATACTGTAACAGAGTTACCTCCATCGAGGTCCCGTCAGGGCTTCAGAGATAGCGCTGTCGGCGTCCCGTTGATGAAACAACGGGCGTCGCGGCCTGTTCTCGAATGTTTTAGCAGCTGGGTTTGGCGTTGGATGGGCTTTCCAGGTGACTGGAAACCAATCTACTCCGAACATGGCTCATTAAAAGCTATTAGTAGGAGTGGTATCTCTCTGACGGGATGCTGTTACTCTCCTCTACCTTTTTTATGAGGATTTAGGCCCCCATTGCACTTCTGGGGGGCCTAAATTCCTTATAATACAAATCCACAGTTTGACGGAGTTCGACCAAATCTGGTACAGATGTTCTACAGGTACTGGGAAGTAACCGCGTGAAAGTCCTAAGTCATGAGCCTGATCAGCAGAGTGAACCCTGAGACTAATTCTTTCCTATTCATCCCATGATGCTGAAATTTGAAATATTTTGATCAGCTGAGTGAGCTAAATTCTCTCCTTTTCACCCTAGGAAGTTGAAATTTGATAGGGAGACTCTCTGGGTCATTAAGAGACGATTGAAATGATGGGCTCTTTCCTAATCAGCTGAGTGACCTAAATTCTCTCCTGTTCACCCTAGGAGGTTGAAATTTGAAAGAAACTCTCTCTGGGTCAATAAGAGACGATTGAAATTATTATTTAAATTAGATTTTGCTACTTTACACCGAGTTATTGATGCACCCCAACCGGGACAGCGCTCGGGTAATCGGCTAATTGAAAATAATAAACCCAAAGTGTTACGCATATATGACACGACAGGAGCGCGGAGTTTTCTATTGGTTTCCACGTACAACGATTCCGTTGCTAGGGAAGTGTAACTCCCTTAGCTATCGTTCCACGATAATCGTTCGCCACCTGTTGGAAACCTCCCATTTTATCACAAAATTGCATAATTCCTAAGCCGCTGTAGTGTCAAAGGAAGCTGATTTATGGCATCAAGTTACTAATAATGCTTTGTAAACATAATGGCAATTTATGACTTGTTTTTCTCCCTCAAATAGTCATTGTAGGTGCCTGATAGTAGCTTAGCTATGTAATAATAGTACCTATGGCTAAAGCATGTATGCAGAATTTCAATGATTTAAGCCGAAGGCTTTAAGTAACTAGCCACCGGGAGGTCAAGGGGGGGGGGGGGGGCGGTGCCCCCCATGCGAGGCCCGGAAGGCCGATTTTTTTCATTTTTCAAAGAAGATGCGCTAAAAATACGTTGGACACCAGTAACCAAGCTAGTGAATAACCACACTCGTCACTCCATTTGACTGTAGTTATGAAACGTTGCGTAATACTTCCAACGATCATTCACATTAGCATATTCAGTCAATTATAATCAGAAATATATCTGAACGGCTCATAAGCGACACTGTCCTCAAACGACACGAAAACAATCCCAAAACCCTTAAATAGACCAACATTCGGGGAATCAGCGATCAGATAAAACAAGCAACTAGGCTTAGCAACTTAAGGCTTGCGGTAGCTAGTAGTAGGTATTATACTGATACTGTTTGCTCCTTCAAAGAGTATGAGTATTATTAGCACGCAAGGGATAGGTACCTACGTTGTGTATAGTTACAAACAAGGAGGTACATAGTAAAATGTAGTAGCCAGTGCTAATGGGTGCCGGAGTCCTTGTAGATCCAAGTCTATGGGTGGCAGGTGGTTTAACCTTCTCGGTCTGTGACGAGATATCTGGGTCAAAGCCACAGTTATCCTTCGCCGCTTCTCATTGTCACTGCAGTAGGCCAGTGGATCGATGAAACTTTAAACTTTGCCTCCCCTCGGTACATTTACCAAGGTAGGTAGGTACCTATCTCCAATCTCGGGCTGAGTAGGTATGACTGGTCCAATGAAACACTTGCGCAACTTACTAGCAATGCAATTAACTTTAATGGGCTATTCGAGTATTCTTCATAAAACTATTAGAATTTCTTATCAATATTCATAGTGTGTATCATAATTCATACATATTTCCATCCATTTCGTAATACCCATGTTGAAAATAGTAGAACAAGTTTGTACCAATTGAGATAAAGAAGATTTGTTATATAAAATTGATATAAAACAAATTAATTTCATCCATTACATATTATGATACATTTAGAACACAATGAAGGGCAGTGAGAAACCCTAAATCTTTTTGTAAAAATATGTATGCCCTAATCCTAAAAATTCCCTTTCCTATATAAAGAGGTTGGTACTTAATAAGTTTATTAAATAATCTCAATTACGAGGTGATGATAATTCATAAAACAAAAATGGTACTATTCGTAACACATGTTAATAGTTCATACGAGATCGGGCAATATGCAAAATTGAGTAGAGGGTTCTTTCGCCAAATATCAGACATTCCAAATGAAAGAACATGTCTCTTGGCCAAAACTTTTTAAGCCTACAAAATTCTCGAAATTCAGAAAAGCGTCCAAAAGAATTTTAACAGAATATTGCTTGGAAAATATTTATGAAATATAACTAAAACATTCAAACATTAATTAAAAAAAAAAAAAAAAAAAAAAAAAAAACCAACCTACTTAGATTTCATTAAAATACGCAAAAAACTAGTAAAACTGCTTTTAAAAACTCTAAGTGAGCTATTAAAACTGCAAAAACCTCTTTAAACTAAATGAGCTATTTAGATGGCTTCAAAATTTTAAATGTGGGCGGGATTGGGGGGGGATCTCCTACAAATCTGTTTCATACATCAAAAGAACACAATCCATCTTCCACATATCAAGAGGTCCATACCTCGTTCTCTGTCGATTCGTGGACACGGAATCTGCAATAAGTAAGATGATTTGCGGACATAATTAAACTCCTTAACTGCCAGACAGAGAGAAAGAGCCCTACTTCGTCCTTCAGTCCTACTTCGTCGCAGAGTCATACCAGAAAGTGTTAATTACGAAAGGCCAAATGAACAAAGACCACAAGAGGTAACATTTTCGGTGACCACTTGCTTCCCGGGTGTCCAAAAGACCAATTCTTTCCTCAGAGAACGTTTCCCAATTCTCTCACTAAACCCGATATTACGCGGGAAACCTTCACCAAGGTCCTTTTCTTTTGAAGACCAAGGAACTTGGGGAATATGTTGAGGCGAAAAGTGGAATGTTCTCTCAGAGAGCCTTCGAGAGGACTAGAACCATATAGACCCACATATATGTATGTGTGTGTGTTTTATGAGGACACTTCCTTTCATCCCATTCTTCCTCTTCATCCTTCTGTTACTTCCCTCATCCATAGAGCCGGCGTCGGGTAAACCTGGGTGTCCTCCCCAGTTTTTTATTTATGTGCTTATTTTTCAATTTAATGGTGTGCCCCCTCCGCCTTTGAGGAGAGTTTTGTAAAAAAAAAAAAAAAAAAAGTGCTTGTTTGTGCGCGCACGCATGGCGATACCGATTATCCAAACCGATTCCTACTCCAATAAATAGCTCCATTTACCGTTGAGTGTAAGCCCGCCATAAGGTGATGGTGTCTTCTGCCACCACCCACTGTCGCCGCTTTCGGTGGCGTGTGATTATGTAAAACACTTGGAAACAACCCGGCGACTCGATCTCCAATGTAAATGTTGTCAACCGAACTTATCCAAGGTCACCCATACGCCCAAAGGTGGCGTGAGCGCGTCATGATCTCCTGACCTTGATATTTCCACACTTTTGTATTTGTTGGTCGAGATTTTTATTCATCATTATTTTCTGCCGCGTTTCAGTTCGTCTCTTCAAAACCTTTGTGTTGAGTTCTTGTAATATTGAAGGTCTGCGATGCCGTCATGTGTACCAACTCGGCCGTGATAACAATTAGGGAAACAAATGAGAAATTATTGCGCCTCGAGATTTCGGGGAATTATCCAACTGATTCTCGAAAATTCAAGAACACAAACAATTCAAAGTGGCGTTTTTTTCGTTTGTGGATAAAAAGTGGGTGATTCAATTTTATCGCGGACGAAATATGGGCAGTTCATTCCACTTACCAGTACTTTCCCATACACATCAAAGCAATTACAGATAAAACTGAAGGTCTTACACATTAATTTTTGAGAATGATTTCAAATAAAGAAATACAGCTCTAGTTACCTCACGTATAAATCTCGTGTTTCCCTCTCTTGTTGTAGGTACCTACAGAGAAACAAAGGATAATACAAGCCTGAAGTGCGTCTTCCTCTATCCGGAGGTTTTTTTGCCAAACAACTTGACCAAAGTTCATGAGACTAGGATACAAAATCTCATAGGTTTGTGCCGAGGATGGTCTTGAATCTTTGGCATTAGGTACTTCCGATCTCGCAAAGATGAAGCAGATAAAGCTTTCGGAACCTACCTATCGAGGGACTATAGCTATCCTATGACTAGTTTCATTTTATTTCATTAATCTTTCAATTAGTGCTTTCGTTCAATGCTATAAATGATATTGATATGTTGAGGAAAACACACTGATTCTCTTGGGCGACCCGCATACTCATTATGCTACATTACTTGCCCTTTACCCTTTAGCCTTCGAGGAGTTGAGGAAGCAAGAATGTAAATTTTGTATAAGTAATTGAGACATTGGCTCTTTCGATGCGTTACCGTTTGCCGGATGTTTTAGGACGATGTCAGAGTATGATGGCAGGAATGATGAGGATATAGAAAAGAGACTGGTTATAAGATCATCAGAATATAAACGTGCCAGGGCTAGCCGGAAGTGGCTACACCACGTACAACGTGGCACGCTGTAACCGTCACGATAAAAGTCAGTACTTTACACAGATCAAACATGCGATGCCAAAGAGAGTTATGTTCAAAGCTGTTACACCCTTACAGCTCAGATGTAATGGCTAGCAGACCTTTGTGGCTGCACAGTCCACGTTAGTTCTATGTGTATAACCAACGGGATTGCACTTTTACTCAAAGCGTTAGACGAGTTTTATCAATGCTTTTTCACCCTTGACCTGAAGTGGCCTTCACCTTATTTTATTTACAGCTGGTCCATATCTCGGTCTTAGGGTACCCAACATACTGAATCCTTTTGGAAATTCTTAATCGAGACGTATAATCAGGAACAACAAAACTGATTTTATTTCCCAATTTTGCATGAAGGTTCGTTATTTCCGTATTAGAACCCTTCTATGCAGATCACCCAAAGGTATAGGGTACTTCGAAAAAAATCTTATCCCGTTCTCGGATTAGAGCTGATGAACCAAGAAGAAGCGAGATGTTTTCTAAAAGTATCTACCTACCTATCGACTACAGTGATAGGGCAAAATGTGCTGTATTCCTGGACCGCGAATTCCCAACACTGTCGACGACAGCTGCCGTGCTTCCGATTTCTCTAGAAATACATTCCTCCACTCCTCAATACAGTCATTGATATTGAACCGAGTATGTAGGAAATCCCAGTTTTTTGTGGCTTCCAAGTCTACCTGAAAGGTAGCGGAAGCATTGTTTTCACTTTCGGGAGAAAAACAATTTTCGGTCTCCAAAATCAAAATTTCCACTTGCATTTTACGTTTTAGACCATTCTGAACAACTTTGGTTCCGTGTCTGTCTGTGTGTGTCCGCAAATCTTTGTAACAAGCTTATTTTCCACATTTTTCTTCTGATCTGGATGAAATTTTTAGGGAATGTGCGGGCTTTACACCCTATGGTCCCCTATCAGTTTTATCGTTCTTGACTCAATACCTCACTCTGCGCATGCGCAAATGTAAATTATACCAAACATAATTTCCTCACGCCCTAGTCATGCGATCTCACTCAAATTTGTATGATAGTTGGGGGGATCACAATTTGATCATATTATATTAATTTCAATATGATCGTATCATTAATAACTACTCCGCATGCGCTAGTATGAAATCCTTGAAACAAGCTTATTTTCCACATTTTTCATCCGATCAGGATGAAATTTTCAGTAGATGTGCGGGCTAGGGTGTACACGGTCCCCTATTAGTTTCTTGGCAAAATCAATACTCCATTCTGCGCATGCGCAAACGTTAATTCCATTATGCCCTTTTTTCACGCCCTAGTCGTCCGATCCGGCTTAAATTTGGATGATAGTTTAGGGGATGACGATCAGATCATCCCGTATCAATGTCAACATCATTGTATCATTAATAGCTACTGCGCATGCGCCTACGTAAAATCCTTGTAACGATCTTAATATCCACTGTTTTCATCCGATTTCGATAAAATTGTTAGAGAAGGCGCGGATTAGGTTGTAGATGGTCACCTATCAGTTTAATTGTTGCCAAATCAACACTTCATTCTGCGCATGCGCAAACGTAAATTCCATCATGTTCCATCTTATTACGCTCTAGTCGTTCAAGTTCGCATAAATTTTTTTTACTGTACAGATTTCAGGGCGGAAATGGTTTATTGGTTCAAGAATTTGAATGTTAGAGGGAATTCTTTGCTGCATTTTTTCGCAAAACTCCACATAGAAAGAAACCATTTTCCACCTTAATTTCCCCCCAGGTCCCCCCGACTTTACGAGAAATCCCCATGAAAAAATCTTTGATGTTTTTCCCCCCAAAATTTCCCCCTTCAGAAAAAACACCCCTAAATCTGGGGGGGGGGGGGGGGGGATTCGGCAATACCTAGCTTTCTCAGGGCTCATGGTGTAGACAAATCGTACACTGCTCTACGCAATCAGTGTCGCTCTAGCTCTCTCCGTATAGGATCCATCCTTCTCGTAGAACGGCTGATAGTTATCGAAAAGGTGAATGATCTCGAACTTACGTGGAAGAAATTATTCAATGTAATTTATTGAAATGATAAATTAATAATGAATGATAATGAACACTTTTGAAGAAAAAAAAAAAAAATATATATATATATATATATATAATTAAATTTTTCCTATAATATTAAAATTGACAATTTAAATACCAATAAATATGGGTCGGGTCAAAAAGACCTGAGGGTGCAATGTATGTCCCTGAGTTCCACAGTGTAGACCGAGGGTTGAAAAGAGAGTTCCATTAGAACTCAAGGGAAGTTGGAAGTTACAAGGGAAGTTTTACAACATTTAGGCTAATAATGCGAGGAGCAAACAGATCCCTTGGTAGAAAAAGCGGATTATGAACCCACAAGAACATAATGAAATGGCATATCAGCAAGATCAATCTATCACAAAATATTATTCATATTTCGAATATTTCGTTTTTGATTTTTGTTTTTAAATATTTGAATTTTTCATTTTTTACCTGACAGGGAGATCAAAAATGGTGCAAGTCTAACCCCCCACATGTGAATAGTGAAAATAATAAACCAAAATAACTAGACGCCAATTCTGGCGGATGGGGATCCGCCTGTTTCATCACAATGGAACAACAATAAAACAACCTAAGCATTTCAAAAAGGGGCGGTGATGAAATTTTCGGAGATGGACCCCCAGGGGATCGATGAGATGATGTAAGTGAATTCCACGACGCCACCTTCAGCGAGGGAGATCGGGCAGCGCCGCCATCTATTAATATCCACCGGGACGGCCAAACTTGGAACAGGAACCCGCATACCGGAACGGGGGAAAATCTTCTCCGCAGTCTGCTTCCTCTGGCCTGCCCTCTCAACTCCAGGTCAGTCCCAACTGCCTGGGAACTGAGAGCAAACTGGGGACTAACTGAATCGAAAAGTACCGTTTTTCTGCCCAGGATTCCATGCCGAACTCATTCGCCGTATATATTCAATGGGTTTTGAGGGGGCACGTTTGCATTGCAATTTGTTTCAGATAATGAATTTGTAAATTATTGAGAATAATAGACGAAGTTACAGAGTCGACAACCCTTCACAAAACCAAACAACAAATACTAGTACTATACCTAACCACAAATACGAGAGTTCGGGGGGCAAGTTTACCGAGGCGTTTTTGGCACTATCACGATAGTACAGATCAATGGTTCTCTACATTTTTTAGGCTCCTGCTCTCCAGAGTTCCTGAACAGTTTCCAATGATCCCCTACCATGGAGCAAATGAAAAACAGAGGAAGTTTCCAAAAATTGAAATCAATGAATTGAAAATATATTAGAAAGAACGATAGAGGAAAGAATTGTATTCCATCAAATCGATTATTTTCCAAAGATTAATTGCGAAAATGATCGTTTTCGAGCTAAGATCAGTTGTACCTACATTCGTTCCTGGTGCTTCACAACCCAGTTCCTTGACATGAGGTTTCATTTTCTCAAGATGATAGCACAAGTCTTTTCCTTTCATGATGTCTAGTCGATTTATTATTTCCACTGATAAGATCTGGCACCCCACTGAACCCACGAAGTTGAATAAGGGGAAGGGAATAAACTAAAACTATAAAATTTTGACGGCGCTTCAAACTCCAGCGTAGAGGTGAGCGATGTCCTCTTGAAGCCAAAGTTACACGAGCCCATCACCATCCTGGAAACTGGGTTTGAGCATCTCACTAGCAGAATATTGAAAGTTCATTTTATTTTCGCACCCCAATCAACGCTGTCTTATTATTAACAAAAAAGTTAATTACAAATTGAGGAATTTTACTAAGCAAGCAGGTTAGTATTCTTTATTGACAAACAGACAAAGTAATCGGTTACAGCCTACAAAAATAAGAATTACAACAACATGAAACGCAACTTCTCTATTATAACTAAAAGTAAGTTATACCTAGTACTATAGGTAAACCAAATGTTTAAATTGAAAAGTAAACTGAATTTTTGAACAAAGAAAAGTTATGAGAATGTACTGGTATAATAATGGATATGAAATAAAGTCAACATATTGGCTCCTAAAGCCTAAGCTGTCCAGGAACCAAGAGAACTCAGGACATAGTCAGGTCGCTAAGGATAATGTTATACTCTTGTTACGCTCGAAGGAATAAGATACATCAATACAGTGCTGAGCACAATCAGCTACACTACTAATGAAATAGTAATTATAAATACCAGAAAAAATGGAAGGAAATGCTTTTGTACATTAAAACAATAATAGAAATAGTAGTAAATGAAATTGAAGATAGAACCAAAAGTAGTAAACAAATAGCATATCGTTCTAAAGTACCTACCTAACTAAAAACTTTTTAGTCTCGATTGTCATTATGTGATATAAGTACCTATTTAGTAAAAATTCATGTAGAGCTCTCTTGAATACAACTAAAGAACCTGTACTAAGAAGACGTAAAGAGTTAGGAATAGACATGAATATCAAGAGTACAAGGTTTGAAAACTGATCGCAACAGAAACTACTACCTATGAGGTAATGGAATCAACACATTGATGCTATGGACAGCTCTAGGACGTGGACCTACTCTTTCCATAATTCCGCTGAAATCTTTTTACAGTATCTAAGAAGAGACTCAATGTACAAATACCTTGGTTCAAGTATCCTAAGCTCACAAAGCTCGCTTTTATTGATAAAACATTCTCATAACGTCCCGGAAATTTCTTGAGCAACGATTTCCAATGTTGGCAATAAAATTGAGTTTAATCAAACAGTTTTTCAATAGCCAACAAGATTGGCCGAAATAATTCATCCACAAAGTGAGTTTAATTTGAAAGGCAGAAAGAAAATGCATTCCAACATATGTTTCCTCCTCCCTACTGTTACAGCACCCCACAGAGCATAAGTGAATGAAACATTTTATTCGGGAGAATTATGGAGAGGTGGGTTCATTTAGTTGTTTTAGACAGGTTCTGAATTTCAGGAAAATGTGAAAATATAGTTTGCTTATTAGTAGGATGACCTCTCCAGTCCGTGAAGGACACACATTTTGTGGACGACGCTCAAAAATACGGCTAGAACAAGGACTGTAGTGTCTGTAGTTCAATCTAGTGGATCCCCGACTGTCCCTTACTTACGTTTTACAGAACTCTCTGAAACCAAGCGGTAGGTTTCATATAAAACAAATTATTTCAGTGTTACATCTCCAGTCGAGGGGAAAACTTACGAGGCGGTTGTAAGGATTCTTTTACTTTAATGTGAGATATAAGTAGTTTTATTAACTTATTTTGGGTTCTTCACACGCTTTCTCGTCATAAAACGCTGCAAATTATTACACAATGGTTTATTATTTCTGTGTTAGATAGCCCTTCTACCCAGATCATTGGTCTATAATTATTAAACCCCATATGTAATATATGATCAGAACATGGCGCATCCTGCCTCACAAAAGGGTTCACTCCTTTACAGTTTCAAGACCCCGCAATTTTAAGCGTCACAAAAAAAATGTTTTAAAAAACGGGAAAATGAAGCATGAGGCAATTTACGGTAGCGCATGCGCAGAATGGAGTAATGATTTAAGAAAATTTAAATTGGTAGGGTACAATCCACAGCCTATCCCATAAATTCCCAGAAAAATTTTCAAAATCTGATAACGATTTCTTTGCACTCAAAAAGCTCAAATTTCGGAAGTATTTAACACTATAGAATACGATAATTTACAAAAATTCGTTTTTACGCTGCACTTGTTTTTTCATTTACGGCCACTTTTCAACACGGCGGACAAATTGACTCAAGAAAATTTTGTCAAACTGATGTAATTAAAATCCGCTGGAAAAAATTTTTTTCGTTCAAGAAAACGTTTGGGAACCCATCCCTAAAACGGCCGAGCTGAATTTTGAGTTTTTCAATTTTTTTCTCCAAGTAGAAGCTCTAAAAGTTGTTGCGAAGTGTCAGTCCTGTCACGCCTGTATTTTATGATGAAGTCACTCTGAAGTTCTCGTTGTTGGTTTTTCGCTTAAGTCTGGTATTACTTGCGGCAATGTCTGCTGAGCATAATTTTTCAATTAAAGAATTTTTCAGTTTTTTACGGTTTTGATGGTCAATTTCATTCTCACATATCTTATATTACATGTAGAGTACAATTAAAGAAGATGACATTTCATTCAAAGACGGTAGCTACAAAAGAAGATCTTTTGGAAGAAGATGTGATAGGGGATCATTTGAAATTTCATTTTATAGAATACTTATGAGTGTTTTATGCAGTGTGACAGAACTGACTAACATGTGACAGAAATGACCGGATCTGAACTAAAGAGGGTGTCCAGCATAATTTAATGTATGCATTCACATACAATAAGACCTGAAAGGAGATCAAAGTACACGGGAGGTTCGTAGAACATATTTTATTTATTACAAAATTCTTTAGAACATTTAAAATATTTCAACTATTGACGACGAAGAGAAGTTCGGTCATATAGGAAGGACAGTAGATGCGACCAACTGTAGAGATCAGTCTGAATCTATTCTCTTGCAGAAATATAAATAACTTACCTAGGAACAAGATTTATAAAGAGATTTACCGAGAAATATGTAGGAAACTGAACTATAAAAAGGAACAAAACGCAAAAATATCAAAAATAGACAAGAAAAATTACAGGATAGCAAATTTGTTTAACATTTAAAAATTCTCACCTAATAGGTAGATCAAAAATAGAACACTTTACTGAGTATAATGAACCAACAAAAATGTGTCATTGTCCAGTAAAACAAAGGGGAAACATCTTTTTTCGCTTCTTCTTCTTATTTTTTCTGCTGTTTCTTTCTTCTTCTGAGGGGCCATTCTGAAGACTGAAAATTGTAAAAACGAGAATTAAGATGCGCAGAAAAAGGAAAACCTGGAAAATATGTAATGCCCAATTATATATACATACCTAATATCAAAGAACTGAAGTAGAACATGGGTTACTAACAGAAAAAAAAGTTCCAGTCTTCCAGCATGATCATATGAGCGAATTTCCCATAATTATCGTATTACACTTCAGTTAAATTAAGTTGTAATTTGAGAAGTTTGTGCGCAAAGACATTGTTACCAATTAATTTTATTGTGAAAAAACTTGTTGTAAAAAATAATCTTCTATACAAAGATTTTGAGTTTTTAGATTTTTTTAAAATTTTTATCGACTTTTTAGCACACTTTATGATGAAATTTGAGCACAATTTTCAGCATAAGTTTGAGCTTCAATTTTTAAATGACCTTGGTCATGGTTGATAAACTTTTTTTGAGTAATATTCTGCTAAAAAAATATAAATTTAACCATTTTTAGCCGGTTCTGTAATTTTTGTGATTTTTTAGTACATGTTTTGAAATTTGGCCAAGTTACTGTTTTCAAAAAGTGTTGTCCAACAAATTCATCCTTTCTTTTGGAATTCTTAATTTTTGGCGGAAGAACGAGGTTTTTATCTCAATCCTATCGAGACTTATCGTCTGGAATGACACATATGTACATTTATATACAAATAAAAAAGTGTTAAAATTCAGGAATTATTTCAAATGCCTCAAAACAGATTTTGATGAAGAACATTTTTATTTTAAAATTTTCGGAGTCATTCCAATAGCATCATTTTCTAAGAAAATTCGCTAAAAGCACGTTTCCGAACAGTCGTTACAGATTTCAATAACCCGTGAAAAAAAAGGCTAAAAAACGGAAAAACCACTTTGAAATTAATTTTGTATTGGGAATATGAATTCTACAGAGGATTTAAAAGTTGCAAAGCTCATAATGTTGGTTGAAAGGAGCAAAAAGAATGAACGAAAGAACTGAATAAAAATCGTCATTCCTGTCACACACTGTCAGGTCCTGTCACGTGACAGAACTGACCGTGACAGGAATGACGTTTTCGCACATTACTGTTCAGTTGGCAGCCATATTGGTTTTTACAACTGTTCTGAGTCACTGGTTGAATTCGTGCTCCATGGAAATACTACCTCCCCTGCTTAAAACGTTTTTTTGTAATGCTTAAATATGGAAAAAACAAGTGACAGGAATGATGAACAATAAAGGTACGCAATGGTTTTGCGTTTATTATACCCTGATTACGAGAAAAATCTGCTGTTGGACTTACCTACGGCATTTTTCGATGGAACTTCAAACTCAACTGAAGATGTTGATAGCAGCAGGGCGCTCCTCCGGATATTTCCCGAACCGCCACACGCGCCGCCAAAAAGGGGCTGCCCCTGAATTCAACGTTTGGGTGACAACACTTCCGAGCCTAATATAAATTGGGGAAAAAATATTCCTCGCCCACTTTCTGTTGCAATTAAGAGAGGGCATATGTAATATATTATCGGTATATCAGAAACATTCAGAAGTTCAGTGCTCAAAGTAAATATTTTAAAGTACAGTTCACCTTTGTGTCCTGGGGAAACGTGACAGAACTGACGATCCGCCCTTCATCACTGAATAACTCGAAAATTTTGAGAGCTTTGAAAAAGATCATATCGGAGCGAAATAAAGAATTTTCGGGGTGTTAAATAAAAATAAAAATTTTGTGAATTCGAGCATTAGTACCAGCGTTATCGCGCAGTGACTCGATTTGTCCGCCGTGTTGAAAAGTGGCCTTTCATGCTGCATGACGAACTTTTATGAATTCAAGTTCACTTCTAAACGTTTGGATCTGTCATTCATTTATGTTGTATGATTGAGAATTTCATTTGTATTTTTGCAATCAAAGAGTGTTTTTATTATCAGTATCTGGAAAAGTATTTTACATAGAAACAACCTTCCACACATTGAAGTTCCACATTACTGCCATTACACAACACGCCCAGTCATTCACACGCGAAGGCAACCAAAACCTTAATCTGTAATGTAGGTACGTTATTTTTTGGCAAGTTCGTTATTTTTAATACGGCGAGGACGATTCTCCGTTAAAACAGGCAGAAGGGAGCAGGTAGATTACCGATGCAAGAGCCGTTGGTGACGTTCCCACGGCGATAGGCCGAGCGGGCGCTGAGGTCAAAACGACCATTTCCGGCGCTGCGCCGCTACCGGCAGTTTTGAGCCTCAAAACCGCGAAACCGTAGCGCCTGTTCTCACGACCTCATTTCAACTGATAAGTCAGTCACTTAGTTAGTGGGTTATTGAAACATTATAAATTCATCAAGCCAATTGCTTATGTAGAGTCCGTTAGATAAACTCAAGGGAATGTAACTGATGTTGTTACAGTAGATTTCGCTTGGTATAATGATGCTGTGTATCTACTCGTTCAGGGGTTAATAATCTTTTTCGGATCGCGCTCCTCTTAGCTGGACGTGAACACCTCTGCACCCACTCACACCATCAGAGCATAATTTAGTAGCAGATTACCCGGCCGTTGCTCGGATTGGGGTGTCTAGGCAATATTTCTCTTACTTCTGTTGAGCTATATTTATAATGTTAGCATAAATCCCCGTCCCCTCTTGAACATTCGTGAGGACTTTGGATAGATTTGGATTCGCAAATCATGTTTGTGAGCAACTTCGAACTCCTGCTCGCGCTCTGTCTAGACGACACTAACATTGGGGGAATGTGGATCACCAGCATTCGGGGATTTTCACACTTTTCTGTAATCTTCTATTCAAGTCCCCGGTGATTTTTATTTGTTTTTCTCATTTACGATCTCCCACTGTGGAAATAGCTCACGTTTTGAGAGAGTCGCGAGAGAGTGTACCAGTGTTATTTTAGTTTGGCCCTCTTTCACCAAAAGCGTCAAGGAGTTTAAACTCGAAAAGATTGGAAGTTAATGGAGATTACATCTCACCGTCTTTCGCCAGAGCGCTTTACGAGTTTAAACTACTACTGAGGCGGCTAAAGTTTCAGCTACCAAAATCCGGTCTGTTACACTTCTAATCTCCGTTAGCTATGATATCAAAATGGCCACATAGCTTTTATGTGCTTTTTTATTTGTAATTTCTACGTATAAAGATAAATTGGCGTGAGTTGGTATTGGATAAAGAATTGGCAATATTAGGGTAAATAAATCATTGTTGTTTGAAACTAGTGTATAACACATACGTACGTACCTAATAATTATGTTTTGGGTATTGGGGTTGATAGTAGGTATCTTCCCAGGAAGATGGCAAATATTCAACAAGCCTGCTCCTCATAAGGTGATCTCTGCCATTTTATCATTTAACATAATGAGGAACAAACCTCGTTCTATAATAGATCAATACAACGAGCTGAAGTAGAAATAGCCTCATCACTTAAACATCGACACAGTTTAGCAACCATCCACAAGGATAAGAGGAAAATAATGTAAAATAGCTTATGATAATAATGGTGGCACATATTGATGAGCTATGTATAGCACGACTTTATGGCGTACATACGTCATTGATTAGAATCTAGAGAAAAATCACAATTTCCTGCATAGAAGCCTGAAACAATGCCATTATTTGGTAATTAGAATGAAGGCGAGATTCAACAGGAGGAGTGTAGGTTGCAATGACGATTTTACTATCTCAACGCTTCAAAGTGTCCAACTTTTCATTGGACAGTTTGTTTCAGATTCCGTTATTTTTTCCGTTATTTTAAAATGGAAGTGAGATTCAACAGGAGGAGTGTAGATTGCAATGACGATTTTACTATCTCAACGCTTCAAAGTGTCCAACTTTTCATTGTTTATTTCAGATTCCGTTATTCCAAACTGAGTTTAATTATAGTTTTTATTACAAGGGTACCTACTGGGTTGGTGAAAGACACCAAGGTTTAATATACGAGATTACGTTTAATGGAGTTTGGCTAAACTTCTTTATTTTTTATTTATTTTATTTTTTTGTGAAAGTGAGCCTAAAACCCCTGCGTAAAAGGGAGGACAATTAAAAAAAAAAAAAAACGGCTAAAAGAATACTTTCTCAGATCGAGGGGATACTTGGAGCTCCTCTGGGAAATTGGATAGGTCGACGGAAGTGGACTATTCCGGAATTTCTATCGCATTTCAGAGACGGATTTCTTGTTCAATACTTCGGTTTCTCAAAATAAACTCTTTTTTGAGAATTAGGAAAACGAGCTGATGCTCAACCATGCTATCGAGCGAGTCCACACTGTGCGAACCGAAGCTGCAAACATCCTTTGATGTTTGCGGAAATACCGACTCCAGGTGATGGGAACATCGCCGAGCCGAATCGAGAGTTTAAAAACGTTCTCATTTACTGGAGAATGCGTTTAAAGTTCACGAACATTCTTAGTTTAGTGGCTTTCGAAAGCTCGGCTCACCGAAAATGCTCAAGTGCATCTTCTAGCGTGGCTGACGAGTACTCATTCAAACGGCTGGATAGATTCGAATGAGGTTGTTCACAAAATGATCTGCAAATTCTTGAGATGGTTTTAGCTGTATTAAAATACTCTAAACCTCGTCTCAAATGCTTGATCGGGAAAAGTCTAACGACGTCGTCCGAGTAAACATCATCACCGTAACTAGGGATGTTGTTTTCTTTCTCTTAGCTGTTGCTGCTCCATTGCCGTAATTAAAAAAGATGCTTCACATTGCACAGGCGAAGCTAGTACGGAAATTAATTATGAATATCCCCCGTTCGAGCATCGATCGAGTGATTTTGGTTTATTATTTTCAATAATAAACTGTCCGTCCGCCGTCCACGGTTTTTTTCCGAAATTAATAGACTTCAAAAAACTTGCGTTAAAAATTGCATTTGGGATCTAGATGGTTCTAGAAGCTCGGCATCTATTTGTGTCAATCATAAAGGGTAGCATTAAAGGGCTAAAGATTCAAAAATCGAGATCTCAAAAACTTTCGAAATAATAGTAATGCTTTTTTGCTTGTCAATGGTAAATATGATCGAAAAATACCTTCGAATTTCTAAGCGCGATTTCTAATATTCTAATGTGCTGCTAGCGGATCTACTGATGAGCCAATCAAGCTCCAAATTCCATCAAAGATCGCTAAGATAGTGGTAGTGAAATACATAAAAATTGCCTTGTAAATATCTGTTGATGTAATGCCAATATTGGAATTATCAGGTGACCAATGGAATTTATTCTAACGTTGCGAAATCGAGTTTATTAACTATTGTCCGATGATGTACCTACTAGTGACGTATTGGTACCTAATACTAAATTTCATCTCTTAAATTGCTCCCAAGTCTACCTATAGGTAGCGGAAGCATTGTTTTCACTTGAGAGATTGAAAAGTTGTGGTCCCACTAAAATCAAACGGCCGTTGTTTTTTTACAGTGGTAAAATGTCCACTTGCATTTTACGATTTAGACTATTCGGAACAACTTTCGTTCCGTGCCACCCCCCCCCCCCCCCCCCCTCTCACTCTCTCTCTCTCTGCATCTCTTTGTTTTGTTTGTCTGTGTGTGTATATCCGAAAATCGTTGTAACAAGCTTAATTTCCACGATATTGAACCGACTCTTATGAAATATCCATGGAATGAGCGGGTTGGGTGAAGATGGTCCCCTATGAGTTTCGTTGGTCCCAAATCAATACCTACTTCACTCGGCGCATGCGCAAACGTAAATTCCATCAATTCCAATTTCTCACGCCCCCGTTGTCCGATCTCCCTCAAATTTGGAGGATAGGTGGAAGAAGAAGAATTTCAATATAATCATATCATTAGTAGCTACTGCGCATGCGAGAATATGTATTCTTTTTTTAAATGAGCCTAATTTCAACAGTTTTCATCCGATTTTGATACAATTATCAAGGAATGTGCGGGTTAAGCTGTAAATGGGCCACTATTATTTACATACTTTTCAAATCATTATTTCATTTCGCGCATGCGCAAGTGAAAATTCCTTCAAGCATAATTTTTGTACGCCCTGGTCGTCCAATCCCACCCAAATTTAGTGCATAGTTGGGGGACGATGGTTTTATTATTCCATGTTAATTTCAACATGATTGCATCATTATTAGCTCCAGCGCATGCGCGAAAGTGTACTTCCAGGAACAAGGTCTAGTTTTTATAAGATTTGGTTAGATTTTGCGGGGATTTGTGGCTTAGGCTGTAGATTGTTCCCTACCAATTTCATTTTTCTCAAATCATTGCTCCATTCTGCGCATGCGCTAACGTAAATTACTTCAAGCATCATTTACCGTTTCCTAAATGACCAATTTCGAAGTTGTACGTTTAATGATTATTAAAACCATTTCAATGACCAATACGTTTATGTTATTTTCAATTGGTAGGTAACTACTTACTTAAATATTGCATTAATTTTCCCTCTGCATGCGCCTATGTACATCTACCCAGGCATATTGATGGCAACCTTCGGATCTAGAATTTGAAATGGACCTCCTTTGTAATATCAAGAATTCAATATCGTTGCACACTAATAAGCTGTGGGGTCTCTGAGCCTCATTTGTTTTTTAATTGACTTATGATGCTGAAACCTCAAATGTAGCTCCTTTTTGGAGATCTGGAATACAATTAAATAATATGGAGGGACTCAGATCAGCTTCGGAATCCGTGCTAACTTTCCTATTCGACTCTTGGTGCTGTTATTTAGATGGAGCTCCTTTGGGACTCCGTGGAAACAATTACAAGGTATGGAGGCGCAATGATCAGCTGAGGGACCTCTGAGCCTATATTCTTCCCTTACCTATTGACCTTTGTTTAAACATTACCACTGTGAACCGTAAAATTGCGGGGTCTTGGAAGTGTAAAACTGTGAACCCTTCTTTGAGCTACGATGCGCCATGTTCTGACCATATATTACATAATGGGTTTAATAATTATAGACCAATGATCTGCGTAGAAGGGCTATCTAACTCAGAAATAACAAACCTTTGTGTAACAATCTGCAGCGTTTTTGTTCTTGAATTAGGACCAAATCAAATCAAAGTAGCGGAAGAGTACCCAGGTGAGTGATCTAAATTATTTCTTGTTCACCGTATGTAGTTTGAAATTGAATAGGGAGTCTTTCTGCGATATCAAGAGATAAAATTAAATAACGGGTTCCATCCTGATCAGCTGAATGAGATAAATCTCTCCTGCCCACTCTAGGAAGTTGAAATTTAAAGGTAGGCTCTCTAGAACTTCAAGAGACAAATGAAATTATGGTCTCCATCCTGATCAACTCAGTGAGCTAAATTCTCCCGTGTTCACCAAAGGATATTGTGATAGAAAGCCTCTCTGGGACGAGCTTCACCCTGATTAGCAGAGTGAGCAAATTTTTCTTCTATCCCTAGAAAGTTTGAATTTGATTGGAGATCTAAATTCTCCCCTGTTTACCAAAGGATGTTGAAATGGGGACAATAGACGATTAAAACGACGTGCTCCAACCTGATTAGTGGAGTGAGCTAAATTTTCTGTTATCGCCCTTGGAAGTTGAAATTCGGTAGGGAGCCTCTTTGGGACCACAATAGTCGAATAAAAAGACGAGATCCACCCTGGAAAAGAGAGTAAGCTAACATTTCTCCTGTTAACCCTAGAAAGTTGAAATTTGATTGAGAGCCTTTCTGGGAATACGAAAGACATTTGAAACTACGGGTTGTATTCTATCCAGATATCGAGAGCCAGCAGATGGATAAAGCAGGTCCATCCCCGGCTAGGAAGACGGTGAAGCCAGCATAATAAAATGAAGGTAACCACGAGTAGGTCAAGTACTCCCTACCTTTTTACCTACAAAACAACAACAACAACAGACGTACTGTACTAGGCCCCGTACCTCAGTTGATTAGAGCTAGAGCGTCGAGCTAGCAACGTAAAAGCAGCGGGTTCGATCACCTCAAGAGCCAATTTTTATGTTTTGGTGAGTTTGCAAACAGCTTTACTGTAGACAATTTCATTATTTCATACCAACGGGTATGAAAATAATTAGGTGCGACAGTCTTAGAATGGCAGATACAATTATTTTTGTTGAAAATGTATTTACTATGTGTTTAGTACCTATCTATTTCTTTACTGTCATAAAAACATTTGTTTCAAATAAATATAAACTTTGAGAATACGATTTTATCGTCTAGATATAGATGCCTTCAGCCAACCTTAAATAAATCTAGGTAAACAGTGTAGGTATTTTTGGCAATCTGATTTTATCCTAAGCGAAATGTTATTTCGCCTAACCTTATGATCGCGAAAATAGCTTCTGCGGTGTAAATTGCTACCAAGCAACGTACAAAAAGCTGGAGAGACAAAAATAACCACCTTAATTTTCTTTTTCAAGATCCCTCGGGGAAAGGAACTAAGAATATCGTGGACAACGACTTTATATATTTGTGGAGGGGCTGCGGTGCGATGAGATGAAATCACTTTGTCGCATTACTCATACCTAGTACACGTAGAGACGGGAGAGGCGGTGACCAAAATAGGCAAACGGTGGCGGCTATGGCCAAAATAAGAAAAGGGGGTCCGTCAACAAGGAGGAAGGAAATGAAGGAGGCGATCACGTCGCTTAAGTTGTAGGCATCTACGCTGCTATTATTAGGACCACCCTATACACTCCTGCCCACAATCTCATTTATGGATACATTGATTTATATATACACGATCTCATTTATATACACTCCTGCCCACGATCTCATTTATATATGTAGTAGAAAAATTAATCTAATTTCAGAATACATATAAGACAACAAACACAAACGATAAGTAGCAAAAGATAACAAATAGGAAAATCTAGATAACACATTATGAATGAGTCGGAGAGCGAGCTCACTAACTCATGATAGTCCTGACCCTATAAATTCATTATGTGTTGTAATTGTTAAAACGAATTAGAATAAACTGTATATTGGGATAGTTAGGTACGTATTTTAGCCATCTCTCTCTCTCCCTCTATATACATATATATATATTTTTCTTTGTATGTATAATGAAATGGCTCTACAAGAGCATATACATATATATTCAAAAATTGTTATTTAAAAAAAAAAAAAAAAAAAATTACACTTCGGCCTTTTTAAAACTATGATAGAAGAAAATTTGATTTTTGGAAATAATGGAATTTGTCGAGAAAATCTTGCCATGGAGAAGCGTGGTTGCCCCAGTTAACGTTTGATGTTCAACCCTGGAGGATCATAATTATGCGCCCAAAACATTCAAATGAGCATGAAAATTTTCTTCAATATCTTTATATCATAGCATCAGTCATCAAAAGTAGTAGCATCGTGCGACGAGGCATAGCGGCTTACGGGCAGATCTTTCTTTTTCCTAACTGGTGGTGGGTGGGGGGTTCTGTAACTTTACGAGTATTTCGATGTGAAATTTCCCACAGTGGAGAAACGCTATCGTCTGTGCCCTGGAGAACTTATCCAGGTGTTCTGTAAACCTCTAACTCGAAAAAGGTCGCCATGTTTTGCTGTGGAATATTTCTCCCGTTGTCCTGTAAGGCAGTCTGCCTTCTCCATTCTGGAAAACTTTTCAATACCTCATTTTGCCGCCAGTTCATTTTTAGTTTACTACTGTTGTCTTGCCCATTAGTGGAAAATTTGTCCTGTGGAAAGTTATTGAACATACATCCCCCCCCCCAGGATGAATATTTATCTCTATGAGTTTAACCCAGACAAACTTCATACATTTGTTGACACACATAATTATAAAGATACAGTTATTTAAACGTTAAAGTAACCAAATGATTTGTTGCCCATCATCCAGTTAATTTCTCACCAAAACAGATTTTCTTTACCAACACATTCATTTGATCAAATTCTTTCCGAGTTATTTACATACCTCTATATTTCACCTTTACTCCCCTATGTATACCTTCTTATGATCTTTAGATGTTAAATATTTTTTGAATAATGAAGTTTTGGTTCATTTCTACAAGAGGGCTTATAAAATCCAATTATTATTAGTTTAAAAAATGAAATCAAACACTATTTGTATAAAAATGAGTCAAACCACCTGACTAAACTATAATAACTAACACTTGTTTACTAAGCTGATAATAATTCACCTTCTGGCAAAACCTAGTTTAATTACGCAGCAACACCTACAGATTTATGAAATCATCAACCAACTATCATTTTTATCCTTTCAACTGGGAACCAAATCCACGGATTTGCTATCATTTTGATTAATATAGAGCCTCCTGTTCAGTGGATCCACTAGTTTTTACACATAGGCAAATGCTGACCACACTAGGTACCATTTAGTGAAAACCAGGTGTCACTTGGTGACCTGGGGGCCGCGTTCTAATGGAAAATTGCAAAAATTTCTAAAAATGTGCTACAAAACCAATTAAACTCATTAAAAATGGCAAAAACTACTAAAAGTTGTTATGCTTATATTTGTTTATCATAACATTACTAATAAATTATTGAAAAATAAACAGGTTTAACTTTGAAAAGGTAAGTTGAACAGTATTAAAACAGACTGACAAGGGGAGATGTTGGCTGGAATTATGTTGCTTATATTTGTCAATTTATTTTTACATGGTGTTCTATTTCGGAAGCGGTGCGAGAACAGGGCGGACAGCGATGGAGCTATAACAGGATCCAGGAAGACAACTGCAGCCCTCACCCATCAGTTCCCAATCTTCTGTTAGCTAAAAAATTCCAGGAGTGTTCTTTCTCGTGCGTTTCTTTGGGGATACTTAGAAATTTAATTAGAACTATAATAACTTCTAGAGCACGATTATAAGCACTTTATGAGAAGTAGTAGTAGTAGTAGTAAGCAACCATTCCACGTTGGGGCTTTTCGTCCGGACGTCATCAGCTATCCTCCCAATGGAGGATCAGAATTCGTTCTGATGATTTTGCATAAAGATACTCATTGTTCGCCATACAGATGCGTGAAAACTACCTGGACGGGAGATCGTCTGATGCGATCCATGTATCACACGTCAGAAATGTAAGCAAGTAAGTAAGCATCAGTTAATTGAATTCACTTTATGATGATTAGGTTTAACTAGAACTCAAAATGATGAAAATCGTGTACAAAAAAATTACCCATTGGAATTGTTCTTTTGATAATTATAATTCTTTATACTTGTAAAAGATATAAAAGTTATAACAAATCGAATGATTAGTCATAGAACCTCCATTAATCCGCCTGATGAGCCTTCCATCTAATGAACGAAACCTATTCAGATAACAAATGAACTAGGTAGATGGGTAGGTACCTAATTTTTTTTCAAATTGTGAGTGTTTGAACTTCATGGATTTCAAAAATTGTCTACCCTCATAAATATTCCGCGATTTAAAGTTAATCTGATAACTTAGGGTTCACATCCATTTAGAGCATTATTAGTTCAGAAGTCCAATCTACACTCAATGTCGTTCCTTGGAGTCATTATTCAAACTGATAAAATTCATCCCACGCAGCCAAAACACTACTGATCAAAACAATTCCTACAACTCATATTATTTGTACAATTTTCATTCGATTCATACCATGAACGTTCCGTACAGCGACGATTTGTTGGACCCCCAACACGTATTAGATTGAACACAAATTTCAATTTCGATTTTGACTTTACGTATTTCAAAATGCAAACCATACAATGTTGAGGATGAGGAGGGTATATTCTTCAACTACAAAAGTTCGAGTATTGGAAAAAAAGTAGGAAGATCATTCTCGTAAGCATTAGCAACAACAAATACCTTCTCCAATTGTTTAGGAGTATTCGAGTGGTGAAGAACCCAGGTACCAACTCATAAATAATTTGGAGGACTGATGCAAGAACCCTGACATGTTGTGATTTCGCAAGGCACTTGACAGGAAAAGATAGCGACGATAACAACTGATAGCTCCACATCGCTGTTTATAACACGTGGATTTTTTTTTACGTACATGCGCGTAAAGGGTTTCACAACACCGATAATGATTAGCCTATATTTTAAGAAAGTGGAAATTTTATAATGACGTTAAATGGGCGGCTCTTTTTCATTATGGTTCCTAAATATCATGAATGACATTAATGATTTATATTGATTAATAAATGCCTGATTATCAATTCGGAAAAAGTTATAGTTTCTTTTACAATATAATAAATCTATATTCAAAGGTCTTAAAAAAATTTTTTTTTGCTTACTCACTACGGAAGGTAAGGAAGTTTGTATTCGTGATTGAAGTTGAAACAATTTCCGTCCCCCAAAATCAAAATTTCCACTTGCTTTGTGCGTTTCAGAGCTTGCTGATCAATTTTGGTTCCGTGTCTGTCTGTCTGTCTAGCAGTCCGATTCCGATGAAATTTTTTCAAAGATTGTGCGGGTCAGCTTCTAGGGTTCCCTATGATTTTTGTTATAAAAATTGTTAAATTTATAATTTTAAACCAAATTCAAAAGAATTTTATGAAAAAATGAACTCAAAAATTAAAAAATGCTCAAATTCTGCTAAAAAATGTACTTAAATTCCATTTATATCAAAAAAAAAAAAAAAAAAAAAAAAAAAAAAACTACTTAAAAAAAAAAAAAATCCAGAATCTATTTTGACTTTCAGAACATTTTTTAGAACTAGTTTTACGCCATAACCTTGATAGTTAACAATTTCTTTGCTCTCAATGTGCTTTAATTTCAAAACAATGTAATTTCGAAAACTCCCTTATACGATCATGCTGGACTGTAAATTTTGTGTGTGCCTATTTGTCGGTTGACTTTATTTCCATTTATCCATCTCTTTGTTTGTCTACAAACAAATGTTGTGACACACATAATTTCAGCAGCCTTCAGAACTTCTCACTGATTCATAAGAACGTAAATATCACAACAGGTACACCAATTGCCTCACCTAAAGTGTTAATAGGAACAACAGAAGTGTTGAAATGAAACCCTGGGGCTACCAACCCACCGCCTGCCAGTTGGTGGAAGAAATCGCCAACAACAACCAGCTGTGATGCGATTTGTCTCTTTTTGTACTAAGTTCGCTTAAAGCAGAAAGCCGGCTCACGAGCTAAAGATTGAATGAGAGTGCGGGTACAGTAGCTACGTCATCATTAGATCATTAGAACAGTGTCCTTGTGATTGAGGGCCCAAGGAAGAAATACAGGAATCTGGCGTGGAATAAAGACGACTTCAAACACAAAATTCTTAGGATTTTTAGTAGTTTTACTGATTTTTTTTTTAATTTTTTTTTTTTACAAAAATTGACGATGAATTATGAAATCACTATTTTATTGACTTACCGTTAAAATCGACTCAGCTGTAAAATCATGTGGAAGACGTTTATTGGAATCAATGTTGCATCAAACACTAGTTTTTATCTGAAGTTGTGCAATGTGCCCACTAAACGTCATGCCGAAATTCTACCTGGTGCCTATTTCATATAGCAACAAGTGACAAATTACAATGACAAGTTACAAGCCGATTTGATGTACAAATTGTAAAAAAAAAAGTGTGCAAGCGTTTCATAAGTGTAGACTTGTAATGCACTGTGATAATTAACACGTGTACAGGTGAATTCGGAAAAGTTACAAGTGTTTCCCCATCATTTTGAACAAGTCACACAGTTGTAAAAAATGGCCGATATTTAACCTACGTCCGTTCACCGGTAAACTTGTTATTTTCCAGCATTGTGAGTTGACAATTTTTCTGTGTTTAATATGTGGGAATCATCTTCTGCTGAAGAATACAGACAAGAAAGGAGCATTCAGCTTAAAAGACGCTAAAGATTTTCTCGACCACGAATAAACGCTCATTTCGTGGGTATTTTTGAGTTTATCGAGACATTTAGGATGTCTTCCGAGACCCTTGAAAGATTCAAATGGTGCGTAACCCTGTGCAATTTTTACTGATCGGGTATTGAGGATCTCCCCATCATTGAAGAACAAAGCAAGTTTGAAGATAATCTCGAAGTTGCAGATGACATTCCTAACCTAGCAGCATTAAGACTTGATGAACTGATTAATCATTTCCGCTGAATGAAGGAGAAAAATCCAATTATGCCGGCCATCAGAATAAGTTGAAATCAAATACACACTTTCTCCACTTTTCAGTTTATAATTTGTCTGTCTTCCAATCATTACACCTTGTCGTGTACGATAAATATCCTATCGTGTACTTAACACCGTTTTTATATTATGATTCGCTGACAAGACTTCAATTTCAGCATCCCGCTAGACGTTGTTCATTTCGTTTGTTCCCACACGAATTTTTCTTTTCTGCTACACTTGTAAACTGAGCTTCTAAAGGTGTATCTTTTCGACACTTGTTCTCTTTGTTTTGGTGAAACACTTGTTCTAGTTTAACGTGCATTACAAGTACCTGTACTTGTTAACTTGTACACTTGTAACTTGTTGTTTTATGAAATAGGCTCCAGGTGAGTTTGTTTATTAAGCCAATTTGTAGGAGGTATTTAGGTACATAATATTCCAATAGATTACATTTAGCGTTCAACTAGGTACGTAAAGCCTTACTCATTTTCAAGCTAATGCCATTTTAATACCATTTAATGCCATTTTAGGTTTGGTATTGGCGCACATGGGCGCACAGAGTACCAGAACGTGAGTTTAGCGTGGAAAATGACGTAGGTATTTTTAACTTCTTTAGGAAAAGTTTCTCAAAACAGCCATAATTCTGATATCAAATTCAGAAAATTAATTGAATACCAGGTAGGTACCTACTTTGTAAAATTTTTCATAAACAAACAGTAGAACACTTTTGAAGACGAATTCCATGAATGAGAGCGCTCGCAGAATCCCACTGCTCTCTCTCAAGCACTGAAAACAGTGCTTGATTGGATCCGTAATTTAACCATTAATAACTACCTAAATACAAAAAAGTTATCATTAGAAATTATCTTTATTTTGAGGATAAATTTCAAATACTTTTACTTACTTGACTGAGAGACACCCATACTTAGCCGATAGGAGGAACAGAGCCAAAACTGTTCACTGATCAACACGATACTGCTGTGATACAACCCAGCAGTTCTAGCAGTTCATTAATTCGGAGATGCAATTTAATATTTCAACGCTCTTTCTATTTTGCTTAGGTCCTTGGGATTCTATCTGAACATTTGACTTAGTGCCAAAATTGGATTCTGGACCTCTGTGCATTTATTGGTTTATTATTGTCAATAATGAACCTTTACAATCGACTAAGGAAAACAATGTACCCCCCCCCCCCCTACCCCTTCCAAGTTTCCGGGTTACGATCAAGATGCGTAGAATTCAAAAATCTAATAAAAACGCCACACAGTGTAACGGACGTGTAAAAAACCTGAAATACGATAATATTTTTTGCCAACCCTGAAAATCTGGTTATTCATTCTTTGTGCATTGTAGATGAGTGATTCAACTAGCTTTTTTCGTACATTTTCGAGTAATTGACCAAGAAAAAATTGTTTTTTAACCCCTTCAAAATTTGTTGGTTTACGTTTTAAGAATCCAAAAATCGAAAGAAAAAAATCCGTCCGTCTGCCGTACGTCGTCCGAAGTGTTTCTCAAAAAGTGTTCGACCAAACTTTTAGAAATTTGGCATAAAAAACATACTTCGGTCGGGGATGTGCCAGCAACATCGGCATCACGTTCGATCAACCATGTCCATGTACGATTTCAGCTCAATGGGTCCAGTGTGATTGAGCAAAAAACACACACAGAAACCATTAGATTTTTATACATGACAGTATTAATTTTCAGTTGGTGGGTTAGGTTGTGTTAAATACTAGGAACGTGTAGTTGTGTTACTTAATTTAATTCATTTTTCATCGGTAAGTGTGGTTCACCTTCGCAGATATATTTATATACCTAATGTATAATAGACTTCGTGTTATGATTATAGCTAGGTGTTCTGCGTAGAAGGGCTATCCAATACAGAAATAATAAACCTTTGCTTGATAATGTGTACAATAACCTCAAGACTTTCATTAGTCAGATAGGTTCAATTGTTATAAGAGTGTGGGTTCATTGACTTCGTTCAACTAACTACACTAATTGATCGGGCAATTGGTAACAATTATCCGGATTTCAGCCGTTCACTTCACATGGATCCAGTAACATCATCCCGATCGGTTACGACTCAGCACGCTACACCTCGATCTGTGAAGACGGGCCCAACATAATATCAGTACCCAACGCGTCATATTATGCGAATCCCCATTAGGTAGGTAGCAGGTAACTCCACCCAGTTCATCGGACTTGTGAGATTCAGTTATCCAATGTAAGTATCAGCACCTTTTCGAATCCCATCGAGAGAAGAAAAAAAGGTTCTATCTTATTAGCGCTCTGCTCGAACAGGAGATCTGGAGATTGTTAGCTAATCCTTTGTCGTTGGGTTATGGTTTTTTTTACGACGGCCCAGTGTGAACGTCCCTTACGTTTGGTTATTTCGGTACCACATTGTTGCGTGGGGCTTTTCTCTTCGTAAAACCCCTTCTGCGGGCCCACCTTATGAAATCTCTCTCCTTCCATCAGAAAAGGGAGAAATGTTTTCTTACGAAATGTTGAGGAAGTTGCGAGGACAAAGAGGTCGGCGGGGCGAGAGGGGTTGGTTTTGGCGCGCGGCGCGGCGTCTGACGCTCGACTTACGTAAAGGGCCGTTCACCTTGCGGGTCGCGTCACTTTTCACCCCTTTCTTCCTAGTGGGGCGACTCCCTCAGCTGTGGGCTACTGCTCCTTTGTTCATCGTAGCTCTACCGGTAGAAAACACTGTTTATATTGACTTTCCCTCATAATGACTTATTCCTGCAGATTTATTTATACTATATTTTACTTTAAGCGAATTATGAAAAAAATGAAGTTATTGATACAAAGATATTTTACAAAAAGAAGATATTTTACAAAATATTTAATAACAAAATTTTCCAAAATTGAAAACAAAAATTCCTAAAATTACTTAATGGAAATTAAGTTTGCTTAATTGCCGTTTAAAGGCATTCTGAAGGGATTAATGGAGAAGTTTGCTTTGTAATATGCATTTATATATTTTGTCGGTCGCCGGTGAAGTATTACGTAACATATATATGTTACTGTAAAAGCCCGAAGTGCGGTAAATGTTAGGATTTACCAGAAAATCCTAGCATTTCCCAATATTGTTGGTGAAAGCCCGAAACTATATGAAAAACAGGCATTTACCGCTTGACAGTTGGTTAATCTTAGGATTTACTGACCAATTTGGTAAATGCCCAAAAAACCCTGTGTGACTGAGGCATTTCGGACTTTTACCAATCTCTCTTGGTAAATGTGCGGATTTCCCACGACTCGTTGGTGAATGCTACAGAGGCTTGCATGCAGAGGCTTGTATTTCTTTGAAGAAATAAGCCTTCGTATCGCTGTTCGGAAACAATCATTGGTCGGCGGCCAGGGTTTCTAGAAATGCAATTGTTTTAAAAACCGTTCCACTAGAAAATGCCTCTGCAAGGCAGCAAATATGAAGTGCAACTCGAAGTGCCATAATTCTCTACCTTGTTGCAACAAGTAATTTATTGTAAGTTCCTTGCTATCATTTTACTTGATTTTGCTTCGTGAAAATAAAGTTTAGAAGTTTACAAAGTTAGTACCGTTCACCTTTATTTCAGCTTTTATCGCCTAACTCTGGGAAATGTTAAGATTTACCACAGTCGGTTGGTAAAAGTTCGAATCACGCTCTTTAACTGAGATAATGCTAGCTTTTACCAAGCCTCTTGGAAAATCCCAAGATTTACTGGAAAAAGTCCGATTTGAGTGCCAACACTGGGCTTTTACCAATAATAATGGGAAATGCTAGGATTTTTTGGTAAATCCTAGCATTTACCGCACTTCGGGCTTTTACAGTAATATATATATAAATCATCTCAAGTAAAAATCAGGTAAAACTACATCGGAAATGGAGCTGAATGCTTCCAACCACACCGTTCGTTGTAGCTAAATCGTTGCTGAGATATGATTGGTCAAAGGTTTTTTTTCTCGAGAAAACCACGTTTTTTAACATAAAAACCCCTATTTATCCTCTTTAAATAAACTTTACATAACTTTTTACCGCATTTCTGAAGTCAGCGTTACATTTTCTTAAAGTTTACATTATTTTCATATTTATTCAACACCATTCAGACGCATTTATTATAAAACAAGTTAATTTCTTTTAAAAATTGGAAAATTTGGAAAATGTTAAAAACTTAGCCACTCCCTCAAAATTAATCCAATAAAAATATAAACAAGCTTTCACAAAAAGTTCCAGTCATGCAGCATGATCGTATGAGCGAATTTTCATAAACTATCTATCGTACTATAGTATGTTAAATTGCATTGAAATTGGAGCAATTTTAGTTGACAGAAATGGTTAAAAACCAATTTTATGGCAAAAAACATATTCTAAATAATATTCCACTGATTCAAAAGGGAATTTTGATTTTTAAATTTTTTTGCAGTTTTTATAGGTAGATATTTTAGCAAATTTTAATGACATTTAAGTACGTTTTTCATCATACTTTTGAGCAAACATTTTTAATGTCCTAGTTAATCGTTGAAAATTTTGTTTAGACTAAAATTCTGCAAAAAAATAGAAATTTAACGATTTTTGGCCGTTTTTAGCCATTTTTTGTGATTTTTTTGGTACATTTTTCGAAATTTGACCAATTTAATGTGCTCAAAAATTGTTGTCCAACGAACTCATCCTTTCTTTTGAAATGCTCGATTTTTTGGCGAAAAAACGAAGTTTTTATCTCAATTCTATCGAGAGTTATCGTCTGGAATGACACATACATATATATATATATATACATATATATATATATATATATATATATATATATATATATACATATATATATATATATATACATATAAAAAAGCGTTAAAATCCAGGAATCATTTCAGAATGCCTCAAAACAGATTTCGATGAAGAAAATTTTTGAAAATTTTTATTTTAAAATTTTTGGAGCCATTGCAATAGCTTCATTTTTTAAGAAAATTCGCTAAAACTACTTAATTTATACTGTTCCCAACGGTACAGTTCATTTTACTTTTATTTTCCTAAATACGGTTGAAAATCATGTTTTAATGCTCAAAAACTTGGGTTTTTTTTGTTTTTCTTTTAAATGAAATCGTGGGTTTTCTTGAAAAATGATCCTCTATGTACTTACGAACCTACAGGAACTATTTTTTCTCTCATTAGTTACGGGATAAGTCCAATTGCGTAATTTACAATGGTCCGCATAAAATAGCAGAATGATGTAGAAGAAAGTAAATAGTAAATATTGATGAAAATTAATACACAATCAGAAATAAATATGTAGTAAGATAACTTACTTCTTTGTAGATTGGCAGATAAAACTAAAGAAATAACAAAACAGAAGAAAAAGAAGAAGAGATAATTAATATTCCAGTAAATTTTCATGTGATAAATGGGATTAGGGGGATAAATTGTGAAAAGGGGGTCACAAGTGAACTTAGCACTACATACAGGTGTTCTCACCTTCTGTTGGACCGATTGGGTCTAATAATAAAGTTCCAATCATGCGGCATGATTGTGTGAGCGAATTTTCATAAATTATTATATTATATTATACGTTACATGGTTTTGAAATTTGTGGCACTGTTTTAAAATTTGACCACTTTTAGTGCAAAGAAGTAGGCAAGGGTACTTTTCCGTTTACCCCCCCCCCCCCCCATTGTTTCACGACTTTCGCGACTGTTTCACGCCCGCCCGATGTTTCTAGGCATTCCTTCTTTCTTAGATTACATATTTACGTAGAATTGGTGAAAATTTCAAGCTGTGGGAAGAAATTATATTATTTAAAAAAATAGAAGGAAAAAACGAATTACCGTGTTTTCAGAAGTTGCCGATGTCGGTGAGGATTTGTTGAAACAAATTGGCGTGGTTGTGGTTTGATTGCCTCCACATGAATTCGCACAAATAGGTATCAAGTAACGAATTAACTGTTCCGCATTGGCTTTGTCTTATCGCCTGACCTTTGTGAAGAGATTAGTTAGTAAACCAACCGGTTCATCGGGAAGACATTGGACCCAAGCAAGCGCGCAGCGCCCATCTCTATCTCTATTATTTATAAGAATGAAACTCCGTCTGTCTGTCTGTCTGTCTGTCCGTCTGTCTGTCTGTCTGTCTGTCTGTCTGTCGTGTCTATGCACGGTCAAACGGCTGAGTGGGCCGGATCTACGAGTGGGGGGATCTTCTTGGGATTTTCCGAAAGGTGGAACGAGCGAATTTAAAATTTTCTAATCCCACCCGAACCATGGGCCGTAGGGCGGGAGGGGGGTCGAAGTAAGAATTAATGTGCGCTTTTTGGACTTCCCCGCTTCCCCTACCCCTCTAAACGGCCGTCGACAATTCCGGAAAAATACGGGTTTCGTAGGTTTTCCTACGAGGAAGACGACGGCGCGATCGGATCGCGAAAAAAGTATCGGGAAATGCGTTAAAAAAATGCGAGAGTACGGACCCGTTTTCTCGAAAAGTCCGCCGAAAAACTTGGTTTTTTCCGATTAAAATATACCCCATACAGGTACGTTTTTCGGAACGGTTTTCGCGGGCGAAATACAGCTTTGGGTCCGCCGAATCTGAATCCGAAATCGGATATCGAAAAAAGTGACGGGCAGTCGGTCAAATTGCGAGCGGAATTGCGAGGGAAGCGTTTAACATCAGAAATTAATCGACCACGGGCCGCCGTTACACAACGTTGCTTACCTGAAAGGGACGCGATGACCCCCAGGGGACTCACTACGCACTTGACTCATTTCAACGGAATTTCATACGGGTATTTCCCAACACCTATGCAGCAATACCTTGCGAGCGAAGCGAGCAACATTCCCTAATAAACTTTTCGTGGGTCCACGTAGTTTTATAAGATTTAATTTGTTTGTAAGAATTTCCAACAGAAAAAAACGTCAGCCAAGTTGGGTGGGCAGTATAACTTCCTCAAGCGAGCGAAGCGAGCAGCATCCCCTACAGAAGTTAAACCTACCCTTAGGGATCTACCGTTAGCGAGCGAAGCGAGCATCATTCCCTACATGCCATACTTTGCGAGCGAAGCGAGCAACATTTCCTACATGCCACAATTTGCGAGCGAAGCGAGCAACATTCCCTACATGCCAGAGTTTGCGAGCGAAGCGAGCAACATCCCCAAATAAACTTTTTTGTGGTTCCACGTAGTTTTATAAGATTTATTTTGTTTGTAAGAATTTCCAACAGAAAAAAACGTCTGCCAAGTTGGGTGGGCAGTATAACTTCCTCAAGCGAGCGAAGCGAGCAGCATCCCCTACAGAAGTTAAACCTACCCTTAGAGACCTACCGTTTGCGAGCGAAGCGAGCAACATTCCCTACATGCCAGAGTTTGCGAGCGAAGCGAGCAACATCCCCAAATAAACTTTTTTGTGGTTCCACGTAGTTTTATAAGATTTATTTTGTTTGTAAGAATTTCCAACAGAAAAAAACGTCTGCCAAGTTGGGTGGGCAGTATAACTTCCTCAAGCGAGCGAAGCGAGCAGCATCCCCTACAGAAGTTAAACCTACACTTAGGGATCTACCGTTTGCGAGCGAAGCGAGCAACATTCCCTACATGCCACATTTTGCGAGCGAAGCGAGCAATTTAATGGGGGGTCCGGGGGGCTTGCCCCCCGGCTGGACGTGGAGGCGAGCGTAGCGAGCCGGAGCGGCTAGTAGTCAATGACTTTACCCTCTTGTTTTTCCAAGAATTCACCAATGCCTCTTTACTCCCTCGAACTGATCGAACATTAATTAAAATGTGAAAAGGGATCATTACCGATGCCTAGAAACATCGGGGCGGGCGTGAAACAGTCGCGAAAGCGGTGAAACAGATTGTGGGGGGGGGGGGGGGGGGGGGGGGGGGGGGTATAACGGAAAAGTACCTAGGCAAGTAGTTAGTTAACTGTCAATTTTATGACATCAAAACTCGTTCAAAATAATATTCTGCAGTTCAAAGAAGATTAGATATTTTCCTTTTTAACCCCCCAGCGCCCAATGTCACCTACAGGTGACGCTTTTTTGATGACGTTTAAATACTGCTGGTAATGGTTTGGCTGCTTGATTAGCATATTTTCACCTCCTTCAAGTATCCATGAACACATAAAACCAACAAAAAGTTCGTTTTGAAACCTATGGATCAGGTTATGACCTTCCTAAGTTTGTCTTATCACCATTTTCTGGCGCCTGCTAAGTTAGCTCTCGTTTTTCGTTCACCATGCCCAAAAAACGGTTTGTAACCCAACTGCTTTCACATTTTTGTGTAGTTAGATAGTTATGTGAACGAGATCTGTTAAAATATTCGTGAATATACCTGGGTTGGAAGGAAAAATGAGCTGTAAAAATGGAGTGTCACCCGCAGGTGACGTTGGGCACTGTAGCAACTTAGACGTTCATCTGTTGCAGGGGCTCGGTATTGGCAATTCACATTCATTTTACGTGTTTTGGGTTACTGTTTTCAATGTTCAGCTCGTTATTCTCATTTTGTTGGTATGACAAGTAGGATTTTCATGTGTTTTATGTGTACCCACGTTTCATTTCATATGTACCTACCTGTTTTGTGGAGTTTCATGTGTATCTCACCATAGTGAAAACCCTAACTTGCCGCGATAGCATACAGCAGATCAGAATCCTTTATTATACGATTTTCCCAACAATTATACGTATTTTCCCAATAATTGAAAAAATGCGAAGAGGAATGAATGTGATGCTGACTATTTGGAGGATGAAGACTCTCGCAGGTCTCCTCCGAGGTCCCCTTCCAGCCCGGAAGAGCAGCATACTTCTCAACCAAAACTGACCAAAAAGCACACTCGGACGGTGGCTTACAAGAAAGGACCAAAAGAGAAGAAGACCGAACGTGAAATCAATTGGCTGAACAATGAAGATTTGTTCATAAAAAGAGCTGGTAGAGGAGACAACCCTGAACATACTAATTACTGCCTACGATGGACCCGACCTGTCTATCATGGATTGTTTCGAAAAAATGTATTCTGATGAAGTTATCGAATTGATGGTCACTATGTGCAAGCAATGCCATAAGCGAACCCGTTTTATGTGTGAAAAATGTGCAGTAGATTTGCATATATCCATTGTTGGCATGACTATCATCGCAAATTGACCAACCCTTGAAGTGACTTTTTATACTCCATACCATTTTCTACATATTGTTTCATTTTCGAATACGTATTTTAATTGATATTGTGTACATTCATAAGAATAAAACGTTTTCAGATCAGAAACCACCTGTTTACTTCATTTGCCTTCTTAGTTGCTCGGGTGCCCAATGTCACCTACAGGTGACGGTGTCATAAGAGGAGGGGGGGAGGGGCGGAGGTGGTAAAAACACAGTTAATGTTCTATTTAGAGCCTAAGTAGATGGAAAAATATGAAAATTTTGAAATTTCTCTGGCAGGTCATCTTTGGGCGCTGGAGGGTTAAGGGAGTTTTTATAGATTTTAAGCAAATATTAATGAATTTGAGTACATATTTCTGCATAATGTAGTGCGTAAATTTTATAATGTTCTATTTCGTTGTTAATTAACTCTTTTGGCTAAAATTATGCTAAAAATATAAAGTTAACAATTTTTAGCAGGTTTTATGCTTTTTTAGTGATTTTACATTTACTGAAATTGGACCAATTTGATGTGCTCAAAAAGTGCTGGCCAACAAACACATTTTTCGTTTGGAAAGTTTGATTTTTTTGGCGCAGGAACGGAATTTTATCTCAATCCTAAGGAGAGTTTTCGTCTGGAATGGCATTTATATATATATATATATATATATATATATATATATATATATATATATATATATATATATATATTTAAAAAATTTCAAAAATGTTGACTTTAATGTTTTTGAAGCCATTGCAATAGCTTCCTACGAAAATTTGCTTGAATCTATTCAATTTCGGATACATGTTGTAGTGAAGGAATTGATGAGGAGTGAGCTGAATTTGCCCAGTTCTTTCGGTCCATCAAAAGGGAATGATATGTAACTCGGTACAAGCAGTCCCGTTGGCTTCTTGTTGATGTTCCAGCCCAGTACTTTCGTTCCATCAGCTGAAGGACCGGCTGAAGTAGCCTAGATTTGGTCGACAAGTTAATAATGAGCCATATGGGCGGGGCCCGAGTGGTCAACTAAGGCCCCACCATCTTCCCCTCCTGTTGTAACCGCGGTCAACGACGTCCCCCTTTCAACCCCTCCCCGACCCCTTTCCATCCATTCAAACTCCACGCGGGTTGCCGATGTGGGTTGTTGTTTAGAGTTGTTGGATTTTACTGTTGATTGTAGCCCATTGACTATTGTCTATGTTGATAGTCGATCATTGAATGTTGATTGGTAATTTTTCAGGTTTGAATTAGTTTTTGACGAGCAGTGCTGTGTCGGGTGAGGCCTATTTAGCTTGTGAAGCTCCCAGAGCTACGGTTGAAGAGAGATGCTAGCAGTGGAAGGGATAGTGGCACGATCAATGTTGAATCGTGCCAGCAACGGGGTTGTCTAAGGTGGGGTTACACCAGAGTTCACATTTGGTGTCCTGAACGATAGTAACTTTCCGGATTCTATTAGGTTGTGAAAGAAGAGCCTAGGCAGCTATAGTGCGTCTTGGAGTTCTTGCATGGTAGTTGACGGTTTATGGTCAGTTCAGATATGGAAAACCCGTCGTTCCACATAGTCTCTGAAGAGTCTGAAACTTTCGATGATTGCCAGTAGTTCTTTATCGAAGGTTTAGAGTAAGATTTCTGAGCCTTCGTTTAAGTCGTTGAGAAGAATCCGTGTGGATGGGGTTAACCTTAAGCCCCATTGCTGAAGGACCGCCCCAATACCCACGTCTGAGGCGAGAGCTGGTGTTGCATTTTTGGTGACCGATTGTGAAAACACTTATCGTTCTTCTTTGAGGTCTGTGAGATCGCTTGAACGAGAGTGGTGAAATTAATTAAACCTCCCGAGGAACCACTGTTTTAGGCCAGGAGGAGAGCATAGGTGTCATCAGGAGAGCATAGGCGTGATTCCATTAGCTGTGACGGTATGTCCTAAACAGGTCACTTCTGGTATCGTTAATATGCACCTATCTTTGTTGATTTTTATATCCCATTTTTTGAAGATCTTGAGAACTTGAGAGACGTGGTCGTAGTGCTTTTCTAAAGTGGCAGTGGCCTCTAACACGCCATTCAGGAAGCTGAGGAATACGATGGAACTAACCGATGGCTTGTACAGAATAGGTAGGTGAGTGAGACCGGAACAAACGCGTGGATCACGAGGGATAGCAGAAATTTGCTTCCTGAATAAACCATTGGGGCAAATTTGGTAGGCATTTGATCTAGAACGCAAGTCACCCACGATTCACGAAGTCCATAAGGTGCAGGGCTTTTGTCTTCTGATGGGGGTGAAACCTAGCAGAGAGGGCGTATTCGAACTGGGGGAATGGGGTAGTGGGAATGCTAGTAGAGGGCAGCGGAACTGGGTGAAGGGTAAGACCGTAGGGCGCAATGTAACTGTGCAACTCAATTAACTTTAACCAGCTCAGACATGCTGGCGATTTAACTAGGCAGTATGCAGTGCAAAATGTTTTTTGGATTGCCATTCTTTCCACCAGAAGCTGTACAATGCCTTCACCACCCTCATAGATGACGCTGAAGTTTTTGCAATCTGGGCAGAATCTTTCGGCTCTTATTCCCCCAGTTGAAATTTGCACAGCAGAGATCCTCGTTTTCTCCGCGCTGGCTGCGTGCCGGTAGCCCTCCTTAATTCGGGTTGGGCGTTGGAAAAAAAAAATGAATAAATAAAAATTTTGAAAGGGGCATCTGATAGTCTAAACTAAATCTAAACTATATAGATCCCGAAAGAACTCCTACGAAAACAAAATACACAAAATTAAATAAAACACCTACGCTTCATCAGTCCTTCAACAGGTAATGAAAGTTATAATAAAATCGATTTCTTGAAAAGACAATCCTATTTTAATTATTTCAGCTGGTTCGGTCATCGTAGCATATGAGGGGGTTCTCACAAATGTTTACATGTGAATTCGTTTTTCTTGATCGATAACAAAGGTTTATTATTGAAATAATGAACCCAGATTAACATTCAGCATTTGCGTAGAGCCAAGAAAATAATTTGATCTTAACAGACTGACGTTACTTTACGCATGATTAATATTTGAAATTTATTGATATTAGACACATGAATCAATCTATTAACGATACTTATGTTTGTAGTTGGCTACATTAATAATATTATTGTAGAACTCTCAGCGTTTGTATTATATCCGTTTTGCTATTGACATAGAGTTCAGCTTTAGTGATACGGTTGATTTAGTTTGGATCTAAACGTATGAAGCAACCACTCAAACACATAACATCAACACTTTTTTCTAAACTCTCACACGTAATCCAAGCGGCTTCCGCGTTGATTTGAACGGATGAAAAGGGAATATTACGTGTTTGTGAACGCCCCCCCCCCCCCCCCCCCTGTCACAGTTCTGCTCGTGTTGTGGGTTACCAGATAACTAGAGCAAGTCAGCTGAGAGCAAACAAGAGGGGTAGGTCTCCCCAGGCAGCTCCCGTTCTTTGGGTTCACTCACCCCGCAGCTTTCTCTAGCACCCCAGAGAGAGCAAGTGAGAGGAGAGAGCCCTAGCGTTACACCGACTTGGCACACCTACGCCCAAGCAGAAATGCCAAATCCTGTAACCATTGGCATTTTGATTACTTCAGTGGATCAATTGAAATTCTCTTGCCCAAAAGACGACGTCAACGATTTCCGAGAACGAGGTCTGCCAGGAAAACCTTCATCTAATATTATCTCAGCAAAAAGGAGGAATAAACAAGGTCATCCGAGTTTATGGCAAGCCTATGTAATCTTACGTGTATTACATGAATGAGAGTTGAAGATTTCGGCCCATAACAACTTCTATTGCTTTAAATAACTTGCTATTAAAAACTCGGCCCTGCAGGTCTCGCAAGGGGCTCTGCCCCTTGGCCCCGCTGGGGGTGACCCCCAGACCCCTCCGGAATTTATTACTTAGAGCCCGTGGCTACAAGTCAAGGAACACGGAACATGCTTGGCAGAAGTGACCAAGTAACAAAAACCAAATTTTTCAGGAGCTTCATACGACAAATAGAATCGAAATTAGAAGTACCTAGGTAGATAATTTTCTGTTATGGCGCGCGTCTACAATTACTTTAACCAAGATTAACTTCTCAACCAAGTGACAACAAAACAAGCGGCATTGTTTACTAAATTATCTATTTCTAACATGAATAAATATAAAACTACGACATAAATGGAAGAACAGGTACGAAAGAAATGCGTGATAAATCGAGAGCTTTCCAACGAATGGAGGACGATTTTTGTCCGATGAAAACTAGAGAAGTTTCATTTCGCCAGCAACAGCTTCGTTGTACGTGAAAATCATAAGAAAATTTCATGACACTTCCGTGTCACCCACCTCGCATAACGTTTTTGGGCAGTTAGCTCAAGGCTAAGGCATGTTCCACGACAAAAGACTCAATCGCCTCCTCAGATCCTCTTAACACTGTTACACGCTGTTAGCTAAATGTCCCTAGTTTGGTTACCAAATTTGCATCTCAACTTCAAAAACATGGTTTCATCTTGTAAAAACAAAGGGAAATCAAAAATAAGAAGAAAAAAACAAAAAAAAAAAAAAAAAAAAACTCAAATCTGCTATTTCGGTTCACTATTTTCACTGATGTAATAAACCTTCGTGATCAACCAAGGAAAGAAAAAAAAAAAAAAATAAATAAATAAATAAAATAAATAAATAATAATAATAATAATAATTAACCCCTCCCCCTCTTCCGTTAAAATTTGTCGGTTTACGTTTCAAAATGCTTAGAAAAAAAAAAAAAAAAAAACCGCTGCAAATTATTACACAATGGTTTATTATTTCTGTGGTAGATAGCCCTCCTACGCAGATCTACTGTCCATCTACGGCCCTTCTACGGTCTATAATAATTATACTCCGTAGGTAATAGGTATATGATCAGAACATGGCGCATCGTGCCTCCGAGAAGGGTTCACACTTTTACAGTTCCAAGACCCCGCAATTTTACGGTTCACAGTAAAGATGTTGAAAAAAAAAGAACAAAAAGGGGGAAAATGATGCTTTTTTACGAAACAATTGAATAAATAAACTACTGAGTGTATGAAACTTGAGTCAAAAATCACAATAGGGGTCTAGTTGGTCTCGGAACCTTGGCATCAATTTCGATCAAACCAAAATGGTAGCTTTCAAGTATCGAATTATTTAAAATTCGAGATCTCAAAATTTTTGAAATAGCAGTAATTATTTTAGCTGTCATATTCCATGTTTTTATCATCCAAAGAATCGAAGGAAGCCACCCAGATCGCTGTATGTTAATCTGTTTGTTTCAAGGGCTAGAAATTTGACAGACAAAATGCGTCAACGTGGGAGCCAAACTGGTAGAACATAGTAAAAATCGCTTTATAAACTACGACAACGATTCCAATGGAATTTTCACTTCATAAAACCGAGTTTATAGTAACTTTTTCACCTGGTAGGTGAAAGTCTACGTCAATGACGATGTACCTACTTAGATTCTGATGTCATATTGTACTTTGCTTTAGCTGCTGCTAAATACAGAAATACTAGTAAAGTGCAGGTGTATTATTCAAAATACAGAAATAATAAATCATTGTGTAATAGTTTGCAGCGTTTTAGAGTTGAAACCCTTCAGGTATGTGAAGCATTACGTGAGTGTGGCAATCAAGTTTTTATCATCCAGTACCAACCTTTTAAAATTAGGAAACTTGTGGTGATTATAAACAGTGTTTAGCTGTAAAGATGTAAAGTATTCGGAAGTACAATAACATGTCTTGTGTATTTCAATAAATTTATCGATTATTTAAATTTGTCGATAAATGCCAATGCAGTCCGATATAATCTGGCAACACTAAGAAGAAAACACGTAAAATTAATTCTGGATATTTTTGCAATGGAAACTATTGGTATCTACAGCCGTTGCGATGCACCGACTTCTCAACGGCTCCTTATGCAAGTAGAGGGTTACAGTGCAGTCGGCAATCTGTTGCAGCCCCTCAGCAAAGCTGTCGTATTGCGGCAGGACCACCCTTATACAATAGATACCCCGGTTATCCAATAGTAGGCAAGAAGGAGAGTAGGTAACGCTCCCTCAGCCTCTGCCTATCTAACCTGCCTCAACGGTTAGGTTTCGTTTGACCATCTCAATCCAAATAAGAAGAAAATAGAGTCGAAGTAGGTAATCATGATCAAATAGGGATGTGCCAACGTTTCCCAGTATCTTAGAAATCTTCGATAATGTAAAGAGAAGTGGTGTGACTGTAGCTCCCTGGTATATCTATAATATAATTCTACAGGGTATAGAAATGTTATTAAATGGAGGATATGCCACAATATAAATTATCATGCACGAGCAACATTCGTGAACTTTTTTTGAAGAAAATTCGAAAATATGACTTATTACTATTCATCCTTTAAGTAAAAGTAGGGTCTACAGGCAATTTTTTGTTTGCGCTTGCGCAGAGGCTGCTATTGATCTGACGATGTTCAAATTAATACTCAAACTATATTGTAGCAAAATCGGACTACTTATTTGCAAAAAATTGAAGTTTTGATGATTTGACACTTTGATTTGTTTTCAATAACGAACCTTGTAATCTACCATGATGATTACAAGCTCTTGTAGTCTACCAGCTAATTCAGCTCTTGTTATCCCAGAGAGACTTTCTATGGTGAACATAGGAAAATTAAGCCAACTCAGCTGATCGATGGGGTTTTAATCGCGCATTTATACACTCCCTCCAGTAATGGGGGCAGCCACCTATCCCCCCATCTGTGTGGGAAACTCCAGAAACCCCTGAAGTCACAATTTTTATGGTTGTATATCACCACGTAAATTCAGTAGGTAGGGGGAAATTGGGTAATATCGCCACCTTAAGCATATTTGTCTATCACAGCCCTGGTTTGCACTCAGGAGCTTCAGATTTTGAAGAAAATCATAAAAACACATCTCCTGTAGTGAATTACAACGTTTTTGCTGGTTGTGTAGCAATTTTATATTAGTAAACAACAATTTACGAGACCCTTGTAAATGGCGGTATTACCCCAGCTAGCTGGGGAAATATCGCCATGGGGTTAGGGTAATACCACCATATTAAAACAAGGGGGAATGTCTCATCAGAACATCGGAATAACGATTTATTGAATTTCAAAAACTCTTCCTGGGTAGCTTCTCACCATATTGGGAACTTAGTTGACAAGAAAAGGATTCACTAAAGGTTGAAAAACAATTTCCACATCAAAATACCTAGTCGAATTAGAACAAAATAAATATTGGTAAAATAATGTTGGTTCCTCACAGGAACCGAATTATTGACAAAGTTCAACGTGGAACTCGTTAAAAAAATAAATATTATATAGCATTCCGTCTTCCGGGCTTTTAAAGTTTTAAATTTGTTTTCTTCTTCAGGTCTCAGTGAAATTCACAAGACTAACGTCCATTGTCAAAATCAAAACGGGAGCATGAAGAGTGGAATCTTACAACGATTGTGTTAAGGCAGTTAGGTAGATACTGTACAGTTATTCAGTAGATAGGTTGATAAATAAGTGTGAAGAGTGGAATGTTACAACGATTGTGTTATGGAAGTTAGGTAGATACTGTACAGTTATTCAGTAGATAGGTTGGTAAATATCTAATGAATCACGATTGGGTAAACATAGAGGTGCTTATTGAGATAAGCTAGGATACCTAGCTTATCTCAATAAGCACCTCTAGGATAAATTAATATTTAAAATACGAATTATATTGTGATAACAATATAATTCGTATTTTAAATATTAATTTATCCTTTAATTACTCAGAATCAATAGAAATAGGTGATTATTACCACAAAAACATTTTGAAGAATCCAACAAGACTGGTGATTGGAGCATTGGGGCAATACCGCCATGGCGAAATTAGCCTGAGTTAGGTGTGGTAAACTTTTGTAAATAAAAAATCATTGAAAACTACAGTAAAACTAGAACGCCGAACTTCAAAAACTGTGAACTCGCTTATCTTTGATAAAAACAAATTAATGACCCCAAACCAACTTTTCGAACATTGCTGCTGATCTAAAGATGACAATATTCGGCTTCAAGATTTGTCACTCAGGTGGTTAAATATTTATATGGGGTGGCGTTATTCCCCGACTTGGCGGTATTACCCCTCTCCCCTACATACATTGAGAAGCATTGCGCCTGATGCTTTACACTTTGTTTTTTCCCATGGCGATGGCTGTAATTTCTTTCTTTCACGGGGTCGAGAAACCCAAGTCTACTTTGCGGGGTCGACAGACTGCTATGGATACCGTTGGGATTCGGCGACTGCATAGAGAAGGTTTCCGAGTCGTGAGGGCGCGTCGACCATGAAAGTCAGCGGAACGTGCGCCACTCGGAGTCCCGTTTTAATAGATGAATCCCACAGTCCATCCGGTAGCTCCACTCTCAAAGATCACGAAAGATTTGATAACGGAATCCAATTTTTGGAAGAAAACACGGCACGAGGATATTGATGAGGTTGGCTTATAGGATTCCAAACTTCGTGAAGCGGGTTTCAGTGTAATTCTGGTTATCAAGGAACCTAATGCAATCTCTCCTATCTCATTTACTTTGGAACTCCAAGAATATTTGAAGTAAGTACAAAATTGGACAAAATCACTGATCAAACATGCAGAACATGTACAAATATCACACCTATATGGTATATTGAAATAATTAAATCGGCCATTAAAGATGAGGTTATTTAGGAAAGTCGGTATTTAGCACAAAGAATGAAGAGCAATAGTAAAATCATCACCTTTTCTCACCGAACCTCAACTGGGACATCTTAAGTAACAACAATTGGAAAAATCTATACACTAACTATAAAAAATGTCGAATCGAAACTATCGAAATCGAATAAAGAATGGCTTGACATGTTCTTCACTCTCTAGTTCAAAACCCCACTATTAACCTAACTAACCTAACCTAACTATCAAGCTACATGAATTTTAACGGTCGATTAATTTTCAACACTGAATCTTCAAACGGGATGGATTTACCTTTTTTCAACACCATCTACCAACACCACCCCAAGTGTGAATATTCTAGATATTCGTTCAAGATAGGGAAACAACAAATTAGATTCCTGACACACTTGCATATTATCTCATCTTATTTGAGTTGTTCACAAACTTGTTCCGTTTTCGATATTGTTTTGACCTGTGTTATATATATATATATATATATATATATATATATATATATATATACATATACCCATTTTCTGGGGGTGACGTTGATGTGTTTTGGTACGGATATTTCCTAGTGTCGTTTATTGAGAATAGACCCAGTTGAGGTTCGATATGTCAACATTTAGGCCGAATCGCATTATTTTAATCGACCCCTTCTCCATGATGGATACGCCATCCCATTCTTGAGATTCCCAGTTCAATGCAGGTCACACATCTGTGTTATAATGAAAATTGATGAGAATGACTTACAAGAGGCCCTGAGGGCCAAATTAAGAAAACAATTCGTGGGTCATTAATAAATTGTCTATATGTAATATAGGGAACCACTTGCTGGAAAGAAATGTAGGAAGAGTTGTGAGCCTGCTCCTAGATCTCCAGAGAGTTCGAGCGGAATCATAATTACCTATTCGAGAGATAATAATTTAATGCAAAGAGGCTGGTTGCAATGGTTTGGACAATGATCATTTCAAAAAACGCTGCAAATTATTTCACAAAGGTTTATTATTTTTTCAATTGAGTATGATCGTAGTTTTAGTTGGCTAGCGTACGTCATAAGGCCCGTCCAGACTCCTCGGCGTGTCCTACTTCGAGTTGACACAACCTATACTTCTATAATTATATACGCATGTTTATATTTCTCGATTTGAGCTCCTATCTATTCAAATAGTTATTGCCTTAATAATATCATTATCTAAGTACGTACGAAAAGTCGAGAGGATATGTTATTAAATATGCGTAGGAAAAGCTTTGGTATTAACACACAAATATGACCTTGAAAAAAACATATTCACATGTTTTTCAAACATGTTCATTTCAAAACACATTCATGCCTCGAACGAACGCCGGCGCCGTACCCACCACAAGCCGCGGCGCCGGCGCCTCCTCTCACTCCACACCCCTCTCTCCACCCACCGTGACCCCCTGCCAAGCGTGCCAGGCGTGCGCGCGTCGAAAAAGACATTTTTTTGCCCGTTTTTGGCCCATAGCATCTATGCGAGTAAAGCGATCGGGATGGTTAAACGTTAGGACCAACTAGACCCCGAATGGAGTCTATGTGCGAAAGAACGGGTTTTTTAAGTCAATTCTTAGGCCTTTTATGGCCCGGACGGCGGACGGCGAACGGCGGACGGCGAACGGCGGACGGCGGACGGCGGACGGACATTTCAAATTTGGATTCTACGTACCTTGAAACGTAAAGTGACAAAGTTTGAGGGGGGGTTATAAAAATGTTTTGCTACACGATCACATAGGCTTATTATTGGAAATAATAAACCAAAATACCCCGTGAGGATAAAATTACGCACTTAATACTAGAAATTTCATTATTAACAAAATGTTTTTTCTCAATCACCAGTTTGCATTCGGACGTAAAATCTCATAAATAATAGTCAGATTTCACTCACATCATTACAATCTTAGAAAGGAAGTTAATTAATTGGTAGGCATTCGTGCTCAAAGAGTAACGTCTCCAAACAACTCTTATAGAAAATCCATGTAATGTCGATGAGAAATATGGCGATTTTCACCTTGTTCAGTTCATTGGTAGGTTTGTTTCAGCGTTGGTACTAAAAGCAATACAAAGGAACATTGATTCAATGTACGAACAGTGATATCGCGTACCGTTCGATCAACTAGCTAAGTCGTAAGTGGAATTTCTTCTCGTTCGGATCAATGAGAACCAAATGCTCTGGCCTCCGGCCATGAGATCGAATGACCACCGACATTTCTGACCTCGAACTCGTCAAGCAGTGACGAGCAATCTGCGATCTATATGCAAGACACGTAAATGCGAGAATGATATTCTAATACCGGCTATCCTCTGGGCATACCTACTTACTTTTTGAATTATTGCATTAAGTTAAACGATTAAAAAACTAGTCTCGCTGCGATCATGGAAAAAAAAAAAAAAAACTTTCCCTTCTTAAAAAGAAGAGCAAATTTCATTCTGAGTAAATTGTTCATTAGCTTAAATTATTCTGGGTTCTCAAAAAACCAGTGGAAATGCCTCGGCGTCCGACTTATTTTACGTTGAGAAAAAATTTGGTCGAAATGTTTTCGGAAAGGTGCAAACAACGAATTGAGTATTAGATCAAATGAGTTTTAGTGAATTTTCGTAGAAAATGAAGCTACTGCAATGGTCAAAAAATATATATATATATATATATATATATATATATATATATATATATATATGTATATATGTATGTATGTATGTATTTTATATATGTGTCATTCCAGACGATAACTCTCCTTAGTATTGTGATAAAAATTCCGTTCTTGCACCAAAGAATCAAGCTCCAAACGAAAGGATGAGTTCGTTGGCCAACACTTTTTGAGTACATTGAAATGGTAAAATTTCAAAAAATGTGCAGAGGAAATCGCTAAAAATGGTTAAAACGGGTAAAAATCGTTACATTAATAATTTTTAGTAGAATATTGCTCAAATAAAGTTCATTAAAAATGTTGATTCGAATATTAAAAAATTTATGTACAAAATTAGGCAATTTATGTACAAAATTTTATGTACTAAAATTTCATTAAAGTTTGCTATAAAATCGATAAAAACTGCAAAAGTCCAGTCATGCAGCATGACCCCATGAGCGAATTTTTGAAGAAATCTTCGACATTTCAGTCGCTATTGATCGTGTAGAGAAATTTTACAACTAGCGAACGGCATTATTTTGATTTTGGACTGATTTTTCAACATTGAAAATTTTTGAAAACTTGATACATATTCTTATAGGAAATTGTACGCTGATTCCGAATATACCACATATTGGTATGCTGAAAAAATTATTTCGCACAACAAATCGCAAAAAACAGGCTATTTTGAAATTTTTGACTACTTTTTCCCAAATTTCAATCCGATCATGCTGGCCAACGAAGTTGAACTTTTGTTTAGTGTCCTTAACATTTTAAAATTTGTTTGAAGTTTCTAGCACAATTCTACGGACAGTTATCGTCTGGAATGACACATACATATATACATACATACATTTTTTTTTTTTTTTTTTAAATAAACCTCCCCTCAAAGACGGAGGGGGCACGCCATTAAATTGAAAAATAAACAAATAAAATAAAAAAGTGGGGAGGACGCCCAGGTTTACCCGACGCCGGCTCTAGGGATAAGGGAAGTTGTAGGACGAGGAGGAAGAATGGGATGAAAGGATGTGCCCCTATAAAATGACCACCAGTTCAAGTAAGAACCCCTCAGGACGCGTGTGGTGATACCACGGAGTACTCCTGCCGAGCTGCCCAACTCCATGACACGGTCGCGGCAATGACCTTGATGTTATTAGGTGCCACTCCTTTTAGCTCAGATATCGCTTGGCGCAGATCGTTTCTATCATATTTGCTTTTCTTAGCCCGCCAGGTCTGCTCCATGTCCACGCTGCCACTGACAACCTGGACATCCAGGATAATGGCAGACCTATCGGGCTTGATCGCAACGATATCTGGCTTCTTGCCCCGGTCACTCGGCATGTGGTATAGTCTCTCCCTTTCGACATCCCAACCGCTAGATGACAAAGCACCTGCTATCTGCTTGGCAACCGCATCGTGACGTAAAATGCGGCCACCGTGAGTACGAGGACACTGCTGCACCACATGATACAGATTCTCATTTTTACCCCGACAGGCACGGCAAAGGGTGTCAACTGTCCCGCGACTACTCCTCGAACACCTTACTGAGGTGGCTAATGTTGCCACCCGGACGGCGTGAAAATGGCGATAGTCGCGGGCCCCAATGCCCTCTGAAGCCCATTCCACCCACTGGGTAGAAATGGGGGATTCAGAGCACTGTCGGAGTTCCCTACCATCTACTGACTCATGCAGTGCAGCAGCGAACTCAGCAGATGAGCTGGGTTTTGGAGCAGTTGGTGTTGCTCGATCGCACCACAACCACTGCTGCTGAACAAAGTCCAGGTCAGCAGCAGTGCGGGCGACCTCCCAGCTCGAGCCCCTAAGGGCAAGCAGGCGCTGGCGGCGTAAAGAAGGGATGCTGGCAGAAAGAGAGACAATACCGAGCCCACCGGCCTTGACCGGTGCGTGGATGTAGGCACTTGGGACACCAGGTGGAAAGCCTAGCCAAGAGCGCACAGCAGAGCGAACTTCACGATCTAACTCAAGCAGCCTCCCCGCAGTAAGCCTGCCAAAGACTAACCCATAGGTTAGCTTTGGCAGTAAGTACGTGCGAAGGAGGCGCAGCTTCTGCTGTGGCTTCAATGGAGCCTTGGTGACACGAGCTAATGCTCCACCAAGGTCCACACGGCTTGCAGCTATAGTGGCCACACCCATGAAGTCGACCACAAGGTACCGCCAGACCTCCAACACGGATCGGGCAGGGATGGAAGTTTGTCCTAAGACAAAACACTCCTCATCCACTACCTTCACCTTATGCTGGCGACCCGACGGGACCAAGGAGACCGACCCACACTTACATACATATATACATACATACATACATACATAAAAAAAATGCGTTAAACTTCAGAATATGATTCAGAATAGTCTGAAACGGATTTCTGCATAAATTGTTTTCAAAAATTCACATTCTACAAATTTTGAGGCGAGAGCAATAGCTTAATTTTCTTCAAAAATTCGCTAAATAAGAAAAAAATCCTACAACTACCTCATAAAAATGGCAGATTACAATTTAGAATACTTTTTTGTCATAAAAATAATAGTTATGAATTTCTTTGCACTTAAACAGCTCAAATTTCAAAACAATTTAATCTAATATAGTAGATAACTTACGAAAATTCTTTAATAAGATCATGTTGGAACTTTTTCTTTGGGCGTAATGCCAAAACAATCGTCAAAGGTTGAGTTATGGGCAACGGCATGTCGGTTTACAGGGAGATCATCGTCAGACTGAACCACGGATGCCCGATGGCTGTTTCTCTTTGTTTTTAAAATAATTGGCACTTTCCTATATAATCCATAGATAAATGTACAACCTTGTTTTATTATTGCGTAAAAACCCTAGTTGTTTTATTATTGCGTAAAATGGGTCAGTATAACAAACCCTTCAAATTATTATGCAAAAGTATATGACATCCCATATGACCCGAAAGGAAGTAATTCTCTTTTCCCTTTTTGTAAACTTTTGTTAATTTTTTAATAGCCGAGTCAAATTACGGGTTTTACTTATCGATAAACACGATTTAATCGCTAAGCCGGATGTGTGTGCTTCGTTATCTATAGTTTCACTGGAAAATTATGGCAGCAGAGTGTGCCGGTTGGTTGGTAAACATTTCGTTAGAGAAACCCTATATTTTTTTTCGTTTACCAAATTACACGTCTACATACATATTTGCCGTCTAATATTGGATATGGATTTCCTCATTCTCGAGTTCGTGTGAGTGGGTGGTGAATCCGAGCACGTGGGGGTGTCGCAAGAGGTAGCTCTGACGTCGCCAGAAGCCTTGCTCGCCTCGCGAGCGATAACAACTTGTGCAACTTGTGCAATTCCTTCTACATGTATTAATTATTCCTTCTCCGAGCACCCCAGTTGTTACTGAAAAAAGCGAGAGAAAAGAAATAGGAAAGAAATCCGCTCGTGCTCCCCCAAGGTCTGTGTTCGTCAAAGCCGGTGCGGTAACGTTACAAATATTTTTGAGGCTTCCCTTTATCTCCGCCACCACTGCTACTTGCGTCAGAGTGAATCAACACTCCTCGGATGATCTTTGCCTAGAAATCAGTCTCATTTCCTGTCTTCTGTCACAAAGGCAGTGCGACGCAGTTTTCTCAATATATTTTTTCTCCAAGAACCTTGGTTCGTTGCGGTTTATTGTTTTCAATTATGAACCTTTATAAATGGCCAAGAAACAAAAATGTTCAACTAGGTACCTCATAAAATTTGTTAGTTTACGTTTCAAGATGCAAGAATCCAAGAAATATAGATCTGTACTCACTTAGTGAGCCACATGTTGAGTAATTTGACTTTTAACCCTCTATGTGTATACAGTGTCTAATAGAAACCCACCAAAATTGTCCAGCAAATTGTGCAGCACTACTTTAGGCTGTGCGTTAGATTCTTTGTACCTTCCCCCCACTCCTAGGGAGCGGAAAGCGACCTTCAGTTGTGTTCCCAACCTGTTGGAATAAATATTATAAATTCATCAGTTAAAAGTGTGGTGTCCCACAGACGTTGTATACACTGCCACAAGAAAACATTGGGTTGCCTCCTGTACAATGTAATTCCACAGATATCGCTAAGTGACATTTGACAAAGATAATACATTGAAGGAAAGAGGGCTTATAATTATGGGTACCGTGAAAAAAATTTAAAAAAGTGAAAAATATCTAAGGAATTCCTCCCGAATCGAAATCGTGAACCCGGATTGTGTTTATACTAGTTTACACCAGACTTGACCTACTAAGCTATGTACCCCCAAAACATGATAATGGATCAGTCCTTTTTCTTTCCTTTACGCAACACTCAAAGGGATGGAATGACAAAGAAAACATGACCAAGATAAACTAATTCTACCATCAAACAAAAGTGTGCAAATCATTCAGCAAGTCGACAAGATGTTCGTTGGCCAGTGTCTATGTTCTGTCGAATACTGAATTAGTAGCAGTAGTTAACAGCTTTATCTTGTAGGTACTTATGCTTTTGAAAATCCAGGAACAGATAATTTTCACTTCATTGAAGAGATTGCGTTGTTCCTCATTAAACCACATTTGCGAGATCACCTCGAGTCAGCAACACTGAAGTTTGATTCGCGCAAAATAATCTCTGAAACGGTACTAACTAGCTCAACCTCCTGAAATGTATATTACTAGGACGAGCTGGATAAAAAAGAGAAATGTAGTAACTGCCCAAACTTATTGAACATTGTTACGGCTTACGTATTTGCATAAAATGTAAAGCCTCTGTTAGTCTAGCATTCTCGTGGAAAATGTACCTATGCCCTTCCGAGTGTTGATTTGACATTTTTCCAATGAAAGATTCTCCCTACATGATTGTATAGACATTCTTTGCCTTCAGTAGGTATAGTTCCTATTGTCAGTAACTTTTAATACGATCCGCAAAAATAATTTCTATTTTTCTTTGCGCAAGAATGTTTATTATTGAGTTAAAGTTTACTGTTACAATACCTATCCCTAGTCGAGGCTACCGATTCTAAGTGAAAAATACACATGTAAAAGTAAATTTGGGCACATAGCGTATTTTATGAATCTTCTACAATTCAAAAGTGAATAAATAATATATATTATGATTAACAAATATTAAACGTCTCAATACCATTCATTTTCTGACCCGTTCACCATTAAACCGCTGAAATTCGTTAATAATTGGTTATTTTAAGAGGGCAGTGTCTGGCAGACACTGTATATCCACAGGCCTCAGAAATAGTAGTATACACATGGAGGGTTAAGATTTTTTCCTGTTTTTAACCGTATATTACTGAAATAACCATAACTCCTTCAAATAACTGTTGAAATTAAAAAATAAGAACACCTTTGGAAAGAGCGATAAATTACCTACCACCCTGATACCATTTCAAAATTTTCTAAGCAGGTTTAATGGGAGAGAAGACCGGCTGAAAGTTGAATTTGACAAACCTTTTGAAATCTGTCAAAATTTGAAAAGCTATAGCTCGGAAGTCTTCTATCAAATTTTACCCTCGGAGACGGGAAAACTGAGCCAAGATCTTACCTTTCCAATGGTATAGTCAATTTAACTTTTACTTTGCTAATTAGGGGAGAAAACTATGTTTTAATGTTGAAAAACATTTTCAAATCAAGGGTCTCCTTGAAAAACAATCTTCTGGGAAAATACGAGTTTGGGGCCGGGTTCTACGTATTTTTTAATGCTGAGTCGAATGGAAACACTTAAATATCTCCCAAAACACGTTATAACCGAATTTTACACTTTAGCTAACTAGTTTCACCCCTAAAAACATACAATTTATCGTACCAAATGAACTCAAATGTGTGAGTTAGAGTGTTAAACTTGGTTCTAACGTGGGAGATATGCAAGTGTTACCATTCGACTCAGCATTAAAAAATACGTAGAAACCCACCCCAAACTCGTATTGTCATAAAACGTAATTTTTCAAGAAAACCCTTGATTCCATTGAAAAAAAGGAAAAAAAAAAAAAAACAATGTTTTTCAACAGTGAAACACAGTTTTCTCCCTAATTAGCAAAGTAAAAGTTAAATTGACTAGGTACACCGTTGGAAGCATGAAATCTTGGCGCAGTTTTTCCCGCTTTGGGGGTAAAATCTTATGGAAGTCTTTCGAGCTATATTGCTCCGAATTTTGACAGATTTCTTACGATTTGTCAAATTCAACTTTCAGCCGGATTTTTTCCCAACCAAATCTGCTTACAAAATTTCGAAATGGTATCAGGACGGTAGGTAATTTAACGCTCCGCCAAAGGTGTACTCATTTTTCAATTTTAATATTTATTTGTGGGAGTTTTGGTTATTTTAGTGATATAAGGTAGAAAACACGAGAAAAATCTTAAAAAAGAAATTACTCGGAAAGGAAGCCTCTAAAAAGAAATTTCTAAGAGGAACTTTTTGTTGCAAATTAGTTGTTAAATCGATCTCTGGATTTTTGACCATTACATTTTTTACACCCTGTATATGGACTAGCTTCAGAAAGACGTCCTAAATAGGAGAAAAAATATGCTCATCTGGAACATCATTAGATGCATACAAAAACTATTTACGCATACAATTTTTTTCTCTTTCAGTTCACTTCTTTTCAGTAAAGTCCACTACATAAGCTGATAATACGATCATCTTTAGAGGTTAAGAACGCATAGCCTTGAACGTTTTTGTAAATAATCTTTCCATCGGCAGTTTGAGCCGAAAGTGGGCGTCAGTCTTGTAGGTGTTTGGACAAAAGATCATGGAGTTCCACGAATGGTTTACAATCTCCATCCGTGGGTCGTGCGTCGCGAATTTTTTAAAAATGATTTCTGGTCATCACTATGAAGTACCTATTCTACATCGTATTATAAAATATTCTAATTAGATGACGGCGGTGTGTAATTTAGATAAAAAGCAATATGAAGGTAATAGGTATATTGGAAGTGGGTGAAATAGGATTGTAAAAACTGGTATTTCTACATTACACATTGTTCGCCCACCTGGAGAACCCTCGGCTTCCTGTTACGATGACGTCACGCGTTTATAGTTCAGATTCTAAGTTAAATATTTGAAACAGGTTTCTATGGGCACTGAATAGAAAGTGCAATAAACAATAACTTATTATTTGTTATTAGTTATTGTATACTCTATACACAATAATACTCAATTATTTTTCTTAGAAATACATAGACAACGTTGTTCACTAACTTCCGTTTTCTTCATTAAGTACAAGTATACAAATAATATCAATAATATTCTGCTCGTACCAAGTTGAGACCCCGAAATTGGGTGCTGATCTGATGCGTCACTATTTCGTTTTTATGTATATTTTTACCCACAATGACGAGGTCATGACGAGGTGAGCCTGTTTGAATTTATTCCCACATAGCCCTCGTAGGATTAACAGCTCTTTCGATCCTGGAATCATTCTATTGTCGAGTAAGATGGTTCAGCAGGCTGGAATACTTCCTCAGCATCATCCTGGATTTCGTTTTGTTATTACTGTCAAGGGACACCAGGCGTTTGGCTTCTCTTAGCCCCTATTATCGAGAAATCGGATAAGCGGTAACTTATTGATACATAAGGTTCACCTGCGTTTCAGTGGAAAACAACGTTCAAAAGTCGAAGAAAAGGCATCGCAATGAGTTGGTGTATGCAGCATTTCATTAAGCTTTATGTTACAACCATTTAATTTCTCGTCCTAGATTAGCTAGGGAGTAAAGTTCAGCAAAAGTAAATTCAGCGCAATTAATGTGGAAAATATTCGTGCAGATGCCACCGCAGTTTACAAATTTATCAGAATCTGCAACATTGCCATGTAGGTCGAGCATTGATAAGAACGAATTCGAGCATTTGTCGAGCATTGGTAAGAACGGCACTACTTACAGATATTCGGTGTTCGAACGAAGAAAATATTAACTTTCACAGGCTACAGTATGACATAACAAACAAACTTAGCACAATTTTAAAACAGAATTTCAAAGTTGAAATATTTCAACTTATTAAAACTATGAAAATGGAGAGCCAATGTTTACATTGTCGGTGTAATTCCGTTTCATGATTGAAATGTATCAGATGCTCCGGGCATACGAATAACAGTAGACGTTCAACAGTACGTCGAACTCCCCATCACCAGTGCCATCTGGATCCAATTCTTCTTCACATTCAACATCCGAAACATAATTTTAAGAGCAATATCCTGATCTTTTTGTCCGACTAATCTGTATTTTACTAAAAGGATTGATTTAGGATTTTGGTTTTGTTTTTGAGGCGCGAGCTAGCGAGCAACCAGACCACCAAACTATACACACTATTTTAATCTATTACGTAGGCCCGTTTATTTTATGGAGGCTTGAGGTGGGGGGGGGGGGGGTATGACGATGCATTTGAACATCAAGTCGGAATTACCCGTTGCAGTGATCATTCTGGAAACAATCATGCTTTCAATGAAACAAATGTTTCTGAATTTGAATTCACACTAATCATCCTTCGCAATGTCCAGGTTTCCGAGAGATTTTTAAATAGATTATTGCTCCGCTGGATTTCTGCAGTGAATTCATTGATTAATCCTACTTATCGATCTGACGGAGAAGTTCGCTGCAGGCGGTAAGTGTGATAGGGCTGGGGACATCTTGCGAGTACAATGCTCCCTCATGGCCCTCGCGTTCTAAATTAGGGTCGACTCGGCCCCTAAATTGGTTTCACAATCGCCGAAAGGCGCAGCACGTCCGTTTCACAATCCCTCAGCCTTCAGCCGCATCTTCCGTCGATCTCATGACAAGCCTCGCAGTTGTCCGCCGGTCCAGTTGGCCCGTTGGGCTCATTCATGGAGCCGCATCATCGACATTCCAGCTGGAAACCGTTGAAATGTCAAACATTTAGTTGAGTAATGCGTGCGTTACAGAGCACGACAGTGCACACAGATTCTTCTTCCTTTAGCGAATTTTCAAAGAAAAAATGAGCTATTTAAGTAAATGGTTTCAAATTTTTAAATGGGGGGTGGGCGGGGACCCCTTACAAATCCGTTTCATACATCAAAGAACACAATCCTATATTTTAACGTCGTTTGTATGTAATATATACTTATAGGGTGTATTTCCAGAAGATAACTCCCTCAAAATACTGCGTAAAAATTTCGTTCCAACCCAAAAAAATCCGTCTTGGCAAAAGAGTTCGTAGGCCAGATTGATCGCTTCAGAACTTCACGTACAAATTTACAATTAAGTGACCAAAAAAATGGAAAAAAATCGGTTTTTGACAATGGGGCATATAGGGTGTTTCAGACGAAGTATTTTTCAGTGCTGAGTTGATTGCAACGACTTCCAGATTTCGAAGACCCATTATAAGCGGGAAAAATAGATTTTTATTTGAAAAAATGACCATAATCGTCTAACTTTTTTGTAGTTTTCGAGCTGTGCAGTGTCCTCTAATGTTTCCTTCAAGATCTCGTCTCATGGCTGTCCCCTCAGTTTTCTTTGAAAATTCGCTCTATTAGCCATGCTGCATGACTGAGTACTTTTTTCTTACTTAGTTCGTTAGTCACCAGTTACATATATACCTATATATAATTCTGTAGTATCGTATATGTAATATTGTATATAGAATCCTAGAGTTTAACGCTTTTTCATAAGTGTATATAACTAACTTCACGATTAAGATGAAAATTCCGCTCTTGCGCCAAAAATCACGCTTTCCAAACAAAACGATAAGTTTGTTGGGCAGCTAATTTTGAGCACATGAAATTTCTCGACTTTAAAGCGGCCAAAAATCATCAAATTTATATTTTTTAGCAGAATTTTAGTCAAACAAAATTATCAACATCAAAAATATTTTGCACAAAATTTTGCGGGAAAACTTTCTTAAATTTCAATAATATTTGCTGAAAAATCTATGAAAACTGCGAAAAAATCCAAAATCTTATTTGAATCGCCGAATTTTATTTTATTTTTAATTGTTTGCCATAAAATAGGTTTCAAAAATTTCTTGGTAGGTACTCAAATTGCTCAAATTTCAATACAATTTAACATTTAATATAATACCAATATAATTTAAGGAAATTCGCTCATACGATTATGCTGCATGACTGGAACTTTTTATTTTAAAGAGTTCTATTTCAGCAAACGTTTTTGTTAGCTGGACGTCCTTTTAAATTTATGATGGGGCCACATCCTGATAGAAAAGTTAACGCTCTTTCTTACAGTATCCTTATGATTTTTATTCTAAGAATTTTGAGAATAATGGTCGTTACGATGTTGCTGATATGGGACAAACAACCTTGAACGTGAAAATATTCGAAAACAAAGCGTTGGACAAATTCTTTAAGATGTTCTTTTCGTTGGACGTCCCAAAAATGGACTCAAACTCAAGTGCTACCTTCCTTATCAGGCCTTCAAAATGTGCTGAGTAGGTTTTACTCCAACGTGACATCCAGCTGTTACGCATTCAGGACCGTAGGAATTTGTAACAATCATAAAATGTAAAAGAAAGGAAAAAACCTGCCATTTCACTTTGCGAGATTCCACCGTCCCGTTGTTGTAATCCTTGAACCCACGATGTTGAATAATAGCACTTGGAGTGGCGCCAGAATCTTGAAAAGGTTGGCATGAGAGGAAAAACTTGGTGTTAATTGGAGGTATATAAATACTAGTATTTACTTGGGAAATGTCGACTTTTATCGATCAACTTTACGCGGGTTACATACCGCAGACCTGCATGCACAAATTGCACATACAGTGTACTCAGTGATCTCACCGTCATTCTAGGAATGTGTTGCTCAATGGAATGAAGTGCGACAAGTTGGTAGGTAGGTGATGATCGGACGGATCCGAGATGACTTCGCGTGATAACTTGTTTGAACTAGTGTGTTTTTTACATTATGTTAATGTACGATGTTGATAACCTTGATAATAAACTATGAAGAGAAAAATTGTACTGCATTATGTAAACACAACTTCATCTTTCTTGTATTCCTCAGTTAAGAAAAAATAAAAATAAATGAATATATATAAATAAATAACATAGAGTAACATTGATTGGTGAATGATACGCTGCAAATCATTACTCAAAGGCTTACTGTTTTTGTATTATATAGTTCTACAGAGCCCTATTAAACGTAGTCATATTTTCATAGTGTAACAACATGGACGGTGACGCCTAACAGAAGAAAATTAGTCAAGTAAAATAAAAATCAATTTTTGTAGGTACACTTCACTAATTCGTGTTTACAGGGTGTCCCAAAATTAACCCCCACTAAATTTTTCCAGAATTTTTGAGGTTGGTATCGAAATGAAATTTGGAGAGTGTGTTTGGGGTGCCTGATGTTAATTTTTAAGCAAATGATAATGACAAATCAAATCCAAAAGTTTTGGGTCTATCCAAAGAGGGAGGGGGTATTGGGTAGTTGGAAAATTTGTTTTCCAATTTGTGCCTAGTGGTACCATTTTGAAATTTTGATACCTCAAAATTTGTGGAAAAAAGTTAGGGGGGAGAGGGGATACTTCTGGGCCACTCTGTATATACAGCAAAAGTTCTAAAGAACTCGAATATTGAAAACGAAATTTCATTGTAGTTATATCAGCTGGTTTGATTGTAGTAGCTAGTAAGGGGGTAGTTTTACCATGTTCATGCGTGTTCTCATTCATATTCATGTTGGCGTTCTATTTTCCCTGCCACAGAAGAGGGACCAAACGAACCTTTTTGAGGGTTCAAGTGATCTGAAATCTATTGAAATTGATGAAATGTATCAATAATAACAAATAAATTAATAAACCTCGGTGTTCTGTCCCCCGCCAGGGGTGGCCCCTGGACTCCCCTTTGCTGCCACTTGAAACCGGGTGGTGAAATTCAAAAACATGGAACACACTTTAGCCGTCTTCTTGCTACGGATACCTATCTGAGTTTCTGTTATTATTCTGTTGCTATTAAATTGCAACTTCCTTGGGCGAACTGGAGAGTTGATCAGGTTGGAGCCCGTAATTTTACTTGTCCCTTGATGTCCCAGAAAGGCTTCTTGTCATATTTCAACCATCTTGGGTGATGTCGGGCCTGACCTGCAAATATGGAGTTCCTCCAAATGAACAGGTATGGACCGGCCAAGCTGCACCTAGCAGAAGTTAGTGAAAAAAACGTTGTCTATTTACACGGAAAATAAAGAGTTACAATGTTAAATCGATTTCGACGGTTAGGCCATCATCAGTAACAAACAATAACAACGTTTTTCTCACTAACTTCCGTTTTTAAACGGGTTTCCACAACGTTGTCGCGAGTGATTTAGTTTGCCCTTAGCCGAGTGGGCAGCATAACTACCCTGGAAAGGAAGTCCCCCACCAGGCGGACCAGCATATAAATACATAAATATTGTGCCAGCTCGGTTACGACCAACATTCTACCATTATCATTTCTGCACTTGACTTGTTTTCTCTTCAACAACTTCTATACCCATTTCAAAACTAGAGCGATGGTGTAATAGATTTCGGCTGATACAGCGACGGTGTCACAGTCTCTCGCTTCTTACCAACTTCCTATCCTCCGAGTGTTCAATTCAATACAACAAGAGTGTATTTCCATTGGTACATTACCATTTTCATTACATAGGTACATTGCTTATATACTCAAAGTACAATGGAAATTACCCATAAGGCGCACGCCTTGCGTTGTCGATGAGGAGTCACTTGCGACCGTGTTACCAAAAAAAAAAAAAAAATAAATAAATAAAAATAAAAAAAAAGTACGGCTGTTGCAAGGACCGTAACAAGAATATTTCGTTCACGCATGCGCAGAGCGTACCGCTAATGCAATTATGATGATTGTCTTATGGGACCTCAAGGGACGCTACCCACATCATCCCTGAAAATCTGACCGAAATCCGTTCTACATTGACCGAGTTATGACCGTCACAAGGAACTCACGTTAATGTCTGCGCAGAAGCTACCGTTGATTCGATCATGATGAAGTTGATAGGGGACCATTTAGAGCTTAACCCGCACGATCCCTGAAAATTTGGTTAAAATCGGATCAAAATTGTGGAAGTTATGGCTGTTACAAGGAAATGTGGACGGACAGACAGACAGACACGGAACCAAATTTGTTCAGGAGGCTCTGGAACGCAAAATGCGAGTGGAAATTTTGATTTTGGAGCAAAAAATTTGTTTTCATTTCGAAAGTGAAAACAAAGCTTCCGCTGCCTTGCAGTCTCGGAAGCAAAAAAAAAAAAAAAAAAAAAAAACTTACTCACTTCAAAAGTTATAACTATTAATCTTAATAAATTAAACTCTAATAAGCATAAAATAAATTAATTCTTTAACTGCTAAGTTAATTAACAACACGCGTGAATAAATCAATATCGCTCAATAATAATAAATCAATACATCACTAAAATCAATAAATTAATAGACGCAGATGGACTAGATTTGACTTTTCTAAATAACTTCACGTACACGCACTTTCTAAATAAGTTGAACATTTAACATGTCCTTCAGTAATCAGCCAAGTAAACAAAACTTTCTTATGTTTGGCCCTATTAATATTACTGGGATCTCATAGGGCATTCGGGGCATGTCTCAGTACTATGGGGATCTTGTACGACATAGAACTCTTGGATGCTTCCAACCTGATACGTGGACAGGAATAACTGCTTGCGTGTTAAATCTTACAGAGTAAGGGATAGTCCTAGCGCAGCTAAACCACCCTTCATGCTTCTGAAAAAACATCAGTATGCTCTTCATGTATAGCTGGTTGAGCGAGAAAATAGGGAGTATGGAAAACAGTTTGGACGTACTAAATCCTTGACTCTTCCTCGCAACTATTTGTAGTATGGCCTTTTGCGTTATGAACAAAGGATCGAGTAATAATCTAGAAGCTCCCCCCCTCCCCCATGCTATTATCCCAAATGACAAGATAGTCTGTACCAAGGATCTGTAAATTGTCAATAGGGTAGATTGGCATAAGACGTTCCTTAGATTGTAGAAAATAGATGGAAATCTCCTTCGTTAACCTCCTTAGTGTTAGCCGACTATGTCCAAGTCTCTGAGATAATGTTCATCCAGTTATCATGATATTATATCCTTAAGATTATTCAAGGGTTTGATTATTCAAGAGCTTTCACGAACAGTTTATTCCATTCATCAACTTGCTAGACTCAATTAGTACGAGTTCATCAGATTTTTGACAGATTCACTTAGTTGGTTTTGTTCCCATTCGCACGCAACCTCGACAGGTGAACAGAAGTGAATTATCTCATTCACCTGACCAGGACGAAGCCCGTCATTTCCTTCTTCTAATGGTTTTCCATAGAGGCTCCCTATCAAATTGCAAGAACCTAAGATAATTATCTCATTCATCACTGTACCTAATAAAATTGAAAACTCCTTACAATTTAGTTTGTTCTCTGAAGGATGTTAAAGGAGGGAGAAGTTGACAACATGAGATGTAGTGTGACTGAAATACATTAAGTACCAACTTTCCAACGAATGGTGAACAATTTTTTTGGAGTGTAATTTAAGCTGTTACAACTCTCCACTAATCATTAGTTTTACGTGAAAAGCAGTAGAAAGTTCAGCGTAACACTGGAATTTTGTGTCGGGAGGGGTTTATAAAACAAGTATGTTTTACATTTCGAACAAGTTAATTTTCAAACATTTCGAACATTTAAACGCTATTCTTATTTGAAACTTTTCAAGATCACGATTTTACCTCCGAGTCAACCTATAGCTAGCGGAAACATTGTTTTCATTTTCGAGAGATGATACATTGTTTGTCTCAAAAATCAAAATTTCTGCTCGTATTACACTTTTTAGACCATTTTAGCGAATTTTTGAAGAAAATTAAGCTATTGCTCTCGCCTCAAAATTTGTAGAATGTGAATTTTTGAAAAACTTTTATGCAGAAATCCGTTTCAGGCTATTCTGAATCATATTCTGAAGTTTAACGCATTTTTAGCGAATTTTTGAAGAAAATTATTAGCGAATTTTTGAAGAAAATTAAGCTATTGCTCTCGCCTCAAAATTTGTAGAATGTGAATTTTTGAAAAAAAATTATGCAGAAATCCGTTTCAGGCTATTCTGAATCATCTTCTGAAGTTTAACGCATTTTTTTATGTATGTATATATGTATGTATGTATGTATGTATGTATGTATGTATGTATGTATGTGTCATTCCAGGCGATAACTGTCCGTAGAATTGTGCTAGAAACTTCAAACAAATTTTAAAATGTTAAGGGCACAAAACGAAAGTTCAAGTTCGTTGGCCAGCTTGATCGGATTACATCTTCGGGTTGAAATTTTCAAAAATGTAGTCAAAAATTTCAAAATAGCCTGTTTTTTGCGATTTGTCGTGCGAAATAATTTTTTCAGCATACTAACATGTGGTATATTCGGAATCAGCGTAAAATTTCCTATAAGAATATGTATCAAGTTTTCAAAAATTTCAAAGTTGAAAAATCAGTCAAAAATCGAAATAATGCCGTTCGCTGGTTGTAAAAATCGGTAATATTCTTCAAAAATTCGCTCATGGGGTCATGCTGCATGAATGTACTTTTTTTATGTATGTATGTATGTAAGTATATATGTATATATGTATGTATGTATGTATGTATGTATGTATGTATGTATGTGTCATTCCAGACGATAACTGTCCGTAGAATTGTGCTAGAAACTTCAAATAAATTTTAAAATGTTAAGGACACAAAACAAAAGTTCAAGTTCGTTGACCAGCATGATAGGATTACATCTTCGGGTTGAAATTTTCAAAAATGTAGACAAAAATTTCAAAATAGCCTGTTTTTTACGATTTGTTGTGCGAAATAATTTTTTCAGCATACTAACATGTGGTATATTCGGAATCAGCGTAAAATTTCCTATAAGAATATGTATCAAGTTTTCAAAAATTTCAAAGTTGAAAAATCAGTCAAAAATTGAAATAATGCCGTTCGCTAGTTGTAAAAATTGGTAATATTTGCATGAAACATTGTCCAAATTCAGATTGAACTACTCTTATGGAAGTATACCCGTATAACCAATCCTATAACCATGCTGTTTAAAACGTAGGTAGTAGGTGCTTGTTTAAAAAAAAAAAAAAAAAAAAAAAAAAAAGTAATGTGAGTTTACTCTGAAATATTCCGTCCTCCGATTCTCTCGGTCGCTCTCTTTAATGTTTTACGCTCAACTGTTTTAGGACTTGATGTAGCTCTAATACTGACTGTGGCTTAGAAAATATCAGCCATGAAATTATGAAGAAGTTCTATTTATGTACGTATGTACTTCAAAAATACGTATGTTCGCAAAAATGGGGTCATGCTGCATGACTGGACTTTTTTGAACAACTTGGGTTTCGGGGATGTGTATGTGTCCATGTGTGTTTTAGTGTGTCTGTCCGTAAATCTGCAAATCATTGTAACATGCGAAATTTCTAACGTTTCCATCCGATTTTGATGAAAATCCCCTATCAGTTTTATTCCATTCAAATCAATACTTCAAACTACGCATGCGCAAAGGTGAATTCCATCAATAATTAATCAAGCAAAATCTTCTCACGTTCTAGTCGTTCGATCTGGCTCACATTTGGAGGAAATCTAAGCATATAAATCGTATCATCAGTAGCTGCTGCGCAAGCTCGATTGTGAAATCCTTGCAACATGCATACATTTTTCAGTTTTAATTCGATTTTAATGAAGTTTCCTGTGAATGTGCGAGTTAGGCTAAGAATGGTCCACTATAAATGTCATCCCCCAAGAATTGCTGCTCATGCACACAAATAAAATCAATTCAGCGTCGTTTCCTCATGGCCTATTCATCCGATCTAGCTGAAATTTGAAGGGTAGATAGGAGACGTGATCACACCGTATGAGTGTATATATATATATATATATATATATATATATATATATATATATATCCAATCTACGTACCTTGAAATGTAAACCAACAAATTTTGACGAGGGAATTTTCGGTGTCACATGACAAATGTTCACAATCTATTCAAAATAATTTATCACCAATTTTCGGTGTCACATGACAAATGTTCACAATCTATTCAAAATAATTTATCACCAATTTGACTGGAATAAAAACCCAAACTGACTCTACGGCACTTGAATTTTGCTTCTACTACAACCTTGAATTATTATTATTCCCATCTCTCCTCCACCATAAAATAATAGGTAATAATAATAATAACACAGCATTTAAAATAGACTTGGCACACCCAATTCAATCAATTCAATTCAATGTATTTATTTGTAAAGGCCAACGTGGGCAATACAAAGGTTTTATAGTTCAGTAAATACAATAAAAATAAATATTAACGATACAATAACATAATAACTATCTCTCCTTTATTCTTACTTCCTAAAATCAATATTATCATCATTCACTATCATAATTATCATTACTTCAATAAACTTTTTCTGATAGATATAAACACTCTTTTCATACATTAACCTGAACATCTAGATATCGTCCTATACATAAACTTTTCCTATATATAAACATTTATCTCTCCTTATGTATAAACAAAAGAAGACAAAAATTCTACCTTCAAGTACTTGTCCTTATACAGGTGACAGGTAAATTATATTACATACCTATGTAGGTATCTACGTACATATTTCAGTAGAAAAAGCCCTTGTTTACAATCCATGCTCTTTGTCTAGTGTCTGTATACAGGAACCGGATGTAACCTCCGAAAACTTGCTCTTTCGTTTGAATTAACCCATTTCATCATTTGTGGTCTTTCTATCTTGGCACACTCATTTCGTACATTTTTAAAAATCCATAATCTACGTATTGGACAAGTCGCTGACAGTCCTAATAGCTGTTTTCGGTCACGTCCCTGCCCGACCTTGCTGTCGACCGTTGGAGATAAATTATTCTTCTATGAATAGGTACCTGCGTACCAACCGATGTTTACGTAAACCAAATGAGGACCCCTCTCCATATTTTGCCAGAGGTATTTTTCCACGATTTTTTTACCGTTCAAGGTCACTCCCTCATAAAACTCCAATGAATTATTAATTGGGCAACCAATTATGAGGACTGCACGTTAACCCGTCGCCGCCGCCGATCTTTGGCGTCGTTGATCGCTCAGTGCGGACCCTTATTAGCTCGATTAGTTTCGATATAAGCAATACTAGTAGCGAGGAAATGATTGACGGACTATACACGTTAATGGATTCGATGGAACTGAAAATTACGCGCACATTAATAAGTCTTCACAACAAGCACATTGCAAATGAAGACTGATTTCCATTGTTAAGCAGAACTAATTGGAATCTCAATAAGGAACCGAGCTCTGATGGGGCAATTATCCTGCAATTTCAAATACTTAACGCAAGCGGGGATATCGATTGCTATTTTCAATAATGAGCCTTTGTAATCAGGAAAAAAAGCTGCAAACTATTAAATAAAGGTTTGCTATTTCTGTATTAGATAGGCCTTCTACGCAGATCACAGATCCATGGAAAATTACCTATCAAACTGAGTCTATGGCGCTTTACGAAATATAACTGGACGATGTCACCTACCAGAAGAAAATAAGTTAATAAACTAAAATAAAATAAATACAAAATAAATAAAACAAAATCCTTGAAAGTGACTAGGACGAGGAAAAAAATATAATGTTCCCAGTAGGATACGAACCGCAGCAAGGCCGCCCTGCGCTATAATCTCGCTCGGGTACCCATCAGAGAAATCCTCATCATCGATCATACATAGTTACGTCGTTTGATATGGGAAACGAACGAATGAACGTAATGCGACCCAGATGGTCTCATTCGATTCATTGAAACTCAAGTCCATAAATCAAACAAAAATATCCTTTTATTTCGAAAGTTTTCGAAATTTTGAATTTTAAATAATCCATCACTTAATTATTGCTACCCTTAAGGATGCTCCAGAGTGAAGCCGATGTTACTCGTACATCCCCAGCTGATTGGCCAAATTTCATAAAGTCCGGTCCAGTAGTAGCGGAGAAATTGTGCGTATTTCCCCTTCATTACGTTAACAGATGCCTGCAGAAAGTTTATCAGAGCCGCATCTTTTCTTCAGATCATCTCCGGTTACAAAAGCCTTGGATTGTTGCAGTTATTCTCGGAAGAACCTCACCAATTCCAATCGGTCTCCTTACTTCTGGACATTTGATCTGATTCCAATCAACTATTCCGTTTGCATATCGCCTTTCGCAGGCTATGGCTATATGCTCCGAAACGAAGCATCATGTCCCTCCAATGCTCTGAGCTTGTCCAACTGGGTCCTGCACTCCCCCTTAATGTACGAACTACTTTTTCTGAATGATTTGAAGTTATTTCAACATCCACTACATCTGGTAGTGGTTCTTCTACAAAAATCTTTGCATCTGGAGCTCTGGCGCATCTGGTTTGGGTGTTTGGATCGAAGGGCCTGCAGAATTGTTGAACAGTTTTCTAGAACTTCCTCAGGTAGTTAATTTCCATCGACCTGTCGGTAATCCATCGCGTTGCATCTTTCGGTTCCTTGCAGAAATAGTCTTGTGATGACTCTTATGTTATGTTGCTCAACATCTGATTGTTCTCTTTTGTTAACTGTCTGTCACTGCTCTCCGCTTCTTGGATCAGTTCATAATATATGCTCCTCCACATGAGCAGTTCTTTTCTAACCAGGCTTCGTATGTGTACACTTGACAAAATTTCGGCTATCTCTGTAAAAGTGTCGCACAGAAAACGAGAACCCTCTCTGAAGCACGCACGCGTTCCTTCTGCTAACTCGTTGTCAGTTATCCCATCTGCTCGTGCAGTTACTGCCGACTTACAAGGCAAATTAATGGCTCTCCGCCATCTCGTACTCGAATGCCATGAATCATATTTGCATTCCTCCCTCAGAATTCAAAAGGGGGGCTCCAAATCCATCCATGAATTGTTGATGCACAGAATTTGGGATAATTCCAATTACTGAAAGGATGAAGCTTGGCTGAAGTTAGGATCCTCATCTTCTGCTCTAGTGATATTTGCTGAAGATCTGTAGATGACAAGGGGCATCCCATTATGTGAGGCTCTGATGTGTGTATTCACCCTATGAATGGGGGTCTTTCATTCTGTGTAACTCTCAGGTATCGTTCGTTTTTTCATCTGGAACGGTGTCATTTCCGATTCCGAAAACTAGGTTGTCGTGGACACGATTACATAATCTTATAGCCATTTAAATGGTTATTACCATAAATTCCATTTTATTTTTATTGTTATCTAATAAAATTTTATAAAATAATGAGCTGATAAAAAAAAACATCGTTTTTTGCTTTGATATATTATTACGTATAATATAGAGAAGCGACCTTGAAGCGACAAGGCACGAAGAGACGAGTTTATCTAAATATTTATGTAACATCAAGTCTGTCTGTAAAAATTTGGTTTTTTCCGATTCCTTTGTTCGATTTTGGCATTTTGTTTCTACAGACTGATATTTCCATATCGGCATTTGTTTGGTGAAATAATTTATATCGTGTAATATTTCGTCAGAAAAAAGTCGTCTAATCTGTATCTGCCGGCTCGTGTATGTCGTAAATACGACCTCGTCGGATCGTCTGAGTTATTTATCTGGCGGTTCTTGAGTCAGCTTCTTGACACCCAGATTATATTTGGAAATATTACAAATGGGACGAACGGATAACGTGATTTCTTCGGAATAATCCGACTCCATTACGAAACATTTTTCTAGGCGATGTGGTTGCGCAAGGCGCTTTGAGATAGTGATGTGAACTGGTAAATACCCCCAAGTAGCTACCAGTAGGTAATACTGGTAAATAGCTAATTATGTAGAGCCAAGTATATTCACAACACGCACACACACAATATGACTCATTAGAAATAGATGAACAAATCCTTTCTTTCATCGAAAAATAAAGCATTCCAAAGTAGCATACATACTGTTGTGGCTGCGTACGATGATGAAATGGAAACTGAACTAATAAAACCTTAAAATGGACGTACACCCTGTTTGGCCAGATTTCTGTACCTATGAATCTACGTACCTTAGCCTCTCACTTAGCCCCTAATGAACGTACACCCTGCTTGGCCAGATGTCTGTGCCTTAGAATCTACGTACCTTAGCCTCCTACTCAGCCTACATACCGTAGCTGTGATTGCCAGTGGGTACCGTTGAACTAACTAATCGCCAGTGTTATTATAGCCAGACTGGGTAGGCCCATACCTCTACCTAGGGCAAGACCACTCAGGGCCCTAGCGAATAATCATGAATATAAGAGGTCTAAAGAGAAGCAATAAACTTAAGAATGGAGGAGTGAGGTTGTAAGAGAGAAGAATGTAGTTAGTTTAAGTTTGATCTAGAGAATGAATCCCGAGCAAGGGCCTTTTTAATAGTTCTCCCACTTAGTGGGCTTCCATTTCTGGTGGGCCCAAGCAAGTTTCTATGTATGGCTCTTCGCTCAGGTTCGATTCCGTGTTTTACTTTTGAAATCACACAAAGGTCCGGTACGACACTTACTAAAAGTGTATCAACTATGAACAAGAACATTCAGCAATTTGTGCACTTGGGGGCTACGAGCATGAGAAGCTCAAGGTAGAGCGCAACATGGAGGTATGTTTCTTTCTTACTGATTTGCTCTTCTTTTGTTGCTTGTTGCAATACTAAATGTTCCATCCACACCTGAGTCAGCTGCTACATCCGAAACTCTTATCCATATCTCCTCATGATCAATACTATAGGTACCTACGTACCTAAATCTCTTATAAAGCCTGAACTATCCGACATTAATTTCAGGCACAGAATGTTACTTGTTTGGTTTTTACTTTCTTGTCTGTATTATAACTTTCTCGCATGAAATCATCTAGGCAGAAATGGCTTCAGCATAGGGTAGCTGGGGTTAATAGTGTGAATTTCAACCGGAAGAATTTCAATTTCCTACCACCAGGCAGAGCATGCGCAGATATGCCCTCAATACTCATGAACTTTGATGGCGCAGTGACGAAGCATTTAGAAGATCAAACAAGTCTGTTTTCAACATTTTTGATCCAATTTTCCTCCTAGAGTAGGGGGTTGCTGTATGAAAACAAATAAAGCTTGTGGTTTCGTCCAAGTTGCATTCAATAGAAGAGGTTTTAAGCTTTATATTCCTCAATGTACATCTACGATAGCAATCACACAAAGACCTGTTTAGCCTGCCAAAAGAAAATGGTTATTTCGGGAAAACGTGTGCAGCGGAATGAGGCAAAAGTACGAAATTTCACCAAACCTTTACAGTGCGTACTTATACACCGGAGCTGCGTTCTGTGGCTCCACAGTACGTGGCAGAAGGACGCATTGTAAAGGTTTGGTAAAATACCTATGAGTAGCTCTCTAGCTGATGCTACCTTTTTTGACTGACTGTAAGGCTAGGTGTTTTGCTAAACTTTCTATTCCCAAATCCCAAATTCTGATGAATAAATTCCCGTTATGTCATTGCGAACTTATACCCCAGGGTAGCGAATGCTTGCCCCACAGCAAGGAGCGAAAGTACGGATTCCAAAGTTTTGGTACAATTGGAATACCTCGCTTGCTAATGCTACTTAAGAGTTACTATCGACAAAATTTAAGGCTAGATGTCTCACTGAACGATCCATTTCCGATTTCCGATTATTGATTAATACATTCCCGTCATGAAAAAAAAAAAAAAAAAAACTGCTAAATACAGGCTCTTACTCCTAGCTACACTACTCATGTTAGTTTTTTTAACGACAAAACCCTTTTCTCGGCGGTTATGCCGCAACCCACAGCTTTATCAAGGTTTCATCCCTTGGGAAAATCATGCTACCGAGAATGAATGAATGGAATGTTTATTAAATAATATAGGGAAAATACATATTAACATTATTATATATAACAACATGCATACAGCTATAGACTATGAGTCTGTCTGCCGGGGGAATAAATTTACGCTTGTTCGTTCATTTCTGCCTATATTTAATTGTCCATTTTTTTTAAATATATATTTTACTTCCAAAATACTTCACTAATCAAACTCATCCAACTGTATTTAAAATCTAATCAAAATATCCAACTGTACTTTGCAGCTACACTTCCATATTTTGCCAACGGAAACTAATTTCCTCCGTTCAACTAGTCCTTTACCTCCTCCTCGCTCAAACGAGCCCGGCCAAAGAAACGGACCGTAAATTCACTGCGAGGAAATGCACATCAATATCTGGAACCCCCATGTTGCACATCGCACACCTGAAACGAGGATCATCGGGGGAACCGTATGGTTTACAGTTAAGCGGCATCAAAGAGCCTCTCAACCTCAACACTCACCTCAAGACCCAAAGAGGGCACTGCTGTTTTTCCGAAAATAGGTCATCAGGTCTTACATTGTAGTCCAACTGTTGTAAATTCGATTGCTTGACTGCGGTGCTCACATCACTGCTTCATTGTACCAAGCGTTGCGTGCTCTGAAGACCAACCCTTCCAGTTGTGAATGCCCATCCCCTATGTTATTTAAGACAATGCTCATCTGGGAACCTGTGCTCTCATTAAGCCCCTGCAAAACAGCATACCAGGAACATCCAACACGCACGGTCTCCTCTGCCACCATTCGTGGAAAGCTGTGCCCAGGCAACTTCAAAGCTCTTATAATATACTTGAAGTGCAAAGTCAGAGTATGGAAAAACAAAGTCTCAAGACCTGTCTCCAAATACACACAATAAGTGGGGGTGTTTTTTGGCAGACCAAAAATCAGCTTCCATGCCACGACCATTACTGCAACCAAAAACAAAGAAAATATTATTTATATATAGCATTTACCAGTCAAATTAACCTTTTTACAAGTCAATTTAACCTTTTTACAAGTCAATTTAACCTTTTTACAAATCAAAATAACCCTCTTACAAATCAAAATAACCCTTTTGCAAATCAAAATAACCCTCCTTGAGCAATACGCGAAAATCTTTGAAGGGCAAAGGAATAGGAGTACGGGTTTAACTGGCATTCCTTTTTCATGAATTTCTACTCCAGGATTCCTTCTCACTGTGATCTTCATGAATACCTACCCCAGTATTCCTTCTCACTGTGATCTTTAAGTAATTTTCATATCCTTCTGTTTGTTGGCGATAACCTTTGTCGAGATTTCTCCGTTGTTGAAGTGAACATTAGTTTTTCGAGTGTCAACTACTATTTAACTATAATAATTAGATATGAGCGAGTCGGATTTGTGTAGTAGCAGCAGCAGCAATGCGAGAGACCTTTTTTTTCGGGACTCATATTGATCAACCTACTTTCGGAACTCTATATATTGATTGACCTCTTTGCCTACCTACCTCATTTTTTTGTTGGAAAATTTTGATTTATTTTTGGTTGGAAAATTGATATTTTTTAATTACTATTACACCTACTTTGTCGTATTCAATGTATTCAGTTTCTTTTCTTTGCCCTTCAACGATTTCTGCACATTGCTCTAGGAGGGTTATTTTGATTTGTAAAAGGGTTATTTTGATTTATAAAAGGGTTATTTTGATTTGTAAAAAGGTTAAATTGAATTGTAAAAAGGTTAAATTGACTTGTAAAAAGGTTAATTTGACTTGTAAAAAGGTTAATTTGACTTCTAAAAAGGTTATTTTGACTTGTAAAAAGGTTAATTTGACTTATAAATGCTATATATATAATTGATATTATAATATGTAAAATAACATGAAGTTGGTGGAGCATCCGTCTTGACAAAAGACAGGTCGATTTCGTTGGCCAGCCCGATCGCTCTAGAATTGCAGGTTCAAACTTACAATTTGGTGTCCCACAAAATTTTTAAAAAAATCAGTTTTTTGACAGTGGGGCATGTGGGGTGTCACAGTCAAAGTATTTCTCAGCGCTGAGTCGATTCGGACTACTCCCAGATCTCCCTCAGGCACCCTCGGTCGCCTTTCATCATCCAAAGAAGGAGATTATTCATTTTGTGCGTGTTCGATATATTCACTAATTTATTATTTTAGCAAATTTAAGCTATTGAAATGCCTCCGAAAATTTGAAATAAACGTTTTCCAAAATTTGTTCGTGGAAATCTGTTGTGCGCTATTCCGTAACGATTTTTCGTTTTTAACGTTTTTCTCACATATTATCCCTACCTGTATGCCACACTCGTCTTGCCAGACGTTGTTGTTTTTAGGTCGTCTCTCTGAAGCTATGTTTTATAAGCAAGGCTTCTTTAATCAGAGGGACACCAATTGGAATCAATCCAGAGGGGTGGGAAACTACCCAAGCACGAGAAAAAAAGCAAAAAATGAAAATACCCGCGTGCAAATCCGTTTCTGACCATTCTAAGACTAAGTCTGTGAGAAAAAAAAACCATGGTTGTATGTGTGTGTGAATGTGTGTGTGACACATTTTGTCGACGCTGCCCAGGCCACAATTCTCAAACGATTTTCGGGTTTCGTTCTTTGCTCCATCCCAATTTTAATTTAGTGCGCAAAAAAACCCGGAAATTTTGAATTCCGTGATGGAAAAGGGGGAATAGATCCCCTCTATCAAAAATGGTTTTTTCCTACAAATTTTGACGACGTCACCCAGGCTACAATTCTCAACCGATTTTCGGGATTCCTATTTGGTTTGATTCCAATTTTAGGTTAGTTGTGCAACAGTATGCTTGGTCTTAGAATGGTCAGAAACGGATTTGCACGCGGGTATTTTCATTTTTTGCTTTTTTTCTCGTGCTTGGGTAGTTTCCCACCCCTCTGGATTGATTCCAATTGGTGTCCCTCTGATTAAAGAAGCCTTGCTTATAAAACATAGCTTCAGAGAGACGACCTAAAAACAACAACGTCTGGCAAGACGAGTGTGGCATACAGGTAGGGATAATATGTGAGAAAAACGTTAAAAACGAAAAATCGTTACGGAATAGCGCACAACAGATTTCCACGAACAAATTTTGGAAAACGTTTATTTCAAATTTTCGGAGGCATTTCAATAGCTTAAATTTGCTAAAATAATAAATTAGTGAATATATCGAACACGCACAAAATGAATAATCTCCTTCTTTGGATGATGAAAGGCGACCGAGGGTGCCTGAGGGAGATCTGGGAGTAGTCCGAATCGACTCAGCGCTGAGAAATACTTTGACTGTGACACCCCACATGCCCCACTGTCAAAAAACTGATTTTTTTAAAAATTTTGTGGGACACCAAATTGTAAGTTTGAACCTGCAATTCTAGAGCGATCGGGCTGGCCAACGAAATCGACCTGTCTTTTGTCAAGACGGATGCTCCACCAACTTCATGTTATTTTACATATTATAATATCAATTATATATATAGCATTTATAAGTCAAATTAACCTTTTTACAAGTCAAAATAACCTTTTTAGAAGTCAAATTAACCTTTTTACAAGTCAAATTAACCTTTTTACAAGTCAATTTAACCTTTTTACAATTCAATTTAACCTTTTTACAAATCAAAATAACCCTTTTATAAATCAAAATAACCCTTTTACAAATCAAAATAACCCTCCTAGAGCAATGTGCAGAAATCGTTGAAGGGCAAAGAAAAGAAACTGAATACATTGAATACGACAAAGTAGGTGTAATAGTAATTAAAAAATATCAATTTTCCAACCAAAAATAAATCAAAATTTTCCAACAAAAAAATGAGGTAGGTAGGCAAAGAGGTCAATCAATATATAGAGTTCCGAAAGTAGGTTGATCAATATGAGTCCCGAAAAAAAAGGTCTCTCGCATTGCTGCTGCTGCTACTACACAAATCCGACTCGCTCATATCTAATTATTATAGTTAAATAGTAGTTGACACCCGAAAAACTAATGTTCACTTCAACAACGGAGAAATCTCGACAAAGGTTATCGCCAACAAACAGAAGGATATGAAAATTACTTAAAGATCACAGTGAGAAGGAATACTGGGGAAGGTATTCATGAAGATCACAGTGAGAAGGAATCCTGGAGTAGAAATTCATGAAAAAGGAATGCCAGTTAAACCCGTACTCCTATTCCTTTGCCCTTCAAAGATTTTCGCGTATTGCTCAAGGAGGGTTATTTTGATTTGCAAAAGGGTTATTTTGATTTGTAAGAGGGTTATTTTGATTTGTAAAAAGGTTAAATTGACTTGTAAAAAGGTTAAATTGACTTGTAAAAAGGTTAATTTGACTTGTAAATGCTATATATAAATAATATTTTCTTTGTTTTTGGTTGCAGTAATGGTCGTGGCATGGAAGCTGATTTTTGGTCTGCCAAAAAACGCCCCCACTTATTGTGTGTATTTGGAGACAGGTCTTGAGCCTTTGTTTTTCCATACTCTGGCTTTGCACTTCAAGTATATTATAAGAGCTCTGAAGTTGCCTGGGCATAGCTTTCCACGAATGGTGGCAGAGAAGACTGTGCGTGTTGGATGTTCCTGGTATGCTGTTTTGCAGGGGCTTAATGAGAGCACAGGTTCCCAGATGATCATTGTCTTAAATAACATAGGGGATTGGCATTCACAACTGGAAGGTGTTGATCTTCAGAGCACGCAACGCTTGGTACAATGAAGCAGTGATGTGAGCACCGAAGTCAAGCAGTCGAATTTACAACAGTTGGACTACAATGTAAGACCTGGTGACCTATTTTCGGAAAAACAACAGTGCGCTCTTTGGGTCTTGAGGAGAGTGTTGAGGTTGAGAGGTTCTTTGATGCCGCTTAACTGTAAACCATACGGCTCCCCTGATGATCCTCGTTCCAGGTGTGCGATGTGAAACATGGGGGTTCAAGAGATTGATGTGCATTTCCTCGCGGTGAATTTACGGCCCGTTACTTTGGCCGGGCTCGTTTGAGCGAGGAGGAGGTAAAGGACTAGTTGAACGGAGGAAATTAGTTTCCGTTGGCAAAATATGGAAGTGTAGCTGCAAAGTACAGTTGGATATTTTGATTAGATTTTAAATACAGTTGGTACGAAACAATCAACAAACAATTGTGGTACGAAACCTCTCACAACCTTTGTTAATTTTACCAAATTTCAAAGCAAAATTAAGCTAATGCAATGAATTCACATTGAAAAAAATTCATCATTGGAATTTAAAAAATTCGCTGTGCACAAAAATATATAATAGAATGTCAATTTATTGACAGAAAGAAAATGCAATGTAAAATGTATACAAGCCGATGGAATAAAAATTAAAAAGTAGTAAATTTTCTCCTGTCTACCAACCAAATAAGTTCATAAGAACTGGCGGCGGCTGGTGGAGCTGGTCTCAGCCAATAACAATCATGTAATCTAGTAGCTACTTGTACAACACACAAACTACTTCAAAGAAAACACTCTACAGGTCAAATTCCTTTACCCTGCTCAAAACTCTTGCCCGAAAATGCAGAGTCCATGGACACTGCTGCACTACATGATACAGGTTCGAACCATTTACGAATACACACACACACGCACAAACACACAGACACAGACAGACACGGAACCAAAGTTTTTCAGAATGGTATAAAACGTAAAATGCGAGTAAAAATTTTGATTTTGGAGACCTAAATTTTTTTCCTCCCGAAAGTGAAAACAATGCTTCCGCTACCTTCAGGGAGACTCGAATGCAAAATTGTAATTGGCCGGTAATTGCTGGGATTGTATTGGTAACAATTATTTATCTATTTCATTTATTTATATTTATTTATTGTTTTTGTGTTCCAAGAAAAAAGGAAAACAAGTTATTGGCTGAGCAGCCAGTGAGCGTAGCGCAGAATTCTTGAGCACAAAAAGGTACTCTTATTTCAATAGGCGTGCGAGTGAAGTCAGTGGTAAGTACACCATGAATTCTTGCGCAGTTTCTTTGAGTCTTCCTCTTATATTAAAGATTTCGTAATAATTATTATCTCCGTGTCACGTATTAACTGGTAGGTAGGTAGTCCTAAAAGAATGTACTTTTCAACATTTATTGCCAACGTTTATTTTCAAAACGCTACCTATTTTGTTCAGAATTCTAGACATTTTTAGCAGTTCAACGATTATTGAGCTCATTTCAGTGAAATTCGTGCATATTACGTCCACGTGATCCTTCCTACTATACTCCTTTACTGAGAGTTAGATGTACTCAACGTGAGGCAATCATTTTTATTTCAATCATGCCTAATTGTTTATAAAACTGGTATTCAACCTGAGCATAAATGCTGTGTCAGGAACAAAGTTTTATTGTTCCTTTGTCCTTATGGATTTAATCCTGACAACTTCAGTAGTTAAGTGCATTTTCGGGCAAGAGTTTTGAGCAGGGTAAAGGAATTTGACCTGTAGAGTGTTTTCTTTGAAGTAGTTTGTGTGTTGTACAAGTAGCTACTAGATTACATGATTGTTATTGGCTGAGACCAGCTCCACCAGCCGCCGCCAGTTCTTATGAACTTATTTGGTTGGTAGACAGGAGAAAATTTACTACTTTTTAATTTTTATTCCATCGGCTTGTATACATTTTACATTGCATTTTCTTTCTGTCAATAAATTGACATTCTATTATATATTTTTGTGCACAGCGAATTTTTTAAATTCCAATGATGAATTTTTTTCAATGTGAATTCATTGCATTAGCTTAATTTTGCTTTGAAATTTGGTAAAATTAACAAAGGTTGTGAGAGGTTTCGTACCACAATTGTTACATTAAAAAAAAAAACGCTGCAAATTATTTCACAAAGGTTTATTATTTTTTCAATTGAGTATGATCATAGTTTTAGTTGGCTAGCGTACGTCATAAGGCCCGTCCAGACTCCTCGGCGTGTCCTATTTCGAGTTGCCACAACCTATACTTCTATAATTATATACGCATGTTTATATTTCTCGATTTGAGCTCCTATCTATTCAAATACCTAGTTATTGCCTTAATAATATCATTATCTAAGTACGTACGCAAAGTCGAGAGGATATGTTATTAAATATGCGTAGGAAAAGCTTTGGTATTAACACACAAATATGACCTTGAAAAAAACATATATTCATGCCCCGAAGGAACGCCGGCGCCGTATCCACCACAAGGTGCCGCGGCGCCGGCGCCTCCTCTCACTCCACCCCCCCCCCCCCCCCCCACCCCTCACCACCCACCGTGACCCCCTGCCAAGCCTGCCAGGCGTGCGTGCGTGCGTAAGTCTAACAAAGCCTTGAAATGACACTTTTTCGCCCGTTTTTGGCCCATAGCATCTATGCGAGTAAAGCGATCGGGATGGTTAAACGTTAGGACCAACTAGACCCCAAATGGAGTCTATGGGCGAAAGGACGGGTTTTTAAAGTCAATTCTTAGGCCTTTTATGGCCCGGACGGCGGACGGCGGACGGCGGACGGACATTTCAAATTTGGATTCTACGCACCTTGAAACGTAAAGTGACAAAGTTTGAGGGGGGGTTATAAAAATTTTTTGCTATACGATCACATAGGCTTATTATTGGAAATAATAAACCAAAAGTTAAGGGTTTTACACCTCGTGCCACCCCTCACGTGGGACACGTGTGATGTTGCAGTTATGCAAGTGGATGCAGCTCGTTCCTACCTGGTGCCACCCCTACCTGGTAGCCACCCCTACCTGAGAGCCACCCCTCCCGGCGATCCGCCCCTACCGCGCCACCCAGGGTGAGCAACCTCTTCCAGGTCGCCGCCCCAGATAGCCCGGCCGTTCACCCCGGTAGTGCTCCAGGATGCCGTAAGACTTTCTTCCTTCACCACTTTCGTCCTGCCCCTCTCCCCCTGCTCCTATTCATCTCCCTGCAGCAGCATCGCCCCGACTCCGCTCCTGCAGGCCGAGTGTCGCAACCCCCTCGATAACACTTCCTCCTCCGCCGCCACCTCTGTAACGCTACCCGTTCGCTTCCTCGACTTTCTTCCCCCTTCTCTCTCACTCTCACCCTATCTCTTATTTTCTATCTCTCTCGCGCTCCGCTGACTATTTTCCCTGCCGCGAACTACTTTCTGACTATTTTCTCCCGCGGATTCTTCCGGACTCCCCTCGCCAGGAGGTGAACCACCACCAGCCACATAACTCTCTTACCAAACCACATTGCACAATCGCCACTCTGGGATTTGGGTTCAATATCCCCACAAAAACTCACCTCAACTGCGTAGTAAGCACTCAATTCTATATGTTATGTGCGAGCTCAACCCAAACTCAAGCTTCATTGGTAACCGGGAAAAATTTCCCCGGAAAATAATTGCTCAAATCGGCAACCCCCGAAAAAAAGTTCTGCAAGAGCTATTTTTGTTTTCATTTCATTTCATTTTCATTTATTTTGGCAAATTCAAAAACATTCACATTACAAAAATTAATATACATCTTACTATGAATAAATAATGATTTTAAAACAAATAAATATAAACTTTGCCCACAAGAAGAATAAGTTCAAAAGAACTTGTGCTCTTCAGTGGAGTTGCTGAGCCCTACAATAAGCAAATATAAAGTAAAATGTGAAGTTGAAAAAAAGATGAAGAGAAAGGAAAAAAAAGAAGAAATGAACAGAAAAAATAACTACAAGAAGAAAATAATACATAGGTATTAACCTAAGAATTTATTGAATTATTTATTATTATTTATTGAATTTATAGAGTAAAAGAAAAAACAAAACACAATTAACCTCTCTCTTTCTACATAATCAGCTGATAATTATTATAATCATGTTCAACATTTATTGGATCTAATAATTCTGGTTGAGCCCAACACTACACTATTCATACCCAGGGTTGCCAGTTGCTATGGGATAAAAAACCGGACACTACTTTGACGTGCAGAATGAAAATGTGCATTAACTTCAAACAGTCATAAGTTCCATGCATGCACAATTACTGATATGCATTTCCAACGAACTAAATCACTCGCGACGAAGTTGTGGAAACCCATTTCAAAACGGAAGTTGGTGAAAAAACGTTGTCTGTTTCCACGAAAAATAAAGAGTTACAATGTTAAATCGATTTCGACGGTTAGGCCATCATCAGTAACAAACAATAACTACTGAAGACTTATTGATTTTTCCGGGAAAAGAATTTGGTTGTCTTTCTGTGTCCTTCCATAGAATGATAATATAATCGACATTTAGACAAATAGAGAAGATTATTTGTGTTACAAGTTGTAAATATTTGTTGCTCAAGATAATCCATGTAAATATCTGCAAGCAGAGAAGATAACGGAGAAAGGATTATCTTTCGATTAACGCATTTTCGATATAGAACTATGGTCAATACCTTGCTAAACGTGACTTAATGTTACATTATCTAAATGTTCCAATAAATACCACTTGGCGACTATTAGGTATATCGGAAGATTCAGATAAGTTTTAAACAAATTTTGCTAAACTAGTTCTAAAATAGGAGCAGACTCTCCATTGCTAGAATGGAGTCAATTTCCTATCTCAATCCTCAACGTTATTCGAGATGTATGATTTTAAGATAGTTTTTCAGAGAAACCACTTTCTCTTTTTATTAAAACCGTGTTTCTCTACTTCAACTCAATCCAATTCGATTTCCGAGCATTTTTTTTTTTTTTTTTTTTTTTTTTTAATCAACTTTAAATTTTCTAACAGAATTGTGTCTTTTGATTCTCGAAAAATATCATACTGCCAGTTGGAACATGAACTGTTTTGAAAAATAAATATTAATTTCTGAAAACTGTCGAATATCACAAAAACTACCTCAGTTTGAAGCTTTTGAAGAACAGTTTGGTCAACATTGTGATTTCGTTTCAAATTGGGAGATTCATTTTAGCTGGAATTTGACAAAAACGTCTCAGATGTGGCAAGGGAAGTGAAAGATGTCATTTATAGCTTGACGAATACAGTTGATATAAAGAGGTTCCACTAGAGAAGGTACCTATGTGTTTAAAAAGCAATAAAGCCGATCATTTTCCACTTCTCCAATAAAACCGGGCTAAATGCCTCCAGAGCAATTCACCAAACAAAAATTTCTACAAATGTGGAAAAATTTTCCACAAACAAAATTTTATGACCCCACAAGGGGGTCATTCATTTTAATCTTCTTCTCAATGACTTTTTCAAAATACTCAATGAAAACCACCTTTACAAAATTTCCTACGACAGATAGCGGAGTGACAAACATGTGACCAAATTTTGTGACAAGATTATCTGTTCAAAATTATAACAGACCCCCGCCAAAAAACTTAACCATGTCAAAAATCATACCTTGGCGTCGGATTAAGATCTAAAGGTTAAGACTTAAAAGATACCTCTCACTTGTCGAAGATTTCGTTGGAAATGGGTAGAGAGCTGGCAGTGGACTCAATCGATGCAAAATCCCACCATCTAGAACATAGGTACTATTCTTTCGTAAAAAAAGACAATAAAAACTTAACAGCGAAAAAAAAAAAAAAAAAAAAAAAAAACCGGCGCACCCTACATTTTGTTATTTTTCACCTTAGCTTCAATTGGTTATTTTTTTTTTTTTTTTTTTTTTTTGCATGTGCCAAGTGAAGTCGGTAACTTATGAGAGAACAGTAAGGAACAGAGTGGCAAATAAAAAATACCCGTTTGAAAAAATCAGCTTTAATCACAAAACTTCGATGTTTGGACAAAAGTTACAAAACATTCTTCTGTAGTTCTTGTGTGGGGAAAAAAAAAAAAAAAAAAAAAAAAAAAAAAAAAAAAAAAAAAATTGAAAAATGAAATCTTTTTTGGAAAATAATTTGTTTCAATATCAGGTGGTACCTTCCCTTGCTTGTACCACCCTCGGCATACTGTTGATCAAATTTGAAACCCTTTCTTGTCTGATGAGGTCCCATTCTGCGACCACCGCTGTCCTGAGGTCTTGGTGGTTTAGACGAGGGTTCGGTCGCCTTCGGATGCACCTCCCTAGCTCGCCCCATAGATGTTCTATGGGATTGAGATCGGGGCTGCGTGCTGGCCACTATAGGGTGCGTATGCCTACCTCGTCGAGGTAGTCAGTAACCACGTTTGCTACGTGTGACCGCGCGTTATCGTCCATAAAAATAAAATTATCGCCGATGTAAGGGGCGAATGGCACTACATAATCTTCCAGGATGTCGGAAATATACCTCAGTCTGATTATACTCCCTCGGAGAAACACATGGAGTTCCGTTTTCGCCTCTGAAGTGATTCCACCCCAAACCATTACAGACCCTCCCGCTTAAGGTACCCTTTCAGAAATATTGCACTGAGCGAAACGCTGCCCTCCTCTCCTCCACACTCTAACACGGCGATCTGAAGCGAATACTGGAAACCTGGACTCATCGGGAAACGGAAAGCGTGCTGAAAGGGTGCCTTACGGGGGTGGGTCTGTAATGCTTTGGGGTGGAATCACTTCAGAGGCTAAAACGGAACTCCATGAGTTCCCCTGAGGGAGTTTGAACACAGTGTTTTGTTTTTCCGACAAAATTTCTACAAGTGTGGAAAAATTGTCCACAAACAAAATTTTATGACCCCACAAGGGGGTCATTCATTTTAATCTTCTTCTCAATGACTTTTTAAAAATACTCAATGAAAACTACCTTTTCATTTTCCATTTCATTTTTCAATTTTTTTTCACACGAGAACTACAGAAGAATTTTTTGTTACTTTTGTCCAAACATCGAAGTTTTGTGAATAAAGCTGATTTTTTCAAACGGGTATTTTTTATTTGCCACTCTGTTCCTTGCTGTTCTCTCATAAGATACCGACTTCACTTGGCACATGCAAAGTTTTTTTTTGCTGTTAAGTTTATATTAGGTCAGTCCCAGAGGTAAAAAAAGTGAGAAAAATTAAAAAAAAAAAAAAAAAAAAATCAATTTCTTGGGTCGAAGAAGTTATTTTAGGAATGGAGACATGGGGTATATTCGGTGTCAGTGCAAAATTTCTTTCAAGAATAGCTAATAAAATTATTTTGTCCTTTTAGAAGCGGTTTCAGGCCCACTCTGCGGCGTACGGACTGATTTTATTTATTCGGTTTTTGGAATCTACGTATCTTGAAACGGAAACCAAGAATTTTGATGGTGTTACGAATTTTTTTCTTCGCCAAATACATAAATGTATTACGAACTAAATTTAAAAAAATAGGAAAATAATAAATTAAAATATCTTGATACAATCAAATTATTTATACCTTAATAGGAATCAAATTTGAAATATTAAATTCTAATATTAAGTTCTAAATCTAAAGTAAAAGGAAAAATTTTGGAGGAAAAAAATCTAACTTGAGGACAGAAAGGCATAATTTTCGTTGTTTTTAAAAATATTAAACAGTGCAATAAAATAAACTAGTCAACATCATTAAACTTACGATTCTGTTGCAGTGAATTAAAAACTGAGGGAAAGAAAAAAAATTGTTAATATTTTGGGAATTTACGTATAGCGAAACCTTATTACATTGCCATGAGGCAATATTTGGCTGAGCTATGATTTGGACCACTAATCTCTCATATCCACAGAGTAGACTCATATCTATGTTGGAATTATATAAACTTCCTTATTTTCTGCGAGCGTCGATAATGTGTATTCGTGGCGCACGAAAACGCTGGCGGAGCAGCGAGGAGCTGATTGGCTTCCACGATGGAACTGGAGCCAATATACGATAAAGTATTCTAGGTATATGAAATAACAAGTAATAACATATAACAAAAAAAAAAAATAAATAAAATAAAAATAAAAATAAATTAAAAAAAAATAAAATAACAATTACCATTCGATTCATTGTAAAAATTGCGTAAAAACCGACCCCAAACTCGTATTTTCATAGAAGGTAATTTTTCAAGAAAACCCTAGATTTCATTGAAAAAATAAGGTTTTTCAACATAAAAAAAGAACTAATTAGGTAAAGTTAGGTTAAGAAACTAATTAGGTAAAGTTAGAATGACCCATATATAAATTTCTCCCTTGAGGGGAAAATCAATAGATCATGGATATGTCAAAGTTGTAGACATTACTTTACACTCTGTTGGGATGTTTGGAAAGTAAAAATGGACATTACTTTCCACTTTGTTGGGATGTTGGGAAACTAAAAGTGGACATTACTTTCCACTCTGTTGGGATGTTGGGAACGTAAATATGGACATTACTTTACATTCTGTTGGGATGTTGGGAAAATAAAAGTGGACATTACTTTCCACTCTGTTGGGATGTTGGGAAAGTAAAAATGGACATTACTTTCCACTCTATTGGGGTGTTGGGAACTTAAAATGGACATTACTTTCCACTCTGTTGGGATGTTGGGAACGTAAAAATGGACATTACTTTCCACTCTGTTGGGATGTTGGGAAAGAAGTACATTGCGGTAGTACCTCATTGATTTCTACCTAGCCTTCACTTTTCGAGTTATTAATAATCTAAAGTGCGAGAGCGTTGCATTTTGTGTGGAGAAAAAAAAGTGTCGCGAAAAATTCCTTGACCCCCAGCCAAAAGACATATCCATGTCAATATAGTTTTCTCTCCTAATTAGCAAAGTAAAAGTGAAATTGACAACATCGTTGGAAAGCTGGTTTCTGGCGTATTTTTTAAGACTACAGACTGAATTTGACATGTAGAATTTTATTAGACCTGCAGAGTAAGAAAAAAAAGGTCATTCTGAAGATTTGACTAAATTCATTTTTCTAATTGATTTTTCACCAATAGAACCATTCTGAGGTTTTATGGTACGTTAGAGAGATAGGAAATTTAACACTCTTTCCAACGGTATAATCAAATTTGAATTTTTTCTCAGGTAATTAAGGGAGTTAAGGCCGTTTCAGTGAGTTGAGGTCAAAATCACGAAAAAATCTTTAAAAAAAAAAAAAAAAAAAAAAAAAAAAAAAAAAAAAAAAACACGGAATACAAGCGGAGTAAAAAAAAAGTTATAGGGCAACTATTGTGGCAAATTAGTTGTACAATCGATCCGTGGCCTGTGGCAGATACCAAAGTTTAGCACCCTGTATAGGTGTATGTTTCCAACTTCAAGTACCTTCGGTGGTGTTAATCGAATTTTAACAGAGAATTTTGTTTATCATCAACGAGTAACTCTTGGAATGGATTTACCGGTTACCTGTCCTGGACAAGCAATCTGCAGTCATTACCGGTTTAGGGTAATGGGATTTTATATCGTTAGAGATTCTCGACAATCGTCGATTGATTGGCACCCTATCAAACTGTCGTTTGTTTTTCATTTCGCGACGTACGACGTCCGAGGGAAATGTCATCGTCCTCAGCCCGAGTCCAATGACTCCAACGGGCTCCGGGGCCTTTTCAAACGGGAGTCTTGCACAACTCGGGCGAAATAGAAGAGAAAGGGGGCCGCTTCTACAGGATAGCTCAGTATGACGAGTGAGCGAGCGAGGAAGAGGGAGAGTATCGGAGAAAGAGCGTGCGTGAGAGAGAAGAGCGATGGGATGGGGTCCGTATTCATAGAAGGCGCCTGTGTCCACCTTCACAATAAGAATTCTCGATAGAGCGTTGAACGCGAGTGATATCGCCAACCAACTTTCTCCCAGCACAATGCTCCTTTTGGAGCTTAGAACGTAGGGAGGGTTACGTTACCTACTTTAGAATTTTTTTTCTTACTTAATGATTATTATAAAGTTGAATTGAGATAGCTTGGAAAAACGTATGCTATGTTGGATACGGCACAGAGCCCACTCTTAACCGTAGGATGAATGTATATACCATTAACATAATCTTAAAAGATCAACTATTCAATCCCTGAAAATTTCATTTAAATTGGATGAAAACTGTTGACGTCATGCTCGTTACAAGGATTTGAGGTTCGCACATGCGTAGTAGCATTACGATACGATCGTAATGAATCTCATATGGACTAGGTAATCAAATCGTCATTTCCCAACTAGGGTGAAGGCACCAGTTATTAGGCACACCCCCGTTATTGGAAAGTCCGCAAGTTTTTCTTGAATAATTAGGTTGCAGGGTAACATAATGCTAACGTAAATTACTGCATGATTCATTTTCCCGTTTTTTTAATCATCTTTACTGTGAAGCGTAAAATTGTGGGGGCTTGGAAAAGCGTGAAATTGTGAGGTAAATGTGTGAAACCTTCTCGGAGGCACGATGCGCCATGTTCTGATCATAAATTACATACGGTGTTTAATAATTATAGACCAAGGGCGTAGAAGGGCTATCTAACACAGAAATGATAAACCATTGTGTAATAATTTGCAGCGTTTTTCAATTTTATTCCAACAATATAGTAGATTTCATGTCTAATTAGAACTAGAAATGATATATATTGATTACTACTGGATAGTGTGAAACTTTGTTAAGTATATGTGATCCTATATGTTGGATAGATGACCTTCCGATAGTAGGAGATAAAAGACTCATTGTTATTGGGATTTTCCTCATATCTTAACTACAATGTTCCATTTCCCCAATCATCTGGTATTGATGCTATGTGAATAACAGTAGTTGATATAGGTATCTACTTGCTTGCCGGATTAGACTGTGGAACAATCAGAAACAGTCCACGTCTGGTTTGTTGTGATCTGGAATGTTTTAGGAATCTGACTCTAGGTACCTAGGTCAATGAGAGAGAAAGAGATTCACAGAAAGCATTTAGAAAATGGTCAGATCATTCATCAGTGATGCGGTCCTACTCACCAATACAAACTGGTTTCATGCCTGCCTCATATTACGAGTTTTTTGACATTTTTTTCAAATTACCTCACTAAATTCTATCACAACTTAAAACATCCTGTTAACTCTCTGACTCCGTGGTTTCCGGTATTTGGGCGTTCAATCCCATAATTCCAAACGATCAAACCTTCTGCCTCTTACCACGCAGTTAATTTTCTGGTAGATCCTGAACTACTGATCTTTCTCAGTGTTTGAGAAAAAACGAAAAAAATAGGGTGCATGCCATCTTGGTGTAACTAATCATGAGATATAATATGAACTTTGTCCGATTGATCTGGGGTCATTGGCGACTACAAGAAAAAGTTATCATTTAATTCTTTTTTGGTGTGTATTTCGACCTGGATCGAAATACTGATACCTGGTTAATTATCCTGGTTTAACCTGGATCAGTGGATCAACTGTGATAAGTGGTTCAACCTGTGTAAGTGGTTTGACCTGGATAAGTAGTTCAACCGTGATGTGGTTCACCCCGTGTAAGTGGTTCAACCTGCGTAAATGATTCGACTTGTATAGGTAGTTCGACCTAGATAGGTGGTTAGACCTGGTTAAGTGGTTTGTCATGTATAAGTGATTTGACCTGGGTAAGTGGTTTGACCTGGATGGGTGGTTCATCCTGGAAAAGTGGTTCAACCGTGGATAAATGCTTCAACCTGTGTAAGTGGTTCGACCTGGATAAGTGATCCAACCTGTGTAAGTGGTTCGACTTGGATTAGGGTTCGAAATGGATAAGTGGTTTGACTTGGATAATTGGTTCGACCTGGGTGGGTGGTTCAACCTGGATAAGTGGTTCAAGCTGGATAAGTGGTCCTACCTGCGTAAGTGGTTCAACCTGTGTAAATGGTTCAACCTGGATAAGTGGTATGTCCTGCGGTCCTGATAAAATGCGGTCTTACGAAAATTCAAATCTCGGGCACAAAGATGAAAAACTTTTGTTGTTTCACAGGATACGATCACAGCAACAACCGAACTCGCAGAACAGTTGTTCAGGGTAGCCCCCAACTGGAAAAGTCAGGAAAAACCTGGAAATGTCAGGGAATTTTACAAAAACCACCAAATATCAGGGAATTTATCAAATGAAAACTCGGTGTAATAATTTAAAGCGTTTTTAGGTATATTATAACTCCAAAACAATCAAACTTCAATAGCGTACTTTATCATACTAGGTACATATTATTTTATAGATGAGTTATACGAATGACCAAATAATTATCAAGAGTTGTGGTTAAACTGTTCAAAAGTAACAGCTACGCGCACATAAAAAGTGAATGGATTTGCCATTGGCTTCCCTGGTAACTACATCACCTAGACCTAGAGTAAACCATTTGTGAGAAAAATCAACTGAGTATTGAACTAGAGAGGAAAAACTCAGCAGAGTAGTAAATTGATCCAGTAAGAGTCCCAAAACTAGTTTTTATACATAAGCTAGGACTTCTCAGGAGGTTTAAGGAGGGGAAAATTGGCCCATTGGAATGTGGAGTCATGTGTTATAAATTCACAGACCAACTTTCCAACGAACGATTTTTGTGGGATAGGAAACCAGGTGGTTATACTCTCTCTGGCAACGATTGGTAGTAGATGACAAAAAGCGTGTCATTTTTTGCTGTCGGACGAAAATTTTGAATTATCCTCAGAGCTAGGAAATCCTTTTAAGGAAAAACGTACTTCAACGAATTGTTTCAGATCACTAATTGAGAGACCATAAAATATTAATTAAAAAGTCATGCAGCATGATCGTATGGTGAATTTTCGTAAATTATCGTATTACATTTAGTAAATTGTTATTGTTGAAGATAAGTAGACTACATATAAGTAGTATGTTTTTTTCTTTAAATTATACGATTCTCGTTTTAGAAGCATTAATGGTACGATAAAATGACAAGAAAACAAAAAAATTTTTTGAATTTGATATTTTTTGTCAGGGAAATCTGAAGTTTGGTCAGGGAAAAGTCAGGGAAATTAAAATTTTCCATTTTGGGGCCACCCTGGTTGTTGTAGGTAACAACTGGGGCCGACCGTGATGTTGACACAGTTATTGTTCCGAAATAGTCCCTCACTAATATTATTAGGATTATCCAGCCTGTTATACAACACGAAAACGCCGTCCTGAAGGCTCGTTCAGCCGCACCCAATTTACCTGAGTTACCTGCCTTTTCACTGGTAATTAGTTCTGAATACCGCGATAAATGACTACCGTGCGTTCATTCTATTTTGCCGTATAAAAAAATGTAACCCAAATATAAATATGGCTGGAATGGCTGGTAGGGTCATAAACAGTGGAAAAACGTTTACCTTGGGAAATTTTCCGCTCATCAGACCCTGTAGGAGAGGAAGTTAGTTGGAACACGGGAAATTAATGTTTTCTGGAGAGCCTCTCATGTCTACAGCGTGCGTCACGTTTTGTTGTCGCTATACAGCGTCCAGTTGTTTACAATCCCTTATTTTGGTGATTTGGCCTCAGAGCCTCAAGATTTCCCGGCCACAAAGTAAATTTTTTACTTGGATAGTATTGGACGATTTCAAAGCCGTAAAAGCTGGGCTTTATCATGAGCCATTGCATTTTGCTTCCGAGACTGCAAGGCAGCAGAAGCTTTGTTTTCACTTTCGAAATGAAAAAAAATTTTTTTGCTCCAAAATCAAAATTTCCACTCCCATTTTGCGTTTCAGAGCCTCCTGAACAAATTTGGTTCCGTGTGTCTGTCTGTCTGTCCGTCCACATTTCCTTGTAACAGCCATAACTTCCACAATTTTGATCCGATTTTAACCACATTTTCAGGGATCGTGCGGGTTAAGCTCTAGATGGTCCCCTATCAACTTCATCATGATCGAATCAACGGTAGGTTTTGCGCAGGCGCTAACGTGAATTCCTTGTGACGGTCATAACTCGGTCAATGTTGAACGGATTTCGGTCAGGTTTTCAGGGATGATGTGGGTAAGGTCCCTTGAGGTCCCATAAGACAATCATCATAATTGCATTAGCGCATGCGTGAACGAAATATTCTTGTTACGGTCCTTGCAACAGCCGTAATTTCCACAATTTTGATGCGATTTTCTTCAAATTTTTAGGGATCGTGCGGGTATAGCTCTACATGGTCCCCTATTTCCCACCTTATTAATTCCCTGATGCCAGAACCGGTCGTTTCTAGTTTTCTGGAATTTAATGGTGACGTTCTGTGAAGGTCACGAGGGAGCTCATGTGCCATTTTCTTGGCAGTGTATTTCGTTTCGTTCTCATGAATTGAATGAAGGGGTGAAAATATCCCTAAAGTCATTTCCGTGTACCTAAAGCAGCTAAATTTCGTGTGCCTTGGACAAAATTCTGAGGTTGCCCGAGGTACAATAATAATTCAAATTTCCTCGACATATTGGTTCATTTATTATTTTTATTTATTCAATAATGAACCACTGTAATTGAACAAGAACGCCCCCTAAAAATATGTTACCTAGTTTACGTTTTAAGAGAATCGGAAAAAAAAATCCGTCCGTAAGCCGCCTACGTCGCGTTGTCCTGAGCTTTATTCCGAAAATACAGAACCAAACTAAGGCTCCTTAAGGATTGAGGAATGATTAGTACAGTATCAGCTTAATATGTTTCGTTTTTCTAATGTTACTGTTCCTCCTAAGAAGTAGAAAATTGATAAGGGGCCTCTCTTAGCCATTAACAAACGAATGAAATTACGGGCTTCATCCTGTTCAGCTGTATGGGCAAAATTCTCTCCTGCTACCCTTAGGAAGTGAAATTTTATAGGGAGAATTTCTAAGCCATGAATAGACGAATGAATTTACGGGCTTCATCCTGATCAGTTGGTTAAGCTAAATTCTATACTTTTCCCGCTAAAGAAGTTGAAATTTGTTAGGGAGACTCTCAGAGACAGAGATGAATGAAATCGAACAGCTTCATCCTTATCAGCTGATTGGGCTAAATTCTCCCTTGGTTCACCCTAGGAAGGCAAAATATTATAGGGAGTCTCTCTTTCACATCAAGACATGAATTAAACACGGGCTTCAACCCGATCAGCTGATGGCCCAAGGTATAATAAATGCTACCCAAGATATGTACCTTAGTAAAAAAAAATCGCATTTTACCGAAAAATTAATAAATTGTCATGCTTAAGAGATTCTGCGAAACTTTGAGGATATTTTGAAAGCCAGCAAGTTATACATCATATACCTCATATAACGGCATTGATATACTTCAAAAAACGAGAGAAAAAATTAAGAGGCTTGATTCAAATCAAGCTATGATGAAAAACTTCCCAAGGACCTTCTCCTATAGGTGATGTTTCCTGTTTTTTGCCTTCATTCAAACAGGTTTTATTCGAAATATCTGTCAATGTATGAGTTACAAACCTAATTTTTTTTCTACTCTGTGCAAACTTTCAATTTTTCCATCTGGCAACACTGATATGCTTAGTTACTCATCGCATCTCTGAATATTGCTTCCGATTCTACCTATAACTAGTTAGCGGAAGCATTGTTCTCACTTTTGGGGGAAGAACAATTTTTTGTCTCCATCAAAATTTCCGCTCGCATTTTACGTTTTAGACCATTCTTAAAAACTGGTTCCGTGTCTGTCTGTGTGTGTCTGTCGTGTGTCCACAAATTCTTGTAACAAGCCTAATTTCCACAGTTTTCATACGATTTTGATAAAAGCTTCAGGAATTGTAAGGGTTAGGCAGTAGATGGTCCCCTATCTACTTCACTGTTGCCATCACTCTGGGCATGCGCAAACGTAAATTCCATTATGCTCCATTTCACGTCCTCGTAGTCCTATCTCGCACAAATTGGCGGATGGTTGGGAAAAGGCAATTTGATAATCCGCTATAAATTTCACATGATTGCATCATTTGTAGATGCTAAGCATGCGCGAATGTGACATTTTTGTGACAAGCTTAATTTCCACAGTTTTCATCTGAATTCGATGAAATTTCCAAAGAATGTGCGAGTCAAGCTATGAATAATCCCTTACCAGTTTCATTGTTCCCAAACCAATACTTTACTCTGCGCAGGCGCAAATTTAAATTCCATCAAACATCTTTTTCTCACACCCTATTCGTTCGATCTTGCTTAAATTTGGATGATAGTTGAGGTAAGACGATTTGATCATCCCAAATCAATTTCAATAGCAATGTATTATTACCAGCTAATGCGATTACCATGCTAATCTGTGTATTCCTAGTAGCGACCTATATTTTTCACCCTGAGTTGACCGTAGTAGTTGGATCGTGTTGGTTTTACCAGTGGGCCCCAAATGAGCCAACGACTGATTGGGGTGTGCTGGGACTTCCTGTACCGAGGGCTCAGCCCCATCCGATGAATGGGATCTCGTTGTTGGGCCTCGGGGAATGTCACGACCGTTGTCACGCCCCTATTCGCCTTTCCGGAACCGTCTGCGTGAATGGGAGAAGCCAATTTCGACACAATACCAGTAATGGGTCTTCTGGCGGATTAAGAAAAAAGACGGGGAAAACGCGCTTTACAAGCCGTCAATGGGCACTTGAGGAGCTCGGGATGGAAGTTGAGGCTTGAAGAGGATTTCATCATTGGGCCGATTCCTCGCTCTGTACCCGAGTACATTCCAACTGTGTGGGTAACGGTCTCTCTTTCGAGGACCGGCCAACAGCTTTTGTGCTGCCTTCCCTATTCATTCGTATTCGGGTGAAAAGATCGAGTGGGTTGGAACGGTGGATAGTCCACCTCTGATCCAATGGCACATTATGTGTAAATACCCGTAATTAAGTGTAAGTACCCGTTGCAAAATATATTAAGGGCCGATTTATCAATCGCATTTGCTAGCCTGATTATTACTAAGTCAAATCTCTGATTATCTTCGAGGGAGTACTTTAGTCCTGCCCCCCATTTTCAAAACGAAATTTCTCCACTTCAAACCGTCGTTTTTCAACTTCAAAAGTATGATTTGGAATCGTTAGACTCCCTTCTTTCACATGGTTAAAATTTGAAACATCCTAATATCGATTTTTATTACTCAATTGTGGTTTTGAAAAGTTGGGATGCAGCACTAAAGTTATTGCCTAGTCAAAAACTTTAGCCCCCCCACGGGATTTATTCTAGGAATATGAACAAATAATTCAATGCTGATTGTCAAGAACGAATTTTGTTTGAATAATATATTTTTTGATTTCCATTATATCTATTCACTTTAATTAGGATTATATCGCTTTTTTAAATATTTACAAGAAAGACATGAATGTTCGGACTTATAATGAGATGAATGGGGCAGAACTGGTGTTTTTACAGAGGAAAAAGTTAGTGGTTAGTGGTTAATGGTTTTAAAACTGAAATAAATAATACAACTTAAGCTATATTTGCAACATAACAAGCGTTGCTAAGCTTATCAAAATCACTCATTAAATGTTCTAACGAGTCACTTTTTTCGAAGAGTAATCTCATATTAATGGGGGGGTCAGATTTTCCCCTGATTCTAAACACGGATTTTGATGTATTTTCATATTAATCTATATTTTACCAAAAGGATTGATATAGGATGTTTTTCATTTTTGAGGTGCGAGCTTGCGAGCATCCAGACCACCAAACTATACGCATCCTTCAGATCTATTTATCCAATTAATCTATATTTTACAGAAAATATCAGATTAGGATATTTTTAATGTTTAAGATGTGAACTTGCGAGCATCCAGACCTCCAAATTGAAAGCATAGAAAATCCCGCAAACTATCCTGAGATCGAACAGGGTCAAGTCCAACAGTCATTACCCGACTAATTGCTTGACGGGGACGAGTCCAATAATTCCCAGTGAGTACGAATTACAATAATATTGCATCTGAACCTCAAAAATTTCGATCAAAATGAGTATCTGTGTCATCAGTCATACGTGTGTTACAGTTTCTGTACCTATTTTACCGCCAATTAGATAGTGTATGGGCAAAAACTTTAGCGCTGCCCCCCCAACTTTTTTATACCACAATTAAGTAATGAAAATTGATTTTAGGAATTTTTTAAATGTAAACGATGAGAAAGATGAGAGTCTAAGGATTCCAAATCATATTTTTAAAATTAGAAAACGATGGTTTGAGGTGAAGAAATCTTGTTTTGAAAATGGGGGGCAGGACTTCAGTACATCCATGTTCGACATACCTATTTATCGATTCAGTTTCACTGCTCATTTATCCGATAATCGCTGATTATTTTAACCGAGCGCCTGGGGTTCAGTTACCATCTTAGCTGCTCAGTTAAATGAGTAACGGAATTATTCGTGGCAGTTTATTGTATTAAACTTAAATATCTCATATCGTTCACGTTTCTTTTCTTCGTGTTTGAAAATTATGGACTCTGATTCTGACTGGGAATTAGAAGATCCTGGCATCTGACATTTCTGACATAGGGGTACAGTAATGACCACTGTTTAGCCCCCAAAGTGGATAAAAAAAAACCCCCAAAAATAAATAATACAACTAAGACTAGATGTACAATAGGCTAACAACTATATACATGCTACTATATACAATCAGCAAAGTGAAATAAAACTACGACTAGATGTATATAAATAATACCTTAAAAATTTAATAACTTGAACACAAAGCGTTTAAAAAGAAATCTCTACGATCAACTTTCGATCAGAAATGAGCTCTAAAATAGATTCCTTGAGTTCGTCCCATAATTTCTGAAGACACCCTGCATACACACACGACGTTGAAATCTACGATTGTGTTTTTTGAAGGATGAAACGGAATCGTAGAGGTCCCCTTCCCGATCTCGCCCCCCACTTTTTGTAGCTATCTAAATTGCACATTTTTGTCTTCGAAAATTCGCCAACTGTGCAATGGGTTTATTTCTGATACTCATCTTCAAAATGTGACTAATAAATCTTAATGGCTACTGCGAGTTGTTAAGATTCACGTGGTACGCAGCGTCTTCCTCTCACCTAATCGGGAGTGAACTTCCGTTCCAGGAGATGAAGTACGTTACAATTATTGATATTGGCAGGAGGGGATCGACTCTGGTTTTGGAGCTGTGAACGTTAGGATGATCGCAGTCCCAGTTTGGAGTGGAATCTTCGGAAAAGGAAGTCGCATCTCGCCATTGTTTGATTGTTCCAGGCGACCGACGAGAGGAAGAGGGGAGAATAGACGAATACTGATGAACTGAGTTGGCTGACCCCTCTGAAGGGCTCTGACACTGACCTCCCTGCTATTACGACAGCGACGTTGGAAGACTACAGTCAAATAATATCTGATGTCAATTACTGTTACCCACCCGTTTTTAGGGTAATCATTCGATTGCTATTTCCAATAACATCGCCCACCAAAAGAATAAAAAATAAATAAAATAAATAATAATAATAATAAACAACATATATATTTAAAAAAAAAAAAATCAAATTTGTGCCCTTGCTAATCTGGTACTGGTCCTGAGGGTTTTCGAGGGTGATGAATCCGAATCCGAAGCCCGTTTTTCACGTAGACGTATAATTTTTGAGGTTAATTTTAATTCAAATTCAATTCAATTTTATTGTATAACCCGTAGGTATTACAAGGAGTTCCTTAAATACTTATTAAAAATAGCACATGATATCTTGCCTTCTTTTCTGCCTCAACAAACAATGACAGATTTTTACGTATGATGTATCAAATAATTATATAGGCCTACATAATTTTCGTATAATAAATGAGCACTGCATAGTTAACACAATCAATAGTGCCTACACTCCACTGCCAAATTTCAATAATAATCCCTAGTAATTGCCAAAATTTCCAAAGCGGTGTTGATGTTCGTTCTATCTCTTGTACCTAGATTTTCATCTTCTTCTTCACCTTTTTTTCTGAAAATGTTGGGCGGGGACGGAGGAGTAGTATTCAGATTAATCTCCACTTCTGACCCAGTAGAAGTAGAATCCTCCAACATACTTCGTCCATAGTGAATGAAGTTTTTTCCATCAACCAGTAGTTCATCTCCAATCAAGACGGCATTCTTCCTGTCTTTTCTTGCTTGAAACAACTTGGGCAAAAGATGCTCCTAAATTCCCGTGTAAGTCTCCTTACGATTGATATTAAAATTCCGTTCTTAAGCCTAAAAATCAAGCTTTCCAAACGAAAGGACAAGTTAATTTGCCAGCATTTTTTGAGCTCATTAAATTGGTCAAATTTCAAAAAAGTGCTAAAAAAAATCACTAAAAATAGCAAAAACGGCTAAAATTTGTTCAGTTTATATTTTTTAGCAGAATATTACTCAAATAAATTGTATTAACATTAAAAAATTTATGTGCAAAATTATGCTGAAAAATTTACTTAAATTTCATTAAAATGTGCTAAAAAAATCAATAAAAAATGAAAAAAGTTAAAAATTCAAAATCTCTTTTTGAATTGCAGAATATTATTTAGAACTAGTTTTTTGCCATAAAATTGGTAGTCAACATTTCTTTTCCCTCAAAGTTTAGTTTTCAAACCCTTCTCAAAATATGTTGATTTACGTTTCAAGATGCGTATAATCTGAAAATCAGAGAGAAAGAAAGTCCGCCGTTCGAAGCGTTTACTCCGAAACTATTAGACCAAACTTTTTGAAATTTGGCTCACAAATCATACATCGGCCAGGGCCAGTAACATCGGCATCACAGTCTATCAACCCTAAAGGGTAGAATTCAAGGACCGAAATTCTAAAAAATTATCATCACGAAAACTTCCTGGGTAAGGGTAATTTTTTATTGTAATTTATTGTCATCATCCCTAAGAACCGAATGAAACCACCCGGGCTGACGTCCATCCATTTGCTTTCTCAAGGTGCTTGAACATTAGCAGTACTTTGCTATTCAACTAATTTTATGCGTCCATCTTACTGTAAGTGAGGCAGACCTCTGGAAAGTTCCACTAGTTTGAAAAGCTAACGCAACGGAGTACAGAGGCGCACTGGATGTGAGCTCTCCTTGTTAGCCGGGGATGATTTTATTTATTGAGTCACTAACCGACTCGACTCACTCAGGCTTCAAACGTTATTTGCCGGTCGGAACGGTTCTTGAAGCAGATCTGCGAGGAGCGGTCCCACCCATCCATCGTCGAGAAGGTTCCCCAGTGCGTCAGAGCTTGTCCCGGTCCCGCTTCCAGAGACAGGAGTGAGTAAGATAATCAGCAGGAGCCGAGGGTGAGGGGCTCTCCGGAGAACGCGAACCGCGGCGCAATTCACCGAGGTGAGTTCACTATTTCGCGATACTTCCCAATCTTCTTGGAAATCGTGATGTGACGTCACAAGATTTTGACTTCGCTCCCGTCTTACGTGTGATACAAACTGCGCTGTAGGTACCCCATATTTGGGTTCCACATATCGTCGCCCTTATGCCACAACCTCGAATGTGCAATTTCGTAGTTTTGAGAAATCAAGCTTTAAAAATTCAAATGTCTTCGAAAAATCAGATTTTCGTTCAGGTAACTGAACAACCGCTTATTATTAAAGCCCACTTCACCAAGTAAACAGTTCCTTGATTACGGAGTGGTTCGCTAGGCAATTTCAAGTTTTTAAGCACTTTCGTGCTTTTGGCATCGCTTGATTACAAGAGAGGATTTACATTCGTGGACTCGCACAACTAGTTAAAGGCAATTATTATACTATTTGTCAACTATTTCAGCATGTTCTGCGGGTTTGGCAAAATAAATAATTGTATCTTATGACCAAATGCACGTTTTTGGCCAGACAGATGGTACCTAGCTACAATCATAATGTAAGGGGAAAGGTAGAGGAGAATAATTAATTCTCACAAATTCTAGAAACTAGATGGATTTGCGAAAAGGAAATGGAATGATGTAAAATTAAAACTTTTGAAACTCTAGTACGAGGAAATAATAATAATTTCACTCGTTTTCAGAAGTCTCTCATCTTCATCTGGCTCTGCAAGACAGCCATGAAGAGTTTTGTTGTGCTGCAGAATCTTGTAGAATAGATGATATTCTTCAGGGATTGTCAGGTCCCTGCTCATTTTTTGGAGATCATAATATTTTGCCTGAGAAATTGGAAGTTCTCGGCTGTAGGCTGGAGTAGGAGGATTTTGGTTTCAAGGTCGACATTTCTTTCTGCAACTCGTTTCCTTGAAGCACTTATTAAAATTATTTTAAAAAAAAATTTTTTTTCCTGGCAGTTTTTTCTATATTGAAACCAGCACACGTTTCTAAACGGAATACTGCCACTAACTATTGTGGACGAGAGTTTTTTGAAGTCGCAGAAGTCACTATGCATCACAGTTTTAACTGTGAAAGGCCTAGGATTTTTTCTAGCAGATCTAATTATTTGTGCCCATCATTCAGGCACATAAATAGGCACACTCTTTGCAGTCTGTTCAACTAAAGAATGCATGAAGTCACACTCCATCTACATGGGACCGGTTTCAAAGAATGTATGATTGACGGTCTCTAAAGTGGGATGTTGCTTCAAATGTTCCTGGCACATTCAGCAAAAATCGAGTACTTCTGTTGTCCTCCACAACTGTCTGACATCATGCTTAGTTCCATAATGTCAGGTTTTGACATCACGTAATCGAATATACATGAAGCAATTTCATTGGCGCCTCTATTCCCTGACTTCCGGCCATAAATAACAGGTAGCATCCTGATTTTCTAAGTCGTAAACGGTTAAATTATAAACTGCCAGTTTGCGTAAATAAAATATTTGGCCTGCTGGTCCCTTAGGAGTAAGTTAACATTGCCACTCTTTTATTTTTCGAGGAAATATACAACGTTTTCTCACTAACTTCCATCCCCTTGTTGATTCCTCCTACGGGTCAAGAAAAAACTAGATTAAGTACTAGGTACGCAAGCAATACGTTCGAAAAAATGTTTTCATGGAGTTTGGTACTTTGCTTTTTGGGTAGGTACCTAATCATTTTCGTCACCTTAGGAAATAATAGTGATTAGTGTCACTTTCAATCTATTTATCCGTGTTTTTTTTTTTTTTTTCATAATGGTGAGCTTTTTTTTGTAAAATCCATTCCCTGTTCACTTTCATGTTGGATGAGGGACGAGGACAATGTGTTGAAACCATCTGTGTGATATCAAAACTGAAGACTGAAAACTAATCTTTGTGGAAACGCCAATGTGAAAATGCCATACTGGGAGGGGATGCCAAACTCACGAATGTGGCACATTCGCGTAATTGGCATGTTAGCAACGAACCATGTTTATCACATTCGTGGATGTGGATTTCGTTTTCTACTGGTCAGATGATTGTTAGAGTATTATCGACTTTTCCACTATATAGTACCCATCATATTTACACAGATAGCACCAGTAACTAAAAACGCTGCAAATTATTTCACAAAGGTTTATTATTTTTTCAATTGAGTGTGATCGTAGTTTTAGTTGGCTAGCGTACGTCATAAGGCCCAGACTCCTCGGCGTGTCCTACTTCGAGTTGCCACAACCTATACTTCTGTAATTATATACGCATGTTTATATTTCTCGATTTGAGCTCCTATCTATTCAAATAGTTATTGCCTTAATAATATCATTATCTAAGTACGTACGAAAAGTCGAGAGGATATGTTATTAAATATGCGTAGGAAAAGCATTGGTATTAACACACAAATATGACCTTGAAAAAAACATATTCATGCCTCGAAGGAACGCCGGCGCCGTACCCACCACAAGCAGCGGCGCCGGCGCCTCCTCTCACTCCACCCCCCCCCTCCCTCTCCACCCACCGTGACCCCCTGCCAAGCGTGCCAGGCGTGCGCGCGTCGAAAAAGACACTTTTTCGCCCGTTTTTGGCCCATAGCATCTATGCGAGTAAAGCGATCGGGATGGTTAAACGTTAGGACCAACTAGACCCCAAATGGAGTCTATGTGCGAAAGAACAGGTTTTTTAAGTCAATTCTTAGGCCTTTTATGGCCCGGACGGCGGACGGCGGACGGCGGACGGCGGACGGACATTTCAAATTTGGATTCTACGCACCTTGAAACGTAAAGTGACAAAGTTTGAGGGGGGGTTATAAAAATTTTTTGCTACACGATCACATAGGCTTATTATTGGAAATAATAAACCAAAATGCGAAATTTGTACATTCGTGATTTTGGCATAAGGACGACGACATTATCAATGACACCCAAATTTCTTTGTTTTTTAATAATGTGTTATTTATTCATGAAAAAATTCAAGGGAATATTACATTCTTGTTTTATTATTATTTGTCTTTAATCCATATATTCTACTATCTACTCAGAGCCGCCGAGAGCAGTGGCGGGCCCGGGGGAAAAGTCTCTCACCCCCCCCCCCCCCCCCCGTACCCGGAAGTAAAAAATTTCCCACCCACCACGGCCGGTTTTAGTGACTGCTTAGTTGCATTACCAAGGTAAAAAATAAGGTAGTTTTTTAATTAAAGGCACAATGAGTAGAATACTATTGGTATAATACTCGTACATATCTCTAAATGGAAATACTCAAATACAAGATATTAGTCCTTCGAGTGTACATTATGAATACGACATTGTGTTGAAAATATTTGGCAAAAAACATTTTATCTTGATTTGAGTTAAAGACAAATACATTAGACTGACAATAATGACTATAAAAGTTTTTATTCAATTATCATAAAAATTAAAATTTTTGCAATTTATTGTACTTTGGTGCCGGGCCCCCGCCTGGCACCCCTGAGGCCGGGCCCGGGGGATTTTCCCCTCCTCTCGGCGGGCCTGATCTACTATGTATGAATGTTCCCAATACACGGCTGAACGGCTGGACCGATTCTGATGGTAGAGGTCGTCTGGATGCTAACCGGAACAGGAAAATGGTGCGCTGCTGACATACAGGCAAACGTAGCTCAATGGTTACAGTACTCGATTTTGGGAGCAGCACGCTGGCTGTGAATTCAAACGGCGGCGGTTCGTCTCCTAGCAGAGAAAACACATTTTTGAATTCTTTCTTCCTAATCCATCTCAAGGATTTTTTTCCCATTTATTTATTCATTGTTTTTAGTTACATACTGGTTGATGACAATGTCCAGTTATATTTTGATAATGCACCATAGACTCATATTGATAGGTCACAGTGATCTTCGTAGAAAGGCTATCAAATACAGAAATAATAACAAACCTGTGTGTAATAATTTGCAGCGTTTTTGACTCGCCTGTAAAATTTCAAAAATGTTGCATAGACAGTTTGTCGGTCTTTTTCAAGTACCGAGAATCCTAGGAATACTCACAGTCATCAGATTTCAACAACATTTTTAAATTGAACCTTTAAGATGATGTTCTAGATGATTGCCTGATAGATAATTTTTCTCTGGATTATGAGTCACGATAAATAATATGAATGTTCTTGTATCTAAATTTCACGATGATAGTATTAATTACAAATCTCACTTTCCCTCGCTATTAACATGGAACTAATTGATACTAAGGTCTACATATCTCCTTCGTTAGGATGGTTCGAATGATTTTAACGGAGGGGAGCTGTTGTTACCGAGTTTAATTTTGGAATGAAAACCTACGATCCAGCCGGGAAGGATAAACACAACCCAACAAGGGAAAAGAGAACACTCTCTTGGTCGGAAACAGCTGTTGGTTTGGCTTATTCTTGATAAGTTTCAACTCAGTCCAAAAATACCTCTTCCTGTGGATTTCAGTCGCTCTGCTTATACCAAGTAGAACAATTTCCTAGCAACTTCACAGGGAGGCTCTAGATAAACTTCATAAACTCCCAAAGAAATTTGAAATCGTGATCTGGACAATTTAGCAACAATGTTGCTTTTACAGACAATGTTGTATTACTTTACCATATTCTTAGGTGGCTAAAACATAGTTCGACTTTCGGGTAGGTAGTTTGCAAAATCCGGATGATTTAATCCACAGTAAGGATATTAGGTTGCGAAACTCCAAACGTCGTGTTAAACTGTAACTATTCTACCTATGTACCTACTTATCACCTGATAGTTTCAACTAATTTCTGCCATCACAGGTTTGCGTTCTTGTCTTAATATATGAAGAATCAATTGAACGTGAAATGTTTATCAATAGCAGATTGATGAGCTGAATTATATAATATATTGGTGTATTTCACTCAAATAAATTCACAAATAAAGTTTTTGTTGCTACTATAAACAAAACCTTATGGTAACAAATCTTTATGTATAATTCCGAACGGTCTTTGAAATTTTGAAGAACTTCGCTGTCCGATTTTAGTGTTAGACTGCTCATTTGAATCAGCACGGCCCCAAGTTTGTTGCAAAAGTGTCGCCGTTCGTCTGTATACCCGCCTTGATCGTGTTCTAGGCGGTCCTTATCAACGAGAGTTGTTTATAAGGCTGTGGCGGTAACAACAGTTGCCACAGTAAGTAAGAAACGTAGTGTAGTTACTAACATCTAGGAGAGTTATTTCTGAACGATCTTTGAAATCGCGGATCGATTTCAGTGTTAGACGGCCCCAAGTGTCGCCGTTCGTCTCTGTGCTTATCTTGATCGTGTTCTAGGCGGTCCGATTTGTTTTTGGCTTGACGCCGGGCTTGATTAGGGCTTTTCAAGCCCTAACAGGCCTCTAGTTATAAATAATAATTAATGTCGTTTCGTCAAAGAGACTCCATTCCTTCCTTCCTATTTAAAGTCAAGGTGAGTAGCGGTCTGGCGATCTGTGGGTTCTGGCAGATCGGCGATGGACTTTTCTCCTTCTGCGGGAATGCCTCGAATACCTGACATCATCACCATTTCCATCTTCCCCTGTTTGGTGAGTATGGGGCAGCGACATAGTATTCCTAACCTCTAACGGTTTGTTCATCTGCCCAGGGAAACTGTGCCTCAGAACCTGTGCGCAAGATCCATCAGGGCTGTGTTTCCACACACGTTGTCCGGAGCTGGTTCTGGTGGCGTCAAACTGTTCCTCTTACTGTGTTCAAGTGGTACATTATTCTTCCGTGTTGTCTGATAACGGTACCAACTTCCCAAGGCAATCCAGAGAAAAATCTTACTTGCACTCTTTCCATAATGCCTCCTTTGTTGGAGTCAACGATGCCAATGCTGTCCTTGGTTGTTGGCCATGGAATCAATTGGCTGGAGATTTGCCAGTTTTCTCTGGAGTGGTCCTATAGGAAAATAACAAAGTGTTGAAGGCCTCTGCTTGGCTAGTAGCACGGCCTTCTTCATTCCCTCTTTGAAAGTGCGCATCCATCGTTCTCCTTCTCCATTGGAGGCAGGGTGAAATGGGGCAATCGTCAGATGCTTGAGCCAGGAACAATGTAAAACCTTTTGTATTCTTCTGACATAAATTTTGGTCTATTGTCAAAACTAATGTTTCAGGGGGGCTTCCATCAGAAAAATACATTTCAAGGCAGTGATGATAACTGACGATGTAGTTGACTTCATGAGTGAGTTGAATGATGAAGTAGTACAAGTACTTGTGGCTGCAAGATTTGTGGCACAACCACTCAATAGTCGTCAGTGACTCCCTTCCGAGAACATATTGAAAATCGACGTTCAAAGAATGGTTTTATCATATCATTTGGACATTTATCAGGCCAGCAATGTTGAGTACTTGCGTTAATACTTTGTCATTTAGAGTTTCATCTGCCACTTTAATTGTCCCAATTGGAAAGTTGTATATTCTCGCTGCCTGTCTTTCTTCTATCCAAGCACATGATTCTTTCGATTTGTCAAATTCAATATCTTCCAGTTGTTCAGCCATGAATTTAGTCTAGTTTCGGAAGGTATATCGGGAGTTTCAAATTTCATTATGGAAGGGGGTGAATGCAGGGGGTAATAGTAATAAATAATGATGTTATAACTATTCTCGTCGGATTTTCGTGATAACTTTTTGTTCAATTTTGAATTTGGTCTAGTTTTGGAAAATTCGTCAGTAGATTCAAATTTGGCTGGAAGTATTGTGATAGAAGTTTACTGTCGGTGTAGGGAGTTGATTTAGAGGAAGGGTATTTTCGAAAAGTCATGTTTTTGTTTTTTTTTTTCTCTTATTTTACCTCTCATCTAAATTATATAAAATCCATCTATAGGGACGTCCCTGTAATGCATTCCCAATATGTTTCAATAATATAATTTTTATCGTTATTGGGTTTTATGAAAAGAATGGATTGAATGAGAGGAAATTAGCCAATTTATCGGAGTAGCCCGGTGTTCTGTACTCTAGGGATATTTATTATTGTAACCATACACCATTATGTAATAATTTTCTGCGTGCTCCGCATTAAGGTGATGACGAATAAACGGGGGTTGACTGAAGTTTTTTTTTTATTGCGCATGACTCACTTAGCCTCACCTTGGGTCAAACGCTACGGAAGCCTGCGATTCGTCGGTTTTGGAATTCGTGGTGAGTATATATTTACACTGCTTGCCGATGATCATTGTATAAATATTCTGCCTCTACGAACTCCTGTACGTTCAACAAAACGAAGTTGTTAATGTTAGTTCGCTTGGCTGTGTAATCTTTCGCCCTTGGGAATATAAACATTTACTTCAACGAAATGTAAGCGAGGAGAGGTCGATTGTTAGTTGCCGGCGCCTTGACAAAGACGAGGAAAAAACGCTGTTTCTTTTTTTACTCCATCTTAACTCATTAGTGAGTAAATAATATCTCTGTCAACCTCGTGATTATAATATCTTAATAATATCAATAACAATGATCCGGGATCGTTGTTCTTCTGGCCTTTACAGTACACATGGATGCTGTAAACAGACAGACCAAGAATCAAGAATACAATTGTAAAAGAGTCGATCTACTTCCGGCTAGTATGTCTTTCTTTTCGGAAAACCATAAATCTGTGCAGCTTCACGAGTTGATTAAAAATTCCAAATGGTTACCCCTTAATTTTTCATATTTTTTGGGATGGACACGGTAACCCACATAATAACAAACATGTGCTTCGTGTTTTTAAGAAAAGCCATAACTTTGACAGGGCATTTCTTAGGCGTTTTCTTGTGACCAACACTAATAAAAATAATTAACTTTGAAAAGTCGCATTTTTGAAAAAGAGACTATTAAAAGAATATTAGGTAGACAGAATATTCAAATTATCCATTAATTACTCATGTGTATCACCAGTGGCTCATGTGTGTTACATTAGTTAGAGTTAGTAACACATATGAGTGGTAACGCACATGAGAAACCATCTTCAACTAACCATTGTATGTAATCTGGCAAAGCCAGATCACCGAGTCAACCATAAAACACAAGTTGTTTTCAGTAATTATTGAAGAGAAATCAGCAAAAAATTAACTATCTATTATGAAGCTAGTAACTAGAGTAACACACATGAGGTGGATTAAAAATACGCACCATATTGTGAATAAAAACTGCGTGCCTCACGCACACAACACGTTCTTGCGTAAACATAACAGAAGGACATCTGGTTCTACAAAATGGAAGCATTCCCGCGTAAAAATTCTCAGCGCTACCAAAATTAACGTTGGTAACGTACATGAGATCACTTCAGCATGACAAACTTTTATGATGACAAGTGGTGGTCTGAAAGATCAGTACCTATTATTTTTCTGGAGCCGATATTCGTTGAATGCTTTCAGTAACGCATTGAAATTTCATGCTCCCTCAAACAGAATGAAGTAGCCAACGACTTTTAGCAGTAGAAAGTAACGCACATGAGGTTTTCTGATGTTTTCATGTAATAAAAGTGTTTAAATTCTCGAATATACGTAAAATATATATATATATTTTTTTTTTTTAGACGTTTTACCTCCCACAAGACTAGTAGTTGAAAAAAAAAAAAAAAAAAAAAAAAATTGGATAGCTCAAAAGTAGGGAAATAGGACTAAGGAGAAAAGTGAGGACACGAATTGTACCTTTCATATTAGACGTACCAAATATGCTTATTTTAGCAGTCGCGCGTATGCGCTCTAACCTAGTTTGTTTTTCAAATATTAACCCCCATTTTTCATTGGAGATTTGAAATCTACGTGAAGTTCAATGGGAAAATGAACCGTTATCGAATTTTTGAACGTTAGCTATTTCTGCACAAGATGTGTGCGAAACGCTAACTTTTTTATTTGTGGAGATATCTATTGCGATAAATGTATAATTTCGGGGTATTTTGTCACGTTGAATCACGTTGTTGAGTAATACCATATCCACTTGGAAAAACATCGAAAAAATCAGAATCTCACATTTTTCAATTAATTTCTTCAATAGTGCGATGCACACTTCAACATTTCATAGTTTCAGTCTTTTTCCGTGTAGGTGTTCCAAACTTCAATAAATTTGCATCATACGTGATTCAGCAAGAAAAAATATATGGTACCACAAAATCAAGTAAAGTATGTAGTAATGAATACCTCCAAAACTTCAATATTTTGCTCTGTACGCCTGATTACTCATTCCAAACTTAGAGTGATGCTTCATTTTTTCATGAAATTCCATGTAGTTTCCGATTCTGCTACAAAAAACAGGGTTTGGGTGAGAAAAAAACTAGAGTTCATTGCGTCAAATTTTTATGCATACGCTTATGAGCTTAAATGTCATATTCGAGATCATGCTAAAATTAATGGGAATATAATATAGAATTGTTTTCTCAACTGTTTACTAAAGAAGCTAAGAGGGGATTCTTCATCATGAAAGACTCCATGTGTCGTATTTTGACTAAATTTTATATAATTTGACTCAAAAATCCTCCATCAGCCGGGGATGTGCCAGTGACATGGGCATCACTACCGATCACCCCTAAATGATAGTATTTACGAGTTAAGTTCCATTCATGCTTCATGATCGTATGAGCAGTTTTCGTAAATTATCGTACCATATTATGTTAAATTGTTTTGAAAATTCAACACATTAAGTAAAAAGAATTTTATGACAAAAGACAAAATAATTCTAGTTATAAGTCTAGAATAGTTCTAAATAATATCCTACAATTCAAAAAAGATTTTGGATTTTTAGCTTTTTTTCAGTTTTTATCTATTTTTCGGCAAATATTAATGAAATTTAAGGTCCTAAATTTGTCTGTATAAATTTCTGCATACATGTTTTGATGTTTTAGTTACCAAGCTTCTTCTGACTAAAATTCTGCTAAAATATATAAATTTAACGTTTTTCAGCCATTTTATTTGGAATTTGACAAATTAAGTGTGCTCAAAAAAATTTGGCCAACAAACCCGTCCTTTCTTTTGGAATTCTCAATTGTGGGGGGGGGGGGGGGATTTATCTCAACATGGATTTCCACAAAGGAAATATTGGTAAATTTTTATTTAATAATTTGAGGAGGCATTGCAATAGCTTCATGTCCTGCGAAATGTCGCTAACTCTTGACTCGACTATCTACCATGAAAGAGGGATGAGAAAATGTGACTTGGGAAGAAAATAGTTCTTGAAAACGTCGGTAGAGCTTGATAAAGCCGAGGGATCGATGTGTTCTGATCGTATTTTTTATTGCTGCTTATTACTCGTATTTTATTACTGCTTTACAACCTTAAGTTGCTCCACAGTGCACGTTTGATGCTAACATTATGAACGAGTATGTAATTATAAATTTATACCCCCGATGACCAAACGGCCGGATGTAATATTTTTACCCTAAGTAGTAAGGAATTCTGAAATCCCAAACTATTTTATTCAACCTCTGTCCCAATGAATTTTTGCAACATTTCTTGTATCTATAAATATAAATATTATCGAAGTAGAAGTCGTGGTAGAAGAGCTTGATTGATTAAAGAATAACAGTGACTTTTATTGTCACCAGCATTGTAGGCAGGTGTATCAATAATTTCCATCAGCTCTTACCAGATTGTGACCTACGTCAAGGTGGAATGTGTAGGTATTATACTATCAGTTGTTAAAGTCCTTCTGTTTTTATGGCACACGGCACGTGACTGAACTATCGATCAATGTTAGTTTCAGTCACTCCCACAACCAAGAATACACAAGTTGTGTCAGTAAACGGTTCGTGGAAGCCCTTGAATAGCAGTCGTGCCCTCTCAGCACTGCCTTCCATAAATCAATATACCCCTGCTGACGTCAGTAGTTCGTTGGCCTCATTCGCCCCTCAAACCCGGCACACCCCTGCACTGAGCACCCTCCCCAAAGACCCAAAATAACCGCTTTATAAGAGTGCAGCGCTATTTTCAGGGGAGCGGTGGGTAATTGCATCTGAAGTCGTAACTGGGTAAAATATTTCTGTTGCTGTTTCCCTTGATAAGAAACAAACTGCTATGAAAATAGCTAGGTTGGTTGCCACACTGCATTAATCTCCAGAAGTATCGCACTACATTATTTCAGTGTTAGTATTTCGGGACCTGTACATTAGTGTATTTGGATGTGGATGCTACCAGCACCTAGAAACTTTTAATTCTACCAAACGGATCCAAGTTGTTAATCGTCGAAGTTTGTTTCTATGTTTTTAAGGAAAATTACGTAACCGGGTGGAAGAGGGATGTATGCATTCCCCAAAATAGAAGATCAGGATGAAGCTCTGATCCTGAGAACAACATTACAACATTTTAGGTTCACCTCAGGTGAGCTGCTGGAAACTAAACGCTGCTGAAAGATCAGTTTTTGAAATTCTAATTCAAGGGTAAAACATGTAGCATGGTTTCATGAGATAAGTTTTGTTAACGAAAAAAGGGGGGGGGGGGGGGGAATGAGAACTACATATGAAACCTGAGGAGCAGGTGCAATAGCTACATGAGTTTCGCACCCCTAAGACATTATAACGCAGTAAATTGGCCACTACCTTGATTAGTTCAAAGTTTTGACCCCTTTTGGACTTGCTGTGGCCACTTCATGGAACAAATCCTAGGTAGGTAAGTGTATTATAGTGAGATATATTTACAGCGAACTCATCCATTCTCCCGAACACCTCAAAATAGTGTTACGCAAAGCGGTTACGAAATCGCCTAAGCCAAACACACACACACACACACACACTTTTTTTTTTTTTTTTTTTTTTTTTTTTTTTTTTTTTTTTTTTTTAGAAATCTCCCCTCAAAGACGGAGGGGGCACGCCATTAAATTGAAAAATAAACAAATAAAATAAAAAAGTGGGGAGGAAGCCCAGGTTTACCCGACGCCGGCTCAGGGATAAGGGAAGTTGTAGGACGAGGAGGAAGAATGGGATGAAAGGAGGTGCCCCTATAAAAAGACCACCAGTTCAAGTAAGAACCCCTCAAGACGCGGGTGGTGATACCACGGAGTACTCCTGCAGAGATGCTCAACTCGAGTAACTCCGTGGCGCTTTTCCCGCACCACACCCCGCGCCATGACACGGTCGCGGCAATGACCTTGATGTTATTAGGTGCCACTCCTTTTAGCTCAGATATCGCTTGGCGCAGATCATTTCTATCATATTTACTTTTCTTAGCCCGCCAGGTCTGCTCCATGTCCACGCTGCCACTGACAACCTGGACATCCAGGATTATGGCAGACCCATCGGGCTTGATCGCAACGATATCTGGCTTCTTGCCCCGGTCACTCGGCATGTGGTATAGTCTCTCCCTTTCAACATCCCAACCGCTAGATGATAAAGCACCTGCTATCTGCTTGGCAACCGCATCGTGACGTAAAATGCGGCCACCGTGAGTACGAGGACACTGCTGCACTACATGATATAGATTCTCATTTTTACCCCGACAGGCACGGCAAAGGGTGTCAACTGTCCCGCGACTACTCCTCGAACACCTCACCGAGGTGGCTAGTGTAGCCACCCGGACGGCGTGAAAATGGCGATAGTCGCGGGCCCCAATGCCCTCTGAAGCCCATTCCACCCACTGGGTAGAAATGGGGGATTCAGAGCACTGTCGGAGTTCTTTACCATCTACTGACTCATGCAGCGCAGCAGCAAACTCAGCAGATGAGCTGGGTTTTGGAGCAGTTGGTGTTGCTCGATCGCACCACAACAACTGCTGCTGGACAAAGTCCAGGTCAGCAGCAGTGCGAGCGACCTCCCAGCTCGAGCCCCTAAGGGCAAGCAGGCGCTGGCGGCGTAAAGATGGGATGCTGGCAGAAAGAGAGACAATACCGAGCCCACCGGCCTTGACCGGTGCGTGGATGTAAGCACTTGGGACACCAGGTGGAAAGCCTAGCCAAGAGCGCACAGCAGAGCGAACTTCACGATCTAACTCAAGCAGCCTCCCCGCAGTAAGCCTGCCAAAGACTAACCCATAGGTAAGCTTTGGCAGTAAGTACGTGCGAAGGAGGCGCAGCTTCTGCTGTGGCTTCAATGGAGCCTTGGTGACACGAGCTAATGCTCCACCAAGGTCCACACGGCTTGCGGCTATAGTGGCCACACCCATGAAGTCGACCCCAAGGTACCGCCAGACCTCCAACACGGATCGGGCAGGGATGGAAGTTTGTCCTAAGACAAAACACTCCTCATCCACTACCTTCACCTGATGCTGGCGACCAGACGGGACCAAGGAGACCGACCCACACTTAGCTGGGTTGACCACCAAACCACACCTGGCTAGCTGCTCAGCAAATGCGTTGAGGGAGATCTGCAAGCCCTCACGGGTTTCTGCGAGTAGGATGACATCATCAGCAAAAGCCAATGCACCTACTCGCACCCCAGGGGCGAGATCAAACCCTATTTCAGCTGGCAGCTTACCCAAGGCTGTATCCACGACCAGGTTGAAGAGGAGTGGCGACAGAGGATCCCCCTGGCGTACCCCGCGCCCAATGACAACATCCCAGAGAGGCCCCACTGCTATTTGCCAGGATTGCGTACTGAACAAGCTGCTCAAAGTGGAGCCTCAGGCAAAGAGATTGAATGGCAGAAAGCGTGCGCATGGGAAAACGTGCTTGCAAGAAAACATTAATATTGCGTACCCCATTACACTCTGCTTCCACCTCCTCTGCTGCCATTCGCCGCAAATCCTCAGAAGCATACCTAGGCCGCTCTCGCTCTATATCAATTGCAGCGTTGGCCTGTACTGGATGCTTCTGCCAGACGTGGGCACTGAGGCCTCGCTTGGAACTGAAGGCTCTCTCACAATGGGCACACTGGTGGGCATTCGCCGGGGCAGTGGATGAGGAGGAGGGATAGGATGAAGAGGAAGAAGAAGAGTGAGAGGAAGACCGACGCCCCTGCCTGGGGCGCCCCCGAGCGCCTCCCCTAGAACCCCGCTGGCCAATGGGCTGGCGGGGGTTATGAGGCTCTCTGTAATTCTGGTCCATAACGGGGGAGACGAAATGAAAGGGTCGGGAGACCCGTTGACACGAGCCTCCCCCCTAATCGCCATTGGGTCATTCTGCCACCCTCCAGTAAACTGGAGGGTGCCCGGGTTGCACGACGGGGACGTATGACCTTGACTTGGGTAGGGATTTGAAGGAGCTCCGAAGAGATAAAAACACCAACAGTTACCCTACCCCAGCAACACACACACACACGCGCGCACGCGCACGCAAAAGTGCACGCGCACACGCACACGCACGCGCACACGCACACGCACACGCACACGCACACGCACAC
>CM061042.1:129650548-129738574 GCA_030762985.1 Adelphocoris suturalis | reverse complement strand
AAGTGAGCTTGCTTTACTTCAGGAGGGTTAGGAAAATCAGGGGTGTAATATGTGTAGAGGAATGCGCTCCAAACACCGCCTTGGGGGATTCCTGCACCAATCGGTTCGATGGATGAGATGGCACCTTCACATTTGACTGAGAATGTTCTAATGTTGAGATATGATTGTACGAGCCAGTAATGTGAGTCACATATTGAGTTTTTTGAGTTTTAGCGAATTTTTGAAGAAAATTAAGCTATTGCTCTCACCTCAAAATTTGTAGAATGTGATTTTTTGAAAACATTTTATGCAGAAATCCGTTTCAGGCTATTCTGAATCATATTCTGAAGTTTAACGCATATGTATGTATGTATGTATATATGTATGTATGTGTCATTCCAGACGATAACTCTTCGTTGAATTGTGCTAGAAACTTCAAACAAATTTTAAAATGTTAAGGACACAAAACGAAAGTTCAAGTTCGTTGGCCAGCATGATCGGATTACATCTTCGGGTTGAAATTTTCAAAAATGTAGTCAAAAATTTCAAATCAGCCTGTTTTTTGCGATTTGTTGTGCGAAATAATTTTTTCAGCATACTAACATGTGGTATATTCGGAATCAGCTTAACATTTCCTATAAGAATATGTATCAAGTTTTCAAAAATTTCAAAGTTGAAAAATCAGTCAAAAATCGAAATAATGCAGTTCGCTAGTTGTAAAAATCGGTAATATTTGCATGAAACATTGTCCAAATTCAGATTGAACTACTCTTATGGAAGTATCCCTGTATAACCAATCCTAGAACCATGCTGTTTAAAACGTAGGTAGTAGGTGCTTGTTAAAAAAAAAAAATGTAATCACAACTGATGAGTTTACTCTGTGAAATATTCCGTCCTCCGATTCTCTCGGTCGCTCTCTTTAATGTTTTACGCTCAACTGTTTTAGGACTTGATGTAGCTTTAATAATGACTGTGACTTAGAAAAAAATATCAGCCATGAAATTATGAAGTAGTTCTATTTATGTACGTACTAGCACGCAGACCCAAGGCCTCGCTCCGCTCGAAATGTCGAAGATTTCTTCAAAAATTCACTCATGGGGTCATGCTGCATGACTGGACTTTTTTAATTTTGATAGTAGTCCTTTGTGCCATACTTTGTCGAATGCTTTTTCTGTGTCAAGGAAAAGACCAAGGCATGTTGTTTCCTCCTCGTGTGTGTCAAGGAGATGTGTCAAGGGGATTCTTGGAACCAAAAAGTCTTCAGCACGAGCGCACGACGACTGACTTTTTTTTCAGGCGCATTTTTCTTCCTTAACCTCTTTCATGCACACCAATGTATCAATGGTAAATCGCTTTAGTTTTAGTAAATAGCTTTCGTAAATCGCTGAAGTTAGCTGTTAAATGTTTTCTACAAAGATGAAAGACATACCAGCTCTCTCCCTCAAAATGAACTCATGACGTTCATTGCAATGCTTCACTGTACTTTCCCAACATTTTTATTGAATAAAAAGTAAGTCACAACACTCTCAGGAGAATGCGCTGGCGGCGTTTCTCAGTCTCGGCTTCCAGACGCTCCTTTCCTCATTTCGCTGTGTAGGCCATAAGCCTCCCTTCCCCTCTCTCACTTCCCCTACATTCTCCACGATTGACCGATTGAAACAATCGATATGTGAACCAATCGATAAATGATTATACGGTCTCCTAGCCGGCTTCGGTTGGTTTACCTTTCGTGATATCTCTCGTCGATGTCATTCGATTCTATTTCCAGCATCGATATGTGAACCGAGTCGTTGATGCTCTCAATTACTCTATAAAGCTGCTGAGGGTAGGAGTGGGAACTTTGAAATCCAAACTGAGTGGGAGGAATCAGTGAGTGAAGGAACCTGTACAGTTTTGATAGGACGAGGCACTCAAATAGTTTGGCGAACAACGGCAACAAACTTATTGGTCTGTAACTGCTAGGATCAGATTTGGATTTGCCCGGCTTTTTAATCATGATAACTTTTGTATGCTTCCAGGACTTGGGAAAATAAGACATACGAAGAGCTGCGTAGAAAACTTGGGTTAGTAATACAATACCTTTTCGCGGTAATGCCTTAAGTAGAGACTGCCCAATTCCATCCAACCCTGGAGATTTTCTTCTTTGCGTTCTATTTATTACGTTTCTGATATCTCCAAGAGTGAAGAAATCAGTGAAAACACTCAATGGCAAAGCTTCCCGTACGGATTCTTCAGTCAGTTCATTAAATGCATGATCCTGTAGTTCATACGGGCGAAATTGCTCTCTCATTTTTGAGGCGAATAAATCACATTTCTCTTGGGATGTTGCTGCCCACATACTACCATTTTTGAGGGGTGGAATTCTAGAGCTTTCTTTTATTACTTTTTTCGTTTTCAGCCACAAAGATCCGCTTTGGGGGTCAAGGCTCTTAATTTCGTTGTATGTTAATAGGTCGTTCTCCTGTTTCAGAGCTGACTTCAGATTCCGTGTGGCTCGATTAAAAATTGTCTTGTCTTGGAGATGTAGAGTCTGATGCCACCTTGTACGAGCAGCTTTTTTAGCTAACAAAACTGAGATATAAGAGGAGAAGGATCGAAAGATTGAGGCCTTGAATACGAATTTTGTCTAGAATCAGTCGAATCTTTTGCAGCAGTTTGTATTAGAGTTGTAAGGAAAGTAACAGCTTGGTCCAGATCTTCAGGGGTTTTCAACTGAATTCCAGCGTCGTAGTTACAAGGCAACAAGGCAATTGTTGCTATATTCCACCAGTAATGATTTCTTCCCATGTTGTTGATTTATTTTCCTGCCAAAGTTCTAGCCTCTCGGATTTCATCCGATACTTTGGGGTATGTATAAATGAGACAAAAAAATATATATTACAGTTTTCTTGTTTCTTCTTTTTTTAGTGGTTCAAGCCGCACCTCAACCATAAGGGTCATTAACGGCATTGAACAAGGTGTCCATAGGGACACCGGACACTGGAAGTGGCACGATTCCCAGGGGGCCCCTGTTGCCCTCCACCACCAAACGGAGCACCATCACGGACTCCACTGGCATATCAGAGGAGGACAAAATAAGGGGAACAGTGATGACCACTGTTTAGCCCCCAAAGTGGATTAAAAAACCTCAAAAACAAAATACTACAACTAAGACTAGATCTAGAATAGGCTGATAACTAAATATATTTTACTATACGCCAAAGTGAAATAAAACTATGACTAGATTGTACGAAAATATATCACAGATCAGATATCACTGTTCGTAGTAGAGCTCAGCGGCTCTCAGATACGACAACAGGGACTGGACCTTGTCTGGTCCAGATAAAACGTCAACCCACTGAGGGGACTGATGCTGGACTCGGAGGTCCATGAGGTATGGGCAGTCCTCCAGGAAATGAGACCCATGAGGATGAGGATGATGATGTGGGGGTGATGTGGGATCACCCCCACAACTAAGGACTTCCAGGACTTGGGAAAATAAGTCATACGAAGACCTGCATTGAAAATTTGGGTTAGTAATACAATACCTTTTCGCAGATTAATCACGATCGTAGAAATAGCGCACTGCAGGGAGACTTTACACATCTTCGAGCCCTCACTGAGTCGGGAACGGGAGCTGAAAACTTGAAAATAGAGAACTCACAGTCAGATACAATCTTGTCTTGGAATATGTCTGAACAGTGTGGAATAATGGTTCTTTTAAGAAAGTCACTGAGCAGTTTTCGTACTGTACTAGACAGTACTAAATTTTGGGTTTTCTGTAAAATTGAGCTGCCGACTATTGTGCTGGTAGTTAGTACTTTCTATTTAAGTCCTTCGCTGGAGGATGATCTGATTATTGATCTGGTTAGGGATGGATCATCCACTTGGGTGATACACCCCCACAACTAAGCAGGTGTATGTAAGTAAGAAGGGTATGGCCAGTGACAACCCGGTCGACCACTATTCGGTCCCTCCTTGGAAGTTGGGTTACAAATAGGCCCACCGGGCACAAGTCCTGAAGGACACCACGCGGACCAGTGGCCTCACTCTGCCATTGCTCATGCCAGATGGAATTGCCTTTATGTTGCATGTAGAAGATTTGATCTTCAATGCGTATTGGCAGCATATCGATGGAGTTATCACCAATGATCCATACTGTTACTTTGAAAGTTTCTGAGATTTCGATTTTTTCAATATTTCAACACTTAACTAATTACTACCCTTTAGGATTGATAAAAATTGATGCCGATGTTACTGGCACATCCCCAGCCGATTTATGATTTTTCAGACAAATTCCAGATATTTTAGTCCAGTAGTTTTGGAGGAAAGAAATCCAACTTGAAACGTAAACCAACAAATTTTGAAGGCGGTTAATTTATTTTTTTTATTTTTTATTTATTTATTTTATTTTATTTATTTATTTTTTTTTCCTTGGTCGATTACAAAGGTTTAATAAATATTGATTACAAAAGAATGAATTTAGATTCGGTAAGATGGACTCAATTAATCAATTCATTTTTTTTTTTCTCTAGAATGTGGCTTTTATTTATTTACCTTCGTTTATTTTGCCTACGTGAATACAGACCTTGAGAAGAATTGTTGTTGAAAAAGGTCGAGTGTTTACTTAATCCGATTGTATAACACGATAACAATGACATGTATCGTTGCATTCGATTGTTCATGACTGTTTCTCTATCATCGGGGATGGAATTTGTGTAGTAGAAAAAAAATAACTTCGTCATAGTGACAGTTAATCACTGAAATGATTTGCATAATCCTAAAAGATGTCATAGCTGGTTCTCCTACTCTTTGAGAAATAGTAACTCAAGATGTGCACCGTAGAACGTAAAATTTCTCAATTAGACATTGAAAAACTTAAGCTTGGTAGATGTTGCGTTTACGCGTATGCAGATTGAATGTTGAACAATGAAACTGATAGGAGACCATCTGCGGCTTAGCTCGCATATTTCTTGAACATTTTTTATCAAAATCAGATGAAAACTGTGTAAATTAAGCTCGTAACAAGGATTTCACATTCGCAGCAGTTATTAATGATACTATCGAATTAATTTTTTTGCTTCCGAGACTGCAAGGCAGCGGAAGCTTTGTTTTCACTTTCGAAATGAAAAACAATTTTTTGCTCCAAAATCAAAATTTTCACTCGCATTTTGCGTTTCAGAGCCTCCTGAACAAATTTGGTTCCGTGTCTGTCTGTCTGTCTGTCTGCCCGTCCACATTTCCTTGTAACAGACATAACTTCCACAATTTTAATGCGATTTTAACCAAATTTTCAGGGATCGTGCGGGTTAAGCTCTAGATGGTCCCCTATCAACTTCATCATGATCGAATCAACGGTAGCTTCTGCGCAGGCGCTAACGTGAATTCCTTGTGATGGTCATAACTCGGTCAATGTTCAACGGATTTCGGTCAGATTTTCAGGGATGATGTGGGTAAGGTCCCTTGAGGTCCCGTAAGACAATCATCATAATTGCATTAGTGGTACGCTCTGCGCATGCGTGAACGAAATATTCTTGTTACGGTCCTTGCAACAGCCGTAATTTCCACAATTTTGATGCGATTTTAACCAAATTTTCAGGGATCGTGCTGGTTAAGCTATAGATGGTCCCCTGTTAACTTCATCATGATCGAATCAACGGTAGCTTCTGCGCAGGCGCTAACGTGAATTCCTTGTGACGGTCATAACTCGGTCAATGTTGAACGGATTTCGGTCAGATTTTCAGGGATGATGTGGGTAAGGCCCCTTGAGGTCCTATAAGACAATAATCATAATTGCATTAGCGGTACGCTCTGCGCATGCGTGAACGAAATATTATTGTTACGGTCCTTGCAACTGCCGTAATTTCCACAATTTTTGATACGATTTTCTTCAAATTTTTAGGGATCGTGCGGGTATAGCTCTACATGGTCCCCTATCAGTTCCGTCATGATAGGGTCAACGGTAGCCTCTGCGCAGGTGCAAACAAAATTTTCTTGTTTCGGTCATAACTCAGGCAATTATGAACGGATTTCGGTCAGATTTTCAGGGATGATGCGGGCAAGGTTTCTTGAAGTCCCGAATTACATTCTTCGCGATCATCAGCAGCGGTACGCTAGGCGCATGCGCGAAAGTGATGTTTTTGTTATGGTCACAGCTTAGTTAATTTTATCGGATTTTGTTCAAATTTTCAGAGATGATCCCGGAAGAGTCCCTTGAGGTGCCATACGAATCGCACGGTATTACCAGTGATTTCTAGTTTTCTGGAATTTAATGGTGACCTACTGTGAAGGTCACGAGGAAGCTCATGTGCCATTTCCTTGGCAGTGTATTCCCCCCCCCCCCCCCCCATTTCAACAACATTGTTTATTTCAAAGACCCTGCTATTATCGGCCTTGGCTTATTCCACTTATCGGCTTGTGCGTTGATCAGTCTTCGTTGAAAAGCTGCAAAATCACAATGTAGAATCCCTTCGAGAATGAGGCTCTGAAATCCTTGTAGTTAGAATTGACTTCTTTGGTCCAGTCCTGTTTCAAACGCAGAAAGTAACGAAGAAATGATTTTCACCAGAAATTAATCTCGGGGAATTTTCGGTGCGTTTTTGATCCCCTTCAGCTTCACTGTAGATTCTAGGTCAACAAAGTCAGATTCAGGAGCTGGTCAATGCTCATCATTTCATCTACGTCAAACGAAAGCATGTCTGTCATTTTGAAGGAGTGCTTTCACCTCACCATGAGGACTTGGATGAGGATCCCCCCCCCCATTATGTGATGAAATGTAAACTAATAATATTGATATAAGCTCCAGATATTTCAAAATCGATTATCGGAGAGGTTTGGAACAACAGCAATATATCCAAAGAGAAAATATTCAAGTGTTTAATCAGGATCACAAGAGAGGCCTTCATGCAAAGAAAGTCCAGTCATGCAGCATGACCCCATGAGCGAATTTTTGAAGTTACTGACGTTACTGACGGCCGAGTGGAGGGAGGCCTTGAGATTAACGTTACTGACAGCCAAGCGGAGCGAGGCCTTGGGTCTGCGTGCTAGTACGTACATAAATAGAACTTCTTCATAATTTCATGGCTGATATTTTCTAAGCCACAGTCAGTATTAAAGCTACATCAAGTCCTAAAACAGTTGAGCGTAAAACATTAAAGAGAGCGACCGAGAGAATCGGAGGACGGAATATTTCACAGAGTAAACTCATCAGTTGTGATTACTTTTTTTTTTTTTTTTTTTTTTTTTTTTTTTTTTTTTTAAAACAAGCACTACTACTACCTACGTTTTAAACAGCATGGTTCAAGGATTGGTTATACAGGGATACTTTCATAAGAGTAGTTCAATCTGAATTTGGACAATGTTTCATGCAAATATTACCGATTTTTACAACTAGCGAACGGCATTATTTCGATTTTTGACTGATTTTTCAACTTTGAAATTTTTGAAAACTTGATATATATTCTTATAGGAAATTTTACGCTGATTCCGAATATACCACATGTTAGTATGCTGAAAAAATTATTTCGCACAACAAATCGCAAAAAACTGGCTATTTTGAAATTTTTGAAATTGTGGTATATTCGGAATCAGCGTAAAATTTCCTATAAGAATATATATCAAGTTTTCAAAAATTTCAACCCGAAGATGTAATCCGATCATACTGGCCAACGAACTTGAACTTTCGTTTTGTGTCCTTAACATTTTAAAATTTGTTTGAAGTTTCTAACACAATTCTACGGACAGTAGTTATCGTCTGGAATGACACATACATATATACATACATACATATATACATACATAAAAAAATGTGTTAAATTTCAGAAAATGATTCAGAATAGCCTGAAACGGATTTCTGCATAAAATGTTTTCAAAAATTCACATTCTTCAAATTTTGAGGCGAGAGAGCAATAGCTTAATTTTCTTCAAAAATTCGCTAAAAGAAATCGACGAAACTAAGAAACACTAGATATTTTGTCTGAGTCTCGAATGAATAAAAACTAATTAATTAAAAAATGTACCTATGCAACAACGCTTAATGATTAAAAAAAGTACTTATCCTGGATGAGATGTGACCTTTTTACAATAAATAGTCGGCAATGCCACCAGCATAATGCACTATGCACTATGCTTAATACTATGCTGGTAACTATTCAACGAGTGAAATTGCATTCCAGCAAATGAATCGCTTGCAACTGCGAATCGCAATGTAGGGATCTATTTTGTTACACTTCAGAATGATGAGTATAGATTGGTGGACTGGATGCTTGTAAGCTTTCATCTCAAAATTAAAGAAATATCACAAATCAATCCTTCAAGTAACATACAGATTAGTTGGACGAAATACATGTTCTCCTTGTGTCCCGTTGATGCAAATCAAATGAATTGTGTCCCCCGAGTTTGGTTCTATTTTCTACCAATCGAACATTGTAAGTATAGTTCATGGGTAAATAAGTTAACATAATATGGTCATCATTTATAATAATGAAGATGAGGGTTAGCGAGGGTTGGTCAATCATTCAGAACTTTCTTCCAGGCCGATGTTTCGCTATATTTGTATAGCATCTTCAGGACTTAGTAGCGGAGCAGGAATAGTTTTAGATCCTCATTGCACAGTTAACTTGTTGGGCTTTTTGTTACATTTAATGCAATCAATGCTGGACACATTGCACTGTAGCATACTATTCATATACATGTATGTATAAATATAAATATATTTATGGATGAACTATTCATGTTTATAATCGAAACTCAATAATTATTTTTTAATAAAATAATAATTATAATAATAATTTTTACAGAAGATGGTATAACGTCTTCTGTAAAAAATTTCACCATAATTATTGAGTTTAGATTATCAACATAAATAGTTTATCCAGGTAATATACTTCTATCTGAATGGTGTGCTACAGTGCAATGTGTCCAGCATTGAGTTTATTAAATGTACCAACAAGCCCAACAAGTTAACTGTGCAATGAGGGCCTTAAACTATTCCTACTCCGCTACTAAGTCTTGAAGATGCTATACAAATTTTGGGAAACATCGACTTGGAAGAAAGTGGCCGAGAAAACTAACATAATTGTTTATAATATTATATTGTTTATATATCACTCAGCATGAAACTCAGCTGGCTTGGATTTGTAGCAGTTTAGGTACCTAGTATAAGATTTTTGCATGAAATAAGAGCTTTCCAATGCGTGTTAAATTATTTTTGAGACAAAGAAAATTATGGAGTCACAGTCAGTTATCACGGGTCGGTCTTAGTGTACCTAGGTAAAAAGAATTCGTGTGACAAAATTTTCAAATGATCACTAGCAATGAGATAATACTTAATATGTATTCATGTAAAAATTTGTTTTTAAGTGAATGATTAGACACCCAGTTGAGAACAGTACAAGTTTTTCTATGGTTTTCGGTATATAGTTTTAGAATTCTGATATTCAGATTGTGTGGTATTCATTATGGATTTCAACATCTTGTTTAAAATAGATTGTTGTAATACATTTTTGTAATCCAATTCTAAAAACTAAGTAATAATCTATCGGATGTCTTTAGAGCATTAAAATAAAAAGTATGATCAACTAGAATATCATTTTTGATTTTTAAGGATCTCCAAAAGATCTCCTTGCCCTCCTGCGTTCATTTCAACGTTAACCCGCAGTACATTACTGTCTTAAAAATTGCATCATGTTCAATCTCAGGCGCGTAGTGGAACACTACGGGACACAACGACAATAAAGATGTGTTCTATCACTAATCCGTTGTTGCTCTATAAATAATAATAACATATCATAGAAAATACAATAATATAATTGAATTTTCATGTAGGAGTACCAGCTTGCTGCAAATAGGCATTGTTGACTCTTTCTACCTCATAATTTACTCTCTATGTATAAAAAATGTAATGTTGGTTTGTTTATGCTTCATAAACTTCTGCACCGATTTCCATGCGGTTGGACGAAAATTGACTAGAAAGTTCCAGGGATGGTTTTAGGCTATATCACAATCCTCTTGATCTACTCCTTCGTCGTAAACTTCGACTTCCCTACCGATGTCGCCTGGGTAAACAACTTTGTAATTAAAGAAAAACCGGATATGCGTCAACATTTTCACATCAAATGTTGATGGGGTGGGTTCAGGAGTAAAGAACTTCCAATAACAAATACAACGATGCCAATACGATTTTGGTGGGTTGAGCCGTGCAGCTTTTATTTGTAAAGATAGATCATAAAAAATTGGTAATTAAAAACGCCTTATCAACTGCAGCAAAGTTGGTCGGGAAGAGTTTTATGCTAGCTCAGATTATATTTAGGTTGAAGAAGCTGGGACGCTTCGACCAGTACCTATTGCTAAACAAAATTATAAAAACAGAGGCCAATTTCTATGTAAAAAAGCTAAATATTCTCTCCTGTTCACCCAAGGGGGTTGAAATTTGATGAGGTGACTCTCTGGGACATCAAGAGATGAAAAACAATGTGGGCTTTTTCCTGATCAGATGAATGACCTAATTCTCTCCTTTTCACCATAGGTATGTCAAATTTCACAGGGAGCCTCTCTAAGGCATTGAGAGACGAATGCAATGACGGGTTCCAACCAGATCAGCTGACTCCTATTAACCCTAGGAATTTGAAATTTTCTAGGGAGCTTATCTTGGACATCGAAAAACGAATAAAATGATGTGTTCTTTCCTGATCAGCTGAGTGAGCTAAATTCTCTCCTTTTCACCCTAGGAATCTGAAATTTCACAGGGAGCCTCTCTAGGACATTTAGAGACGAATGCAATGAAGTTCGAACCAGATCAGCTGACTCAGCTAAATTCTCTCATATTCACCCTACGAATTTGAAATTCGATAGGGAGCCCCTCTAGGACACCGAGAAACGAATAAAATAATGTGTTCTTTCTTGATCAGCTGAGTGAGCTAAATTATCTCCTTTTCACCCTAAGAATCTGAAATTTTGTACGAAAGACGGGATATGCTCGGACTTCCTGCAGAAGTTTGTAAACCACGCCGTAATGTTTATATTCAATAAAGTGATTAATGGAACCCACTATTGACTGTAAAAACAGTAAATAAACGTATTTCTTCTTCAAAAGTGCGGTCCATGGGCCCTTTTCAACCTTATTGAGGTGGCCAGTGGGTCTGCGGACTGAAGGTTAACAGTCACAGTGTGCGGTGACGCTATCTGAGAAGACGTCGGATAGATCCGTTCTAGAGGTCCGGAGCCGCCGGCAGTGCCTTAGGACACAACCCTAATCAACGTCATCCGCAGCTTGAGCCGAGCCGATTTGGTCACTTGATGTGCAGGTTCAACCATACCCTCAAGGATCTTCCATGTAACGACGTGCCAAACCCTACAGCAGGAACATCAAGGAACCTTTTTGAACCTCGTGGAATGAGAAGAGGTTTCTTCATACACAAAGTTCTCCACACTTTTCTATATCAAATGATGCTTTTTGCACACAAAAATTATGGATTGCTACAATGAATGATCCAAAGTGATTCTAAGTAAGAATGGTTCCCAGAACTACCTTGGTCATTGATTGGAGTGAACTTGGCAAAGATGACTGAACGAATTTATGTATTTGTTCAAGATTCAGCCTCTTCCAAGATTCTATAATACTGAAGAAGCGTAGAATTACTCACTTTCTTCGATGATATAACGTGATAACCAGCCTTGAAGTTTCGTAAATTAATCGATTTTGAACATAGCTAGGTATAGCAGGGAGCTAGTAGTAGCATCGGCGTCCCCAATGTAGTCGTCTGGCTGGGTCTGTTGCGGCCACAGCTCAGTCAAGTTCCGGAAATATCATGTCTTGCAATTTGACAACCGTACCGTTCACCTTTCTTGAAAAACGTGGGTTCACCAGCAGAATCTCATATGGGCCGTACATTCCGTAGTTAGATGCCGATTCCGAAGGAAAACCTCCTACCACACCGACCAAATGAAATTGCGGAAGAGAATATACTCAACAGTATAGAGGCATGATACAAAGAAGATGGAAGAACTTTCTGGAGGACTAAAGGGATAAATCTGTCACTGGGAAGGTTTTGATGAAGCAGCAAAAGCCCTGAGATAATAAATAGTTGATGCAGAGCATCGGGATATGCTACGAAAGAACACAATTTACTTGTCAATGCTCTCTGACAAAAGCTGGACTTCATACATACAGCATATGTATTGATACATTAACCAGTGACACTTTCGGCGCATCTACCATTCAAACGCTTGTAAATCTTTAAGGGAAGGATGTGATGTCACCTAAATTAATAAGCAATTTCATTCTTCTCTGATTTTATGGTTCCTGGCAACAACAGGATTTTTACTTTCATTAAATCAAAATGTTCCTTTAACTCATATATGGTCAATGAGCACAGAGGGTACTTATCGGTTAACGAAAGGCCACTCACCAGTTTTTTTAAATTAATATATAGATTAGCTAAACAAATAGACTGAATGAGCATGCACTGGATCTGACATTTTCACGTCTTTACTTTGGCTCAATCCACGAACAACGTTACTTCCAAAAAGTCCAGTCATGCAGCATGACCCCATGAGCGAATTTTTGGAGGAATCTTCGACATTTCAGTCGCTATTGATCGTGTAGAGAAATTTTAGTTTATGTTTTTGATAGACAAACATGGAATCAAATTATTAAAAATAATTAGGAGATACTCATACTTTATTATTATTAAACTAATCTTGTAGATTTAAAGACAAATATAGGTAAATATTCATAGATTTCGATGTCCTATGTGGTAGGTATTGAAGGCAGTTGAAATCTTAACAGTATCCTATCATAACATCATCAAATTTTGACATAAAGTTGGTTAAAATTGGTATAAAATTGGTCATACAGGGGTACTTCCATAAGAGTAGTTCAATCTGAATTTGGACAATGTTTCATGCAAATATTACCGATTTTTACAACTAGCGAACGGCATTATTTTGATTTTTGACTGATTTTTCAACTTTGAAATTTTTGAAAACTTGATACATATTCTTATAGGACATTTTACGCTGATTCCGAATATACCACATATTAGTATGCTGAAAAAATTATTTCGCACAACAAATCGCAAAAAACAGGCTATTTTGAAATTGTTGACTACATGTAATCCGATCATGCTGGCCAACGAACTTGAACTTTCGTTTTGTGTCCTTAACATTTTAAAATTTGTTTGAAGTTTCTAGCACAATTCTACGGGCAGTTATCGTCTGGAATGACACATACATACATACATACATACATATATACATACATACATACATACATACATACATAAAAAAATGCGTTAAACTTCAGAATATGATTCAGAATAGCCTGAAACGGATTTCTGCATAAATGTTTTTCAAAAATTCACATTCTACAAATTTTGAGGCGAGAGCAATAGCTTAATTTTCTTCAAAAATTCGCTAAAAGCGACACTTTTTAGGGGTGACGAAATTTTCTACTGATTCTTGCTTATAGCCGAATCATTGCTAAGAACTGCACCTTTGCCATTCTTCGTCGTAATTGTACAAAAATCGTTCGCCAGTCGATGGAAAGCGCACTGATTAGCAGAGGGACCGCAGAGGCTAATTTCATCCATAATCGACCTACTATACTGGAATTTGGGAACGAGCTCAGGGTGGCCCCCAACTGGAAAAATCAGGGAAAACCTGGAATTGTCAGGGAATTCTTAGCGTCGGGAAAAATCAGGGAATTTTGCAAAAACCATCAAATGTCGAGGAATTTTTTCAATGAAAACTTTGTGTAATAATTCGCAGCGTTCTTAGGTATATTCCAACTCTAAAACAATCGAACTTCAACAGTCTACTTTATAATACTACATAATATTTCATAGGTGGGTTATCCGAATGTCAAAAATAATTATAAAGAGTGGTGGTTAAACTGTTCAAAGAGTTACACGCAGATACATTGTGGCATCGATCTGTCTTTGGCTCTCGGTTACTTCAACACTCAGTAGTAAACCATGTGTGGGAAAAATCAACTGAGTATTGAAGTAGGGAGCATACCAAGCAGAGTAGCGGACTGATCCATTGAGAGTCCCAACAACTAGTTTGTATACATAACCTAGGACATTGTGAATCTTAGAGATCTGGGATTGGTCGTAATCGAACCAACGCAGAAAAATACTTCAACTGTGACACCCCACATGCCCTATTGTGAAAAAACTGATTTTTTAGAATTTTTTGAGACACGGTAAATTGCAAATTTGAATTTGGCGATTGGGCTGGCCAACGAACTCGACTTGTCTTTTGCCAAGAAGGAACGAATTTTTTAAGCCGTATTCTAAGATAGTTTCTGGGAATACCCCCTATACATATTTTTTTTTTTTTAATTTATTTATTTATTGACAGTGGGTTTTATTTAACCCATATAGCCACATCATATTAACATATTGTAGTACATTACATCTTATATCATCATTTACATATTTAATTCATCATTATTTTACAATTTCAAATTATAGTAGTCAAATTTTTATCTTAACTTAATCGAAAACCATTCAGAATACTTTAAAATTGCATCCCAGCGTCTCTGGTCATTTGTAGTATTGCTTTCAATTGACTGTTTGTTGCATTTTTAAACATAACACAGAATCGTTTCTCTTCTAATGTTTCTATCCATTCCTTGCGTTCTTCTGTGTAGAATGGACAGATCATCAATTTATGTTCTACATCTTCCTCTTCTTCGGGGCAATGGTCGCAGTATGGTGTGTCCTTGACAGCTACCATATGTAGAGAGCGGTTTATCATTCCATGTCCTGTTCTCATCCTTATCAATTGCACAATTTCCTTCCTTTTGAAAGGTTTACCCGTAAACCACGGAGTTGTGGAGAGAGGGTTGGATTTGATAGTGGTTGTAGCCTTTATCCAGGGAAACTCTTTCATACTCCTCCTGCCATTCCTTCATCATCGCATGCTTTGTCAAGCGAAGGGCATCTGGTAAAGGGACTAATGTGTCGCCGTTGATCTTGGTCAACGTACTTCCATATTTGGCTGCACAATCAGTAATCTCATTTCTTTTTACCATTCTGCCTGGATAAGTTTGGCAGGTTTGTGCAATCTGGTAGGTCACATAGTTGTTATTTTTCCCCCTATGTAGATTTTTGAGAGCCAGGCATGCGGATTTGGAGTCGGTCAGCACGACTATCGTTCTCTGCATTTCGTCCCTTAATCCTATGTTCACCCCAAGCATGATAGCGAATAATTCCGCACTGCAGATTTGGAAGGCAGAAGGTACATTTTTTGAAAAGGTTTCCCGCATTTGTGGGTCGAAGATACCAATGCCAACTCCAGATGGTGATTTTGATGCGTCGCAGTATATTTTATAATGTGTAGCGTAGCATGTATTGATGGTTTCCTGCGTTAGTGTTGTCAGCTCCCTGGTCCCGTAGGTTTTCTTTGGGCCACTCGATGTCTGTAGCTGGTCATTGTTCAAAAGTTGGCGTACTTTAGCTACATCATGATATCCATCTTGTGGAGCGATGGATTCTCCCAATTCAGACCATTCTTTAACTTTTTGATGTTGTGGTTGTGATTCATCAGCTAGGGTTTTCATTATATTTCTTCTTATCAGCATTTTTCTGCGTAGTGGTAGGGGTGGGTCAGCCGCCTCCGCAAGCAGCGCATTAATTGGTGTAGTTCGGAATGCCCCAATTGCATTTCGAACTCCTGCATTCTGTACTGTGTTGAGTTTGGTGAGCGATCGGGGTTGGTTTGCTGTTGTATCCGCTACTTGTCCTCCATAGTCTAATTGTGCTCTCACTGTGGCTTTATAAACATTCAACACGTTGCTCGGATGACCTCCTTTTCTTGTACCTGACATTGCTTTTACTATAATAATTGCTTTTGTTGCTTTCATCTTTGTTTCGTCAGCGTGTTTATGGAAAGTGAGACGTGTATCCAAGTATAATCCAAGAAATTTGTAGCTTTTCATGATAGTTAGGGATACGTCATTTATCTTGACCACCAAATCTCTTTCATTGAACCGTCTTTTTGTGAATGGAACCACAGCACATTTCTGTGGGCTTAGTTGAAAATTTAGGTGTTGGAGTGTGACATTTAAGGAGTCTAATCCGTGTTGTAGGTTGTTGACCGCAGTGCTTAGATTCTCGTGAATAGAATATAGAAGAAAATCATCCGCATACTGGATAAATATATATATACTGGATCCGCATCATCCGAATCATCCGCATACTGGATAAATATATATATACTGGATAAATATACATATACGACGTTGAAATCGAGGATTGTATTATTTGATGTACGAAATGGATATGTAGGGGTTCCCCGTCCCCTTCCTCCTGATTTTTAAATTTGGAAGCCATCTGAATAGCTCAATTTTTTTTTAAATTCGTAAAAATGACAAAAAATGGTATTTGATTTTGATATTTTTTGTCAGGGGAATCTGAAGTTCGGTCAGGGAAAAGTAAGGGAAATTTCAAATTTCCATTTGGGTGCCACCCTGCGAGCTCCATTGGAACTTCTAGAATACAATTACAAGGAAGGAGGCGCAACGACCAGCTGAGGGACCCCTGAAGTAAATTTCATTCATTGTCGACCTACAGTAGAATGTGGTTGCAAGGACGGAGGCGCACTGATCAGCTGTGGAACCCCTGAGTCTAATTTCTTACACAATCAACCTCAGAGCTGACATGGAATGGAGCGCATTTGGGACGTCTAGAATACAACTGCAAGCTACTTAGGCGCACTGACCAGCTGAGGGACCCCTGAAGCAAATTTCATTCACAGTCGACCTACGGTAGAATGTGGTTGCTAGGACGGAGGTGCACTGATCAGCTGTGGAACCCCTGAGTCTAATTTCTTACACAATCAACCTACGGAGTTGACATTTAGAATGAAGCGCGTTTGGGACTTCTAGAATTCGACTGCAAGGTACGGAGGCACACTGACCATCTGAGGGATCCCTGAAGCAAATTTCATTCACATTCGACCTACGGTGGAATGTGGTTGCTAGGACGGAGGTGCACTGATCAGCTGTGGAACCCCTGAGTCTAATTTCTTACACAAACAACCTACGGAGTTGACATTTAGAATGAAGCGCGTTTGGGACTTCTAGAATACGACTGCAAGGTACGGAGGCACACTGACCAGCTGAAGGACCCATGAACCAAATTTCATTCACAGTCGACCTATCAGCTGTGGAACTTGACTTGACTTACTTATTTCCTTTAACTCCTATGGGAGCATAGGGCAGAAACAAAGATCCTCCTGACAGATCGGTTGGCTGCAATTCTCTTATCTCCATTCCACGTCTTTCGAGCTCGGCGCAGCTCCTTCCTTCACCCTGGGGATTCCAATTGAGAGCCACCCTCTCCACAGCATCGTCCAGTTTCCTCAAAGTATGGCCAAGCGAATTCCATTTCCGCTTTCTTATTTCAATTTCAATCGGAGTTTGGTCGGTCGTTCTCCAGAGCTCAACATCGGAAATGGTATTTGGCCACCAAATATCCAAGATTCTGTGGAGACACCGATTGACGAAAGTTAGCAACAGGTGCGTGAATCAGCTGAGGAACCCCTGAGTCTAATTTCTTACTCAATCGTCCTACGGCGCTGACATTTGGAATGGAGCGCGTTTGTGACTTCTAGAATTAGACTGCAAGGTACGGAGGCGCACTGATCAGCCGAGGGACCGCTAAGTAAATCCGTCTGGGGTTCTTCCCCAGGTGCTCAGAAACGGATCTAGACGAGGAAACTTCGATAATATTTTTTGGGGGCATCTAGTGGATGTTTGGTGAAGGTAGATCAGCTGTTCTGTGTGTTGTACTTTCCTAATCGCCCTAAGGCGATGATTGTTTCTTTGAAAACTACTTTAATCACTTGGACATCGCTTAGCTTCGCGTATCGACCAAAGATATCACAAACCACACAATGTTTTACGTTAGAAAATGAAGGATTTGGAATTTTGATATTTCTGTCAATCACTTTATCAGCATCTAACACATTTAACTCTGTTCAATCTGTCAGTTGCCATGTCTCAACGAATTTTTGACATTTGTATGTCTGTCTATGTTTGGCACATAAATTTCATGTTTGGCACATATCTAGAACCTATAAAAAAAAAAAAAAAACGCTGCAAATTATTTCACAAAGGTTTAATATTTTTTCAATTGAGTATGATCATAGTTTTAGTTGGCATGCGTACATTATAGGCCCGTCCAGACTCTTCGGCGTGTCCTATTTCGAGTTGCCACAACCTATACTTCTATAATTATATACGTATGTTTATATTTCTCGATTTGAGCTCCTATCTATTCAAATAATCATTGCCTTAATAATATCATTATCTAAGTACGTACGAGAGGATTTGTTATTAAATATGCGTAGGCAAAGCATTGGTATTAACACACAAATATGACCTAGAAAAAAACGTATATTCATGCCTCGAAGGAACATGAAATTCGAAAGCAATACAAGTGTAGGAAGTTTTCCACGCCACCCTGGAGGTACTCCCTAGGTCTCGTTACCTCACAACCGGAGGTTCACCGCCCTATTACGCTTACACTATCATATCACTCATATTTTTCCATCAGCATTCATTTGAAAGTTGTGCATTTTGAGATGAGTGAATTTTGTCCTAACATGAGAATAATAATTATTAGGTCGTGCAGTTGTGGTCGTGCATGATGTGGTCTTAAAGTGTTCTGTTGCAAAGTCCTACTGCCCATTGTTATCCTAACCGTGGAATATTAGATTGCGCAGTTGTGGTTGAGCTGGTTGGAGTTTTAACACGTCCGTCTAACACTCAAAGTCTCGAAAAAGACACTTTTTCGCCCGTTTTTGGCCCATAGCATCTATGCGAGTAAAGCGATCGGGATGGTTAAGTAAAGTAAAACGTTAGGACCAACTAGACCCCAAATGGAGTCAATGTGCGAAAGAACGGGTTTTTTAAGTCAATTCTTTTCAAGTCAATTTTATGGCCCGGACGGCGGAGGCCGAACGGCGGACGGACATTTCAAATTTGGATTCTACGCACCTTGAAACGTAAAGTGACAAAGTTTGAGGGGGGGTTATAAAAATTTTTTGCTATAAGATCACATAGGCCAAAAACCAAATGGAAATAATAAACCAAAAGTGTCTTGGCCGCTAAGGGATAATGTTTACAGTTACAGCTTCATACGTTTCTTTACTACGGTTCCACCAACCATCCTCAATTAACGTTAATGTATTTAGGTAGGTATTCATGATAACGCTACAAATTATACAAAAAACTTTATAATTTCGTGTGTAAAACATGCAAATAAAAAATTTTTATTTTGATTTGAATTTGATCCCGAGCTACTATTGTCGTTTCCGATCTTGTTAGAAGGGGAACTTTAAAGTGTTGCAAATGAATTTCAAGAGCCTTATTACTGGTCAGATACCCATCATATAGCACCTTTTTGGAAAGCTCTCTCTAATATCTCACTGTTGAGCACATAAAAAATAACCATGCAAAGTCCCCTTCAACAAATATTTGGGTTGATTGGATTTAGAGACAAACCTGAACCTAAGCTACCGAGGGATATCCTTACTGACCAACCAATCTAATTTGCTCAAGAAGTGTTCTCCAATGAACTCCTTCTTAATTTAGGAATGCTTGATTTTTTGGCGGAAGAACGAATTTTTTATCTCAATCTTACGGAGATTAATCGTCTGAAATGATATTTAGATATGCATGTGTGTACATATACAATTTACATAGGTATACAATATATGAAAAAGTACAAACTTCAGGAATTGTCTCAGACTGCCACAAAACGGATTTCGATGAACAACATTCGGAAAAGGTTGTATTTTAAAATGTTTGGAGCCATCGCAACAGCTTTCTTTTCTACGAAAGTTAGCTAAAACATGAAAAAAATTGTTAATGGGGAGGAGAACTTGAAAATTTTAGCGCATAACTGGGAGAAATCAAATTAGAAGGGAGAATTTCTGTATTAGATAGCCCTTCTACACAGTTCATTGGTCTATAATATTATTAAACCCTATACGTAGTTAGGTAGGCCACTACATCATCAAAACTTGGCGCTTTGCGCCTTTTAAAAGGATTTTCGACCTTGCAGCTCCAGAACCCACAATTTTACGCATTTTAGTTAGTGTTGAAAAAAGAAAAAATGTCGAAAAAACGGTCGTTTGAAAAGCTCAGCTGATCAGTTTGCCTCCATACCTCCTGATTGTTTTCGACGTGCCCACAAAGAGCTCCATGTAAATTTTGCATCGTACGTCGATTAAGAAAGAAAGTAACTTCAATTATCTGCGTAGAAATAATAAGCATTTGTGTAATAATTTTCAGCCTTTATCAATACCGCCTGTCATGAGCTCTTGTTTCCAAATTAAATGGATATGTGGTATAACTTAGTTACCTTAACGTTCTCTAGAGAAAATATTGGCCGTTTTCTTAATTCATGAAATTGCTGTTGGATTAAGAGGATTGAAGGGGGGGGGGGGGGGGTTAAATCATCAGATACGTGATACATAGAGATTTATTTTTTGGCTATTGTGTAGTGCTATAATGCTAGTATGCTAGGCTACTAGCCAAGCTCACGTTACTGAGGGTATGGTTTCGAAGTAAATAAATTTTGTAATTAGACCTCAATAAAATGATCATCTCAAGATATCTCTTGAATACATACAACCTATTAGAGATAACAGTAACAATGGATGAGTACCGATTACTCACATGTTGACCGGAATTAATTTAATATCGCCAACACCCTTGATGAATTGATAGTAAAAAACTCTATAAATTAAGGTTGTGTGATTTCGTTTGCTGCAGTTCGCCAGATGATGGACGTTAAGATGATGTACTTAAGCGTCGTACTGGTTCTATGCATAGCACTTAGCCAACGCGCCTTTTGCGACGATGGGCTCCCGATCGCTTCTCACACTATGTTCCCTAAGGGGTTCATGTTCGGGGCGGCTACTGCCGCTTTTCAAATAGAAGGAGGATGGAATGCAGATGGTATGTTTCACTGTGTTTTATAACTTATAGGGTTTGAACAAAGAAACACTTTTTTGACATTGAAAATGTCTTAGTCGACGGGTCAACCGGAAATTTTGTTACGCAAAGAAAAAAAAAAGTCCCGTCATGCAGCATGACCCCATGAGCGAATTTTTGAAGAAATCTTCGACATTTCAGTCGCTATTGAATCGTGTAGATTAGAACTTTAGTTCATGATTAGAACTTCTTCATGATTTCATGGCTGATATTTTCTAAGCCACAGTCAGTATTAAAGCTGCATCAAGTCCTAAACCAGTTGAGCGTAAAACATTAAAGAGAGCGACCGAGAGAATCGGAGGACGGAATATTTCACTGAGTAAACTCATCGGTTGTGATTACATTTTTTGACATGGATATGTCTTTGCTCTGGGGGTCAACCAAAAATTTCCGTGACGCAAAATTTGTGTCACGATTTCAGTGTTTTTCACGTACAACCCAGCCGTTGCTAGGGGAATGGAACTTCCACAGTTTTCATCGCACAAAAATGGTTCGCCACTCGTTGGAAAGCGCTTGATTTATGCGACATTTCAAGCTACCAATTTCCCCCTCCTTACGTACCTGGCTACATTCCAAAACTATGTTGATTGGGCTATAAACAAATTTAATAAGCCGGTTACAATATTCTTAACGTAATGCAATAGCACCATTTACTCCAATCCATAGGAAACATTTTCATCCTCTTGACAACAGTCGAGGACAACTCGAGGACAACCGTTATGAAATCCCCAATCAAAGACATATATGTACCTAACATGGTATCATGACATATGTAACATGGTATCTGCTTGTAAAGCGGATAGTGGAACTCGTTTACGAGTTTCTTTAAATTGACGGCCTATAAGAAAGAGAAGAGGTTTTTTTTTTTTTTTTTTTTTTTTTTTTTTTTTTTTTTTTTTTTTTTTTTTTTTTTTTTAACAAGCACCTACTACCTACGTTTCAAACAGCATGGTTCTTGGATTGGTTATACAGGGATACTTCCATAAGAGTAGTTCAATCTGAATTTGGACAATGTTTCATGCAAATATTACCGATTTTTACAACTAGCGAACGGCATTATTTCGATTTTTGACTGATTTTTCAACTTTGGAAGTTTTTTAAAACTTGATACATATTCTTATAGGAAAATTTTACGCTGATTCCGAATATACCACATGTTCTGTTTTGAAATTTTTGACTACATTTTCGAAAATTTCAACCCGAAGATGTAATCCGATCATGCTGGCCAACGAACTTGAACTTTCGTTTTGTGTCCTTAACATTTTAAAAGTTGTTTGAAGTTTCTAGCTTCAATTCTACGGACAGTTATCGTCTGGAATGATATATACATATATACATACATATATACATACATACATATATATACATGCATACATACATACATTTAAAAAAAATGCGTTAAACTTCAGAATATGATTCAGAATAGCCTGAAACGGATTTCTGCACAAAAATTTTATCAAAAAATCACATTCTACAAATTTTGAGGCGAGAGCAATAGCTTAATTTTCTTCAAAAATTCGCTAAAAACGTCACGCAACCTATAAACAAGTTAGGTGTTGTTTTCTTTTGATTTTCACGTAAAACCAAGCCGTTGCTGGGGAAATGAAACTTCTTTAGTTTTCACCGGACAAAAATCGTTCTCCACTCGTTGGAAAGCTCTCGATTTATCACGCATTTCTTTCGTACTTGTTTTTCCACTCATGTCGTAGTTTTATATTTATTTACGTTATAAATGGATACAGTAATTAATGCCGTTTGTTTTGCTGTCACTTGGTTGAGAATTTAATCTTGGTTATAGTAATAATTGTAGACGCGCACCATAACAGAAAATTAACTACCTACCTGTGAATTCATATTCGTGGAAGAATTGGGCATCGTCCAGACTGGCTTACAGAAAATTCAGTAATTGGGTGTCAATAATTATTTTATTTGAAACAATTGAAAAATTGAAATTACTGAGAAATTTTCAATGCTCATAGCTCTTCTCTCATAAGAGAGAAAGTGCGAGCGGCCAGCCGCGTTTTAGCGAATTTTTGAAGAAAATTAAGCTATTGCTCTCGCCTCAAAATTTGTAGTATGTGAATTTTTGAAAAAAATTTATGCAGAAATCCGTTTCTGGCTATTCTGAATCATATTCTGAAGCTTAACGCATTTTTTTTAATGTATGTATGTGTCATTCCAGACGATAACTGTCCGTAGAATTGTTCTAGAAACTTCAAACAAATTTTAAAATGTTAATGACACAAAAAGTTCAAGTTCGTTGGCCAGCATGATCGTATTACATCTTCGAGTTGACATTTTCAAAAATGTAGTCAAAAATTTCAAAATAGCCTGTTTTTTGCGATTTGTTGTGCGAAATAATTTTTTCAGCATACTAACATGTTGTGGTATATTTGGAATCAGCGTAAAATATCCTATAAGAATATGTATCAAGTTTTCAAAAATTTCAAAGTTGAAAAATCAGTCAAAAATCGAAATCATGCCGTTCGCTAGTTGTAAAAATCGGTAATATTTGCATGAAATATTGTCCAAATTCAGATTGAACTACTCTTATGGAAGTATCCCTGTATAACCAATCCTAGATCCTAGAACCATGCTGTTTAAAACGTAGGTAGTAGGTGCTTGCTAAAAAGAAATGTAATCACAACTGGTGAGTTTACTCTGTGAAATATTTCGTCCTCCGATTCTCTCGGTCGCTCTCTTTAATGTTTTACACTCAGCTGTTTTAGGACTTGATGTAGCTTTAATAATGACTGTGGCTTAGAAAATATCTGCCATGAAAATGTTTGTCTATCAAAAAAATAAGCTAAAATTTCCCTACACGATCAATAGCGACTGAAATGTCGAAGATTTCTTCAAAAATTCGCTCATGGGGTCATGCTGCATGGCTGGACTTTTTCTTTTGTTTTCTCTCCCGAAAGTGAGCAAAATGTCAAGAGGGATATCAAGAGGGAGACATATTATTATTTTTTTTTTTTTTCAAAATCTCATCATCAAAAATCACCTTCAAAAATTTCACAAATGTTTCAATTAATCAATTCGCGATTCCAAATAAGGATGCGAGCCTAGCGGCAGCAAAATGGACTAAGTAGATCCTAACTCCGACTTGCGTGTCGTTGAAAATCTCATTTGTAACTAACATCTTTGAGACTTTGTCTTCTCTCGTTTTATTTCTATTCGTTTTTTCTGTCACGGGAAAGAGTCTAACATGCTTGATTGAAGCTTTCTAAATTTTGAAAATACAGTCGTAAATAAATCGTTCTAAATTTTGAAAATACAGTCGTAAATAAATCGTTTTTCGTTAGATGGTCGAATGGTGTCACCCTTCCCCTGATAGGTAGAGGTTAGAGGTAGTGGAAAATGGGGTAATTTCACCACTAGCATATTATTTGTCTATCACAGCCCGGGTTTGCACTTAGGAGCTTCAGATTTTGAAGCAAATTATAAAAAAAAGTTCCACTATCTGCTTTACAAGCAGATACCATGTTACATGGATGTGTCTTTGATTGAGGATTTCATAACGGTTGTCCTCGTGAGTTGTAAACAAATCCTTTAACTTTGGACTGTATAAGCATACTATTAAAGTTATATCTCCAATACAGGCGCTATCATTTTTATGTTCATGATAGCCTGATTTTTCATTAACAAATTAAATTATATCATTTACTGTTTTATTTTATAACGTTTCGTCCTCTTACTGAGGAAATCTTCAGATCTTGCTTTCTTGACATTGAGTTGACTAGGTGAGCCACTGTTTTATTTGACAAATCCGTTATATTCGGATGTTTATAAATTTTTTCCTGGACACACCAAGATCTGAAGATGTCCTCAGTAAGAGGACGAAACGTTATCAAATAAAACAATAAATGAAATAATTTTATTTATTTTCCCTGGGCCGCATCCCGACTAATTCCAACAAAACAACGGTTTAGTTATAGAAATGTTGAAAATAACTGTGGAGAGAAGCCACTACAATGAGTTGTTGTTTACAGTCGACTGTTGTCAAGAGGATGAAAATGTTTCCTATGGAGAGGACAAAGCAATGATGCCATTGCTTTACGTTAAGAATATTGTAACCGGCTCATTAAAATTGTTTATCTATCTATATCTATAAAAGAGGATGTATGTATATATGTATATTGCCTATAGACTCCGAAACCGCTCGACAGATTGTAATGAAACTTTCAGGTATTATTAGGCATGATTCAAGGATTGTTCCTGTAAAGTTTGGTGCAAATCCGTTCAAAGGGCTCTGACCCAGAGGGCATAAAAGGGTGCAGTGTCAGGTTTTAGAAATTTTAGTGGTTGTAGAAATAGTTGAACAGAAAGTACTGGTACCTTCTTGACGGCCTACTACATTTTTTTTGACATTTTATGTCTTTACTATGGCACATAAATGAAAAAGCGTCACGCGGGGAGCGACACGCGGGGAGCGTCACGCGGGGAGCGTCACGCGGTGAGCGTTACGCGGAGATTCCCTAATGATCCCACGATTCTGAGATTTGGTATGTAGCCCCTTGAGGGACTTCTGAACACAACTGACCGATCCCAGATCAGCTGAGTGGCTCTAGAATCCAGTTTTTTCCCTAATGATCCCACGATTCTGAGATTTGGTATGTGGGCCCTTGAGGGACTTCTGAACACAACTGACCGATCCCAGATCAGCTGAGTGGATCTAGAATCCAGTTTTTTCCCTAATGATCCCACGATTCTGAGATTTGGTATGTGGGCCCTTGAGGGACTTCTGAACACAACTGACCGATCCCAGATCAGCTGAGTGGATCTAGAATCCAGTTTTTTTCCTTAATGATCCCACGATTGACTTAATAACAGTTTAAAATTACGATCAATAAACATATTCAATTTGGGCGCAGCAACGCGCGCGGGGGGAACGCTAGTAGTCCAATCAACTTAGTTTAGGAATGTAGCCAGGTACGTAAGGAGGGGGAAATTGGTAGCTTGAGATGTGAACATTTATCACATAAATCAAGCGCTTTCCAACGAGTGGCGAACGATTTCTGTGAGATGAAAACTGCGGAAGTTCCATTCCCCTAGCAACGGATGGGTTGTACGTGAACATCATTAGAAATTGTGACATAAACTCTTGCGTGACGATAATTTTTGGTTGACCCCACAGAGCAAAGACATGTCCATGTCAAAAACATCTCCAGTGGTGAATTACAAAGTTTTTGCTGATTGTGTAGCAACTTTATATTAGTAAACAACAATTTACGAAACCCTTGTAAATGGCAAAATCAAAACCACATTAAAATAGTAAAATTGAAACAAAATGAATATTGGTAAAATAATGTTGGTTCTTCACAGGAACTGAATTATTGACAACGTTCAACGCGGAACTCGTTAAAAAAAGAAATATTATATACCATTCCATCTTCCCGGCTTTTAAAGTTTTATATTTGTGCTCTTCTTCAGGTCAAAAAATTCACAAGACTAACGTCCATTGTCAAAATCAAAACGGGAGCATGCCTAAATACTGGAATCTTACAACGATTATGTTAATACTAGAGGCCTGTTAGGGCTTGGAAAGCCCTAATCTAGAACACGATCAAGATAAGCACAGAGACGAACGGCGACACTTGGAGCCGTCTAACACTGAAATCGGTCCGCGAAGTTCTTCATAATTTCAAAGATCGTTCAGAAGTAACTCTCCTAGATGTTAGTAACTACACGACGTATCTTACTTACCATGGCAACTGTTGTTACTGCTACAGCCTAATAAACAGAGAGTCTCCCTATCAAATTTCAACTTCCTACAGTGAACAGGAAAGAATTTAGCTCACTCAGTAGATTAGAAAAGACCCCATCACTTCACTCGTCTCTTAATGTCCCAGAGAGTTATCAAATTTCAACTTCCTACAGTGAACAGGAAAGAATTTAGCTCACTCAGCTGATCAGAAAAGACCCCATCACTACGTTTCTTACTGACCGACACCTGGGGCCGTGCTGATTCGGAATAAAGATAAAGACCGTTCGGAATTATATATAAAGTCCGCTAAGTTCTTCAGTTTCAATTTCTTTGTTCAGAAATAACTCTCTATAGATGTTAGTAACTACACTACGTTTCTTACTTACCGTGAATTGATGGCAACTGTTGTTACCGCCACAGCCTAATAAACAACTCTCGTTGATAAGGACCGCCTAGAACACGATTAAGGCGGGTATAGAGACGAACGGCGACACTTTTGCAACAAACTTGGGGCCGTGCTGATTCGAATGAGCCGTCCAACACTGAAATCGGACCGCGAAGTTCTTCACAATTTCAAAGACCGTTCGGAATTATATATAAAGATAGGACGGAAGTTAGGTAGATAGGTACTGCTCGATTATTCAGTAGATAAGTAGGTAAATATTTAATAAATCACGATTAGGTAAATGAAGGGATGCTTATTGATATAAGCTATCACAATATAATTCGTATTTTAAATATTAATTAATATTGTAATTACTCAGAATCGATAGAAATGGGTGATTATTACAACAAAAAACTTTGAAAAAAATCCAACAAGACTGAGGAATGAAGCATTGAGGCAATACCTCCATGGCGGAATTAGCCTGAATTTGGTGTGGCGATATTGCACCAGTAAACTTTTTTAATGACTTCGAACCAACTTTTCTAACATTACTGCTGATCTAATGATGACGATATTTGGCTACAAGATTTGTAACACTCTGCAATTTGAAATGGAGCCTCTTTGGGACTGCTGAGTTACAATAGGTTTGTTCGCAGTGACCATCAAACCGGTAAGAAACGGTTGGAAACACGTTTGGGGCGTTCGCAGTGTCCATTTGGGGAAATCTCTGACTGTATAGCATCCATAGTAGTCCGTTCGCAGTGACCACCAAACCAGTTAAAACCAAGTTGTGGATCGGTTTGACCGATCAGAAAAATATCTGCTGACCGATCTGACGGTTTGCCCCCCCACCAAACCACGACTTGAAGTAGCCAATCAACTTATTCCACTGTGAGATGTATGGGTAGCGGGAGCTCAGCGAGCTGAGTTTACCGTAGAGATGACAAGATAAGCCAGCCGAAGGAGTTGAGACACCCGTCTATCTGCATGTCGTGCACTGTTGAATAGGTTGTGCCTTTGCATTTACCCTTGTTTTACTTCTATGGTTATTTATCAAGAGTTTCCTACTCTGATTTGTGTGACATGGAAAATCTTATTGGTGACAAGAATCTTCGTCTGAATAGCAACAAAATCATACCGTAAAATGTTCATACTATACTGAATGAATCTCAACTGAAGAGTTGTTTGTAAAGATATTAACATTATGAATTAAGAACGACGGTCGACCTCGATATCGAGTTGAATTCTTCCTGCGAGATAAACACCGCATTCTCCCACAAAATCATCTGCTGGAGGCAAGAAAAGATTGAGCATGGATCCATATTGCATGGATTTCTTATTCCTGTTGGTCCCAATGAATATTTTCAACCTGTTTGTTGTCTTGCAGGCCATCTCTTTACGGTTCAGGTTCTTTATTAATACATAAAACGTTTACTTATTCAAAGGATGGTGCGAGCCCACTAAGCAGGTTACAATAGTTGGAGGCTATACGACTGTTAACTTCAGCCAAACCCGTTCGCAGTGTGGATTTGGTTACAAACGTTTGAAATTAGGTGGTGGTCACTCATCCGCACTAAACCAATCACAAACCTGGTCGCCAACGGTTGGCACCCGTTTCCGAACGGCACTGCGAACAAAGCTTTTCTCTGATCGGTTTGGTGGTCACTGCGAACGGACTACTATGGATGCTATACAGTCAAAAATTTCCCCAAATGGACACTGCGAACGCCCCAAACGTGTTTCCAATGGTTCCTTACCGGTTTGATGGTCACTGCGAACAAACCTTATGACAAGATACAAAGCCACGATGTCAGTTGATTAGGCTCTGACCCTAATTTCTTCCTAACTCAACCTACGAAGATGAAAATTTAAACGGCATTTTCTTTTAGGGTGTCCTCATTCTAGCGCTTATTGTTGTATTTTAAACAACGGGTTTTCCTGCTAGTACTAATTAAACGTTAGCACCCACCGGAAGAAAATGATTGCAATAAATTCTTACCTGCGCCTCACTCGTCCGTTTGTAGGTTGCACAAGCAGTGGTACCTACCTACTAAACACAGTTTCTTGAAATAAGGATTCCATTGAAATTATATCAGTTAGTCGCAATGGGTCATTAGGAGATTTTTACCACAATCACACTAGTTCTCTTTCAGAATTCACTTGTTAACTATAGTTTTTCTTTTGCAGGAAAGGGTATGAGCATTTGGGACAACATAACTCACGAACATCCTGAATACGTGGCATTGAAGGAAAATGCAGATGTTTCTGACGACTCGTACCATTTGTACAAAGAGGACGTCCAGCTTCTGAAAGAAATTGGTGTAAGAAAAGGGCATGTCACATATTTAGATTTATTTCATCATCTGGGAGATCTTATAACAGAGTAAAGTACCTACGAGTATATGAGTGTAACAATAGCCGTTTTTCGAAGGTTTCACGTAACCTCAGAAAGCCTGGGAGCTATTAGGTCATGAAACTTATTAAGTTTCATCATAATTACCATAGATGACCTTCCTCTGTCACATTTCACTAAATTCTAAATTTTTGCAGTTCCCTTTAACCTTTATGTGATTAATATAATACAACATGTACATGTACCGTGCCATGTGCCACCATACGTTTCATACTAGGGACTGCACAACCGCGTCGAAGAACAGTCGTGTCGAATGGAAAACCGCGTATAAAAAGGTGGTTTTTCAAATAATATCTCATTGTAGAGTACATCTGCATCGAAGAACAACTGTATACAAAATAGAAATACTGGCATCTAGGAACAGCGGCGTATAAACTTTCAGAAGTTGCGGAAACGAAAATTCAGTAATATAACTGCGTATAAAACAATAGAGGGTTATGCGGCGTCAAAGAACAACCGCGTCGAAAAGGTGAAGTAGGATGTATACTATACAGAATTAGACAGAGGGATGCTTTGGGAAGGCAACCCGCAATACATCTACGCTTTACAGGAGATTAACAAGAGGGATTGAGAGGGGAGGGGGTTTAATTTCAAAGGTTTAAAAAATAGAAATAGGTCACATAGATCGATTTTCACACTTTTCGCCTATTATCGTAATATATTTTGATTCAATTCACTCGACTTCCACTTTTAGTCGATAAATTTAATACCCAGCACTTTTCTCTTCACGTAAATATCCTCCAAGGTTCGCTGAAAGTACAAAAATAGTGTAGGAAACTACAAAAATTGACAAAAACATTACCCCAACGATGAAAGAAGGTTTTATAGTAGGTGTCCATTTCGACGTGGCTGTTTTTCGACGCCGTTACATACTTGGAGATTTCGTTGCTAATATTTTTCGCCGGGGTTACGCAGAATAGAACTTTTTTTTTTTTTTTTTTTTTTTTTTTTTTTTTTTAAGCCACTGAGGCCGCAATGGCCTATTGTAGCTGGAGGAGGAGGCCGTACCTCCTCCCCATCCCAGACACTAGATCGGCCCAATACCGACAGCCCTGCCAAACCAAGCACTATCTGCCTGGTTCCGGCACTCCTGCCAGCCAACAGGCACTACCTGGGACCCGAGTGCTCCACACTCGGTTAGTCACTGGGTCGCAGCCCCAGTCTGGCTTGGCGCCATATCACCAATGCCAGCCACAGCTGGGAAGTCAATCCTTCCCCACCACGTTTTGGCAAAAGCGAGGAGAGTCTTAATCTCCCCCGTCTTAATGTCTTGGGGGTCGATGGAGGTTTTGCCCCAATTCAAAAAGCGATTTCTTGCCAATATAGGGCAATGGCAGACCACATGACTCGCCGTCTCGTCTTCTGCCCCACAAAAGCGGCAGAGAGTGGAGTCTGATTTGCCCATTTTATGGAGATGGTATCTAAGTGGGCAGTGCCCAGTTAAGAGCCCCACAACCATACGCAGCTCCCTTCTCCCCAGGCTGAGCAGCTCCTTAGCTCTCTTCCTAGAGAAGTGAATAAATTGTTTCGCCTGCCTCAGGCCCTTGACGTGGAGCCAGTGGGCAGTCCTCTTCTTACTCTCCCATTTGGTGAGCTCTCCAAGGAGAAAGCTCTCCGTAGTGGCCAGAAAAGGTTCTGGGCCCATAGGGAGAGAAGCAGCACCCTTCCTAGCAAGAGCGTCAGCTTGTTCATTCCCCTCCACCCCCTGGTGCCCTGGGCACCACAGCAAGGTAACCTTATTGTTCCTGGCAAGGGTCTTGAGGTTAGTCAAGCATTCCCACACCAGCTTTGACGAGATGGTGAAAGAAGCTAGTGCCTTCAAGGCTGCTTGACTATCTGATAAAATGTAGATTTTTGCTCCATTCACTTGACGACTCACCAGTCTGTCAGCGCAGGAGTTTATGGCATATATTTCTGCCTGGAAAATGGTGGCGACTGTTCCCAGAGATTCTGAAATCTCCGTTCGTGGGCCAAAAATACCCGAGCCAGCCCTACCATTCATGACGGAGCCATCTGTGTAGAACACTATAGCCCCACGTTCGAATTGGGGCCTCCCTTCTGACCACATTGATCTACTATGAATGTAGACCTTGAAGGGGAGATCAAAGTTCCGTGTCTCCGCCATGTGGTCGGAAACACTGAGCGATGACTCATCCACTGCAACCTCCTTCAAGATGGCATGTTGAGTACGCCCAGATTCCCGCTTTAAAAAGCCATTCCTCCACAACCTCACTCCCTGCAGGAAGGCAACCTTCCTGACATGGATATGCAGAGGAGGAAGGTCCAAAAGGACCTCCAGTGCAGCTGTAGGACTTGTGTGCATGGAGCCTGTAACCCCAATGCACGCCATCCTTTGCAGCCTTGCCAGCTGACTCACAGCCATTGCCTGGCTGACCTTTGTCCACCAGACAAGGGCCCCGTAGGTCAGCATCGGTCTGACCACTGTGGTATATAACCACATGGTCATCTTTGGGCTCAAGCCCCATGTCTTCCCTAACATGCGTCGGCCCGACGCCATAACAAAGATGGCCCTGTCCACGGCCCTCTTAATGTGAGGCGTCCAGGTTAGCTTCTGATCAAAGGTGACTCCCAGGTATCTGGCCCTGGTGCAGAAGGGAAGTTGCCTGCCCCCCAGACAGACCACCTGCATGTCAACCTTTCGTCTTCTGGTGAACGGAAGAAGGGTCACTTTATCAGGGTTCACATATAGCCCCTCATCCGTGCACCATTGCTGTACGACATCCAACGCCATCTGCATCCGTTTGCGGACTGTCTCCTCGAACTTGCCCCTGACAATGACCACAATGTCGTCAGCATATCCTACCACCTCAAAGCCATTGTCTTTGAGTTTTTGTAGGAGGCTATCTACCACGAGTAGCCATAGCAGAGGGGAAAGCACACCGCCCTGCGGACATCCCCTACTTGGAATGGCACTGACGGTTGCTTCCCCCAACTCCGAGGATACAACCCTGCCCTTCAGCATGGTATGTATCCATTTGGTGATTTGCGGATCGACATCTCGATCCTCTGCTGCCTTAATGATGGAGTCATATGACGTGTTGTCAAATGCCCCACCTATATCCATAAAGCAGCAGAGAGCTACTTCTTTGGCCTCCAGACTCCTGTCAATCAACACCGTCAATTCATTCAGAGCAGTCTCAGTAGATTTCCCCCTCTGATACGTGTGTTGTGCCGCCTGGAGTGGTACCTGGGTTAATTGCTCTTCCCTGATCACAAGGTTCACAATCTTCTCCATGGTTTTCAGTAGGAAGGACATGAGACTGATGGGGCGGTAGTCTTTTGCATGGCCCTGTCGGCCTGCTTTCGGAATAAAGACCACCCTGACCTTCCTCCACATCCTAGGGATGTGGTTCAGCGTATAACTGGCCCTAAAGATCTTGACCAGCACCGGCACGAGAGCCCCCCCTCCATGCTGTAGCATGGCTGGGATGATCCCATCCGGGCCCGGAGATTTATAGGGCTTAAATGTGCCAAGTGCCCATTTAACTCTATGGGGTGTAAATATCCTGCCAGAAGCTGCATACAAGGCTTTCCTTTCATGGCAGATGTCATCAGTATGCTGATGTGGAAAACTTTCACTGTGTATGCGTGCAGACCCCGGAAAGTGCACCCGTAGGAGCTCCTCCAGGGTCTCTTCCGAGCTTCCAGTATACACCCCATCTGCCTTTTGTATAGTGCCCAGCTCAGCTGGTCTGTCCTTGGCAAGGATCTTCTGCACTTTGGACAGTACAGACAACTCTGTAATTTCCTGACAGAAGTTCCTCCAGGACAGTTTCCCGGCCTTTCTAAGGGCACAGGTGTAGGAGTTGGCCATAGCTTTATAGGCCTGCCATCTCCCATCCCGCTTTGCCCTGTTGAAAAGCCTTCTCGTCTCTCTGCGAAGGAGACCCAGGTCCCTGTTCCACCATGGAACAGACCTGTTTGTTTTGACAGTCTTGACTGGGCAGCTTAGCTCGTAGCTTTGCTGAATGGCTGCCCAAACGAGTTCATTAACTCGGTCAAGATCTCTTGTTGTCTGGATATTAGTGTCCAGATCCTCCAGCTCATCAGCTAGAAGAGTGTTAAACAGAGTCCAATTAGTGTTCTTAGGACTCCGATATGTCTCAGTGAAGCAGTTCGGATGCTCCAGCCGGAACCCGATAATCCGATGGTCCGACAATGAAGCCTCTTCCAACACATGCCACCCTGTGACCCTATTTGCATAGAAACTACTCGTCACAGTGATATCCAAAATCTCACTCCTTGCCCGAGTAACAAAAGTAGGCTCACTGCCCCTATTCAAAACCACGAGATTTTCTGCGGTCAGAAACTGGACAATGGACTCACCTCTTTTGTTGATGTCGTTGCATCCCCACAGCAGATGATGACCATTGGCGTCACATCCAATGATGAGATGCAGCCGTTGTCTCTGGCAGTGTGACACTAGCTGCCGCACCATCACCGGAGGGGGCTCGTCCTCATCGCCTGGAAAGTAGGCTGAGGCGACAACACATCTTCCTCCGTTGCTGTCCTCAAGCAGTATAGTTGTGAGGTCTCTGGAACAGAACTCAGGCATGGCCAAAAACTTGACTAGGCTGTTTACTAGGATGGCCGATCTTGGCCTATCCTTGCCACGGTGGAAAATTACCTTTCTGTTCTGTGCAGATAGTCCCATCACCTTGCCCTCAGTGGCCCACGGCTCCTGGATAAGGGCAATGTGGTGGTCTTCAGATGTGAACTTGTGGCTCAGGACCGCCGACGCGCCCCTTGCCCTGTGCAAGTTCACTTGAAGAAACTTTAGATGTGTATTATTCATTTTTTTCTATGTGGTCCATTTTGTTCCCACAAGAAGCTAGGGAAATGAACAGTCCACCCGCGCAGAGCCCCGCATGCACAGGTAAGCCTAATTACACCCAGGGGGTCGGCCGGTACCCTGGGGCAGCCGTTTGAGGTGCACTTTACCCTCTGCACCATGCAGACCATAGGCACGGCGTGGACACCTTTGTCTTGAGGGTTGGTGTCTGTACTTAGTTGCCAGTGCAATGGCTCACATTGCCCAGTATACTCCTAGGAGATACTATCGTGCAATAGGCAGTGTGAGCCGTGGCTTAAGCCCTCCCACCACGACAAGGTAACAGACATCGGGAGGGGCAGAATAGAACTGCATCGAAGAGTAAGGCATCGAAAACAGGGGCAATTTTTTTTCTATGTGGTTGAGCGCTCTTGTTTTCCGACACAGAAATGCACTACCGTATATAATTCCGTAATTTAGACGCCAATATCTTTTGACGCCGTTACTCTTCGATGCCGTTCTACACAACCTCATACTAATATAACAGCAACTTTATATCACTATGATCTCATAGTTCCAGGTTTACCGCTTTTCCATTTCATGGCCAAGAGTGCTCCCTAATGGAAGAACCAGTCATGTTAACCAGGCGGGCATAAACTACTACATGAACCTAATCGATGAATTGTTGGCCAATGACATACAGCCTATGGTGAGTAGGTACTTCACAAGAATTCAAATGCCAGATTTTTTACCTTCCTTTGTATCTACTGTAAAATACTGGTAGCAGGTGGATACTGTGAACGAAAAAATATTGATCTTCGTAAAATATATCAATTTATACCGTATCAATCATTATTTATGCAAAGGGTTAATATAATATACCTAAACCGAATCGAAAGAAAAACACTTTATTTTTCTGGCGGGATCTAAACTCAATAACGGTTTATTGATAAAATAACGCAGTGGGATAATACAGGAGCAAAGACTGACGACACAATAACTGGATGGCGGTATCATTTCCGCCAGGTCCACACTATCTCAATAGCGCTAGTGTACAATACAGTGGTGACATGATAAGGAGTTACTCAGCAAATTTGATGTTAAATATATCACTTTCACTGCACTTGTGGGAGTTCAGGTCGGAAGGTAAATTGGGAATATTTCGGGAGAAATAATTTAGGAAGGGAAGATTATCATTGTTCCGTCCTGAAGTATACAAAGGGAGTAATTCAACTTAGAGCGATATTAGCGCTCTAACGGTAACTTTAGAAACCAAGTCCCTAACTCCATTCCAGTTCCGTGGTGGTAAATACAAATTCGGATAAGGCCAAACAATACCAACAGGGAAAACTCACTTGAGATTTTACAGACTTCAGCGATCAATCCTACAACACTTATTTCCAACAAAGAGTTCCTCTTAGAAATTTGCTTGCTTCCTCACTACTGAAGGTAAGGAAGCTTAGTGTTCATAACCGGTTTTCGAAATTAAATTTTTGTTCGATCCGAATTTTGTGAATTTGTTTAACAAAATTTGGAAGTTTTGAATTTCGTGACAGAAAGGAGAAAATTGAGGAAGTAATGCTATATCTTACCACATTCACATTAATGTTAAGTTTTTAAAGGAGGATAATTAGGTTACCTTTAGTATTTTAAGGTGTGCGAAAAATCGGAGATTTCATGTTGATTGTTTGTCTCTATGATCTTGACCATCTGGTCAGACTCATCCTTAGAGTTGTAAAGTTCAGCAGTTAGGCAACCGCTCTACCCATCTATTGTACCTACATCCCGTTGTCGAAAACATTTTCCTGGTAGTTGGCTGATTGCGGACTGGCCAACAAGCTTCAGGAGTGAGAGGCATTTGTTGGTAAAGGCTTGAACTACTGTAGACCCTGTAGGATCTGCTTCATGCAAACGTGGAGGAAATGTATTCTGGATTCCCAGATGCCATTGCAAACTCAGAAATTGACCCCTTGGCTGTAATGGCCCAAAAATATTTGATACCTGGACACAGTTCGAACCCATGCCTTTGATTTATTTTAGAGGAAATCTCTTTTAAAATAGAGAAGGATGCATTCTGAGGCCATCTCAATTACACCAAGTGAGATTTTTCATGATGATTTTGAGAAAGAATGGCATGATAATCAAAATGTTGCTCTTTCACTCCCATGATACCTACCTCTCTAACTTGAATTAGGTAGAAAAGAAACTTGCGTAGATCTGTCAGATTTTCGCTGAGTTATGATGTCGAGGTGTTTGCTGAGTACATATATGTGGGAGAAAATGTAGACCATAGGGCACGCAGTATTTTTCAGACATAGATTTTATAAAAATATATGCAGTTTCCAGTCATACGAGAAAGACCGTACCGACTTACAGACTACCTACGCAGTAACTAACTATGGGACGAAGTAAATTTATTTTCATGACGTTGAGCAATATTACACAGGTAACGCTGTACCACTGGGATTTGCCACAAGCTCTTCAAGATATTGGTGGTTGGATGAACCCCGAAATAGTCTCGTTGTTTGAAGAGTATGCTGACCTGATGTTCCGTACATATGGAGATAAAGTAAGTCCTGATGAACAAAACTCGGTATAAATATATAAATATTACCTTTCTTGAGTAATAAGTAAGTGTTGCAGGTACCTAATAGTAAACCTAATATATCTTCAGAGCATTGGTTTAACCTTGCAGTAGGTAGGTGCCTACCTAGTTAGTTAGTTGTCGTAGAAGTGACATTGTTTACGGTAATTTACAGTGACAGGTAAAAAAGAATTGAATCAAGTAATATTACAAATTATATGTACACCTATTGTACGTCTATTTGAATAGTGGTGGGCAGCAGGGTCGATGGGAGTAGTGTTCTGGTTTTTCGCTAGGTCTTATCATGCTAAAACAGTGTTGAGTGTTGAGTGAAACAACTACTCTGTTACCGGCTCAGCACAGAAAAGGGTAGACATCTACTGCAGAGAAACTATATTTTGTAAATTTCTATAAGTAGATCTCAGGAACCACAGTGAATCATACCATAGTTAGGGCGATTGCCGGCATCATGGTGAATGTAGTGTTCACGGTAATTTAGCTGAGTTTTTGCATTTTTAATATAAATCTTCTGGTAGGAAGTGGTTCTTCGTATTATCATTTTCCTCACATCAAATACATCTATAGTTTAGAGTTTGTTTTGATAAATTGGGTAATAGTGGAAAGAAGAAACAAAATTTTAACACAGAATATGTTTTAGCCATGGACTAACTAGCTGAAAATGGAACGCGGGATGGGAACGAAATGTGTGACGGATGATTTTCACGTACAACCGAGCCGTTGGTAGGGAAATGGAATTTCCGCCATTTTAATCGCACAGAAATCGTTCACCATTCGTTGGAAAGCTCTTGATTTATCACGAATTTATTTCGTATTTTTTTTCGTAGTTTCATACTATAACTATATAAATTGATGTTATAAATGAATAGTAAACAATGTCGCTTGTTTGGTTGTCACTTGGTTGCGCGACAACGCAATTTTCGTAGTTTCATACTATAACTATATAAATTGATGTTATAAATGAATAGTAAACAATGACGCTTGTTTGGTTGTCACTTGGTTGCGCGACAACGCAAACACATTCTGTGTTTCAATAATTTCGTCCGAAGTATGTAAATAGAGGTAACCGGGGGTCCAGGGGGCTTGCCCCCTGGCGAGGCGCGGAGCGCCGAGTTTTTTTACTATTTCGAACTAATTTTGTTCACAAATTAGAAGTTGAAATGAAAAATAATTGTTAGGTTGATAGGGAGATGGTACGGCTTGGTAATATAATTTTTATCATTAATGTTGAGTCTGGGAGTTTGGTTAGCCTTTCCTGATTGGCGGAAAAGTCGGTAATTGGAACCTGGTAGTATCTTTTTCAAAACCTTCGCATTTTCTGAAATCACTGATCAAATGATGCAAGCATGCTCGTTGATAGGGAGTGGAGGGGTATGAGTGACAGAAACCCGGTTGTTTATTCTGTGTTGTTTATTCGCAGATTCATTTGCGATGCCGTATTTATATTATATATTTAACTTTAATTATTATTGTTATTTCGAAGGTCAAGTGGTGGATAACTATCAATGAGCCATTCAGTGTCATTTGGGGTTACGGTGGTACAGCTGGTGCACCGAATCTAAATCTCCACGGAACTGCGGACTACTTGGTTGGTCACAATCTGCTGCGCGCACACGGAAAGGCGTACAGACTCTACCAGAAGAAATATTCTCACCAAGGAGGTATTAAACATTTTAACTAATTACACTGTTAAACTTCGGTAAGCCAAACTGTAAAATAATTCATTCTAACTGTTTAGTTGTTCAATGTAAAATAATTAGGTAGGTACATACTTCAATGAAATCTCACTACAACATACCTACCTACATATCACTGTAATAAAACCCACGAGAAAGATGATTTAGAAACATCTCATTTTATAGGTTTTTGTCTTCAACCAACTCATAGAAAGCTTAAGCAAATCATGGGAAAATTTACTGCCTTTGAAATGAGTCATTAATACAAGTAAATGTTAAGTTAAAAAAAAAAATGAGATTTATTAGGTAATTTAAACAAGTACGAAAGAAATGCGTGATAAATTGAGAGCTTTCCAACGAGTGGAGAACGATTTATGTCCGGTGAAAACGTATAAAGTTTCATTTCCCCAACAACGGCTTGTTTGTACGTGAAATTCAAAAGAAAAACGCTTGCAAACGAGTCTGCAACACATTTTATGTCTTTAGTTGCAGACTCGTATGTGTTGCAGACTCGTATGCAAGCTCTAAGAGCCACTCAGCTGATCCGGACCCTGGGCATCGTCAAGTAAATGTCCTAAAGAGGCTACATACGAAATTACAGCTTCCTAGAGTGTAAAGCATAGAAATTAGCTTTAAGAGCCACTCATCTGATCCGGACCCTGGGCATCGTCAAGTAAATATCCTAAAGAGGCTACATACGAAATTACAGCTTCCTAGAGTGTAAAGTATAGAAATTACCTATTAAAATGATTTAACCACCGCTTCACAAATCAAACCGTTCTCGCGATATTCGGATCACCTGCTATGAATCAAATCATCGAAACACCAGCTCAATGAAATCATCGGAAATTAACAAGCGGTTGCAATCATGTTCACAATATCAATTATTGAGAATGATCACCTGAGTGTACACAATTATTCAAATAACCATGCTCATAACTCAGCTTGTTGGCCACGCACTTCGCAGTAGTTAAAACAATATTGTTGGGTAAATCGAGAGCTTTCAAACGAATGGTCAACAAATTTTGTGGGATGAAAAACGACGAAGTACCATTTCCCTATCAGCGACTCGGTTGTAAGCGGAAATCATCAGAAAACCAACCGTTACGCTTTTTTCGTTTATGTGCCAAAGTAAAGACATAAAATGTAAAAAAAAAGGCATGTTTATACAAATTAAAACAACTTATTGTTTGGAATAAAGGTCAAAAGCCATGACACCTAGCTAGCATTGTCGCTAGCAGACCCCTAACAACACGTGACGTTGGCGAACAATCAAGCAGAGACACGAGACTCTAGACCCTGACTTGCTCTTTAGTTTGACTGCCCACTACGTGGCATTTCCAGCGCTCCAGTCGCCATGAGATTTTACACAGATCAGTTTTCTACTTAGGCTAGTGGTCTGGATGCTCGCTACGCTCGCATCTCAAAAATACATAACATCAAGTACAGGGGCGGATCCAGAAATTTTTTCCGGAGGGGGTCACAGGGTAGAGCAATATAAAAAATAACAAAATAACCAAACGAATTTTCTTACTGACTGACAAAGCCAGAATAACCTTATGCCTAAACTCGTCCAATTTTTCTACTTAAAAACTAATTGTAATCTAATATATAAAATTCTCGTGTCACAGTTTTCGTTGCCATACTCCTCCGAAACGGCTTGACCGATTTTGATGAAATTTTTTGTAATTATCCGGTATTTATGAGAATCGGCCAACATCTATTTTTCATCCCCCTAAATGTTAGGGGTAGTCCACCCCTAAATTTTTTTTTATTTTTTAGACAAAATTTTTAATTTCTATTTTAATTAACGTCTGCCAAGTTGGGTGGGCAGTATAACTTCCTCAAGCGAGCGAAGCGAGCAGCATCCCCCACAGAAGTTAAACCTACCCTTAGAGATCTACCGTTTGCGAGCGAAGCGAGCAACATCCCCTACATGTTTCAATTGTAATACATTCCATGTATACAGCCACACTTTGCGAGCGAAGCGAGCAACATTCCCTACATACCACACTTTGCGAGCGAAGCGAGCAACATTCCCTATATGCCACACTTTGCGAGCGAAGCGAGCAATTTAATGGGGAGTCCGGGGGGCTTGCCCCCCGGCTGGACGTGGAGGCGAGCGGAGCGAGCCGGAGCGGCTAGTTATTTATAAGACTCTTTGTTTGTGTAAAAAATATTTTCAATATTTATTATTTAGCTTATAAATGTATTTATTTTCAATTTTCTTCTAAAAAAGTGTCCTAATGTGTTTTCAAACGAAGTGGCGCCTTTTATGGCAGCGTAGCTAACTTCAGAGTTTGCAAATCAAAACATTGAAACCACAACAATCGATTGTTGATCTCAGTGAATTCAGGATCGTTTTTACTGAATTTGGCAGGAAAGTAAACGAGAACGGGAGTTGAACTTCTGAGTTAGAATTTCTTTTTACATTCACGTTTTTAATTATATGCTGAATTCTTAATCGATTCAGAATATCTGATCGATCCCACAACCACCACCTGCCATACAACACTTGTTCTATTTCAGATCAAAATAAATGCGAAAACTGAATAGTCTTCAATATTAACGAGGCCAGAGCTCGATGATAAAGGAGGTGGGCTCTTAACATCTCTAGCATAAGCGTGACCTGTCGTAACTTCTTCTGTACTTTCTTCTGTACTGAGAACAGCATAAATTAGGTTGAACAGATCGGTTAGGCTACTCTCTTCCATGATGACCCCACAGCGCCCATAAACGACAACAAATGGCACTGCAACAAATGGCAGAAGGCCCCCAGACAGGGGCGGCTACTGATAGGAGCATAGGCACAAACCAAATCACAGAATAGAAACAAATCACAAGTGTTGCTACAAACCAAATACATAAAAAAATCAGTATTCTATAAAAAAGATTAGTCGTTATTATTGTTACATTTTGTTTCCAATGTTTTTAGTTAGCAATACGGTAAGTTAACTTTGGTCGTTTGGTTTGTTTCTGGTTTTTGATTTTACAAAAATTGGGTTCGTTTTGGTCGTTTGATTTTTTTTGTTATTGGGTTTGTCAACAATTCGTTGTAGTTCAGCTCTGCTTTTTGAAATGCAGGCTGATTCTGGGGGGGGTCATGACCCCTGTGACCCCCCCCTTGGATCCGCGCCTGATTAAGTAGTCAATCCCTTAGTAAGAATTTAGATTAGTTGGTCAGGGTCTAGGGTCTCGTGTCTCAAATTGATTGTTCGCAAACGTCTCGTCCTAACAATTCGTCATCAAATCATCAATCTAATTCTAGTGTACGGACGAAATTAATTAATGTTTTTTCAGCATTTTTTATTTCATATAAGTTATAACAACGAGTGGTGATGGATAGAGAGTAATTTACTCCTTTGAAGGTGTACATTACCCAGTAAATTACCCAGAGGTTTTCCTGAAAGTTGTATAAAAAGTCAGGGATATGTCCAGCTGCAGTGTGCTCAAGAATCGAAAAGGAGGGACTACTCCTATCTACCACAAAGTCGAACATAGCCCTAGATAATCGAAACTTAGATAAATGTACACAGTCCCTAAGAAGTAACATATCGAGGTTCGATCTAACTGTAAATTTACAGTACATACATTTATAAGTATTTATTTATTTATTAGAACGGCAAAGCCAATATACAGAAAATAGTAATATACAAATCGAGGTATTACCTACAATAATACAGAGCAAGTACAGTGGATATTTAATAATCCATACTCAGCAGTCAGACGCGGGAAATCGATCTGCTCTGAATGAATTCCTAATCTGAATGCGAGGAAACGCAAATGCTTTCGCAGGACTCTCTCCAAAGGATTATGTGTATATATTTCATAAAGAGGAGACCAAACTGAACTCGCGTACTCCCAGATATGGCGAACCATGGTATTTATTTATTTCAATAATACGGGCAAGCCCAATACACGAGGAGAAAAATGTATAGCAAATGTATAGATTCAAAATACATAGTGTAAATTACCGCGGTGAACAAAACAAAAAAATTAAGTATACTAACTATAAAATAGAATTGAAAATAGATGGAAAAAAAGAAAGTTTATTGTCCAAAGTTAAGGGTGGTTCCTCGCAAGTTTTTCATTTTCGAGCGAAGCGAGGCTAATGACGTGTTGAAAAGGTCGACATCCGGATATTCATTTAGAAGGTGGTTGGCTGTACGTGGGAGTCTAGACAGGGGGCGGTGGTACATGTAGTTTGTCGGCGAGAAAAGTGTCCAAAATAAGCTGTTGGATCGTGAGGCGGAACGGGGTACCAACAAATTCACCATTTGCAGAAGGTGGGGAGAATCGACGCGACCATTCAGGATGTTGAATAAAAATGAAATATCGGCTAGCTGTCTTCTGACTCGAGGGGGTAAAGTGCCGCAGTGCTCATTAATAGCCTCATAGTTTATAGAGTCAAATGGTATATGAAGCTTAAATGCCACGTAACGGAGGAAGCGGCGATGAACCCTCTCTAGCTGGTCAATATGGCAATTATAGAATGGGCTCCAGATCACAGAAGAGTACTCCATTAGAGGGACAACCAGAGAATTGTAAAGAGCGGTTATAGCAGGGACGTGGGTGAACTCCCTCGTATTCCTTTTCACGAACCCCAAAGCGCGCATTGCTCGGGAAGAAGTCGATGTTATGTGTTCAGTGAAAGTAAGCTGGGTGTCTAAAAAGTACTCCGAGATCACGGGTGGACTTGACTCTTCTCAGTAGCGAACCACCAATTTGAATAGTCATGGACCAGTGGAATCACAGAGTGGTGGAAGGAGATGATGGCACATTTCGAAGGGTTAAGAGATAAACTATTAGCTGAGCACCAGAATGATAGTGAATCCATTGCACCCTGGAGAACCCGACATTCCCCGTCCGACTCCACAACCCGATAAATTTTTAAGTCATCAGCGAATAGAAGGTATTTGACATCACTTAAGACCGTGCTCACACTGTTGATTACCAATAGAAATAGCAGAGGTCCAGCATGTGATCCTTGAGGAACACCAGTTGTGGCAAGGAATGGCCTAGACAACATGTCCCTACACCTAGCTATCATTGATCTACCATCCAAGTAGCTCTCCAACCAACACAGAAGACTGCCAAAGATCCCCAGTGATCCAAGTACAGATAGTATTACCTGATGGGATAGCTTGTCGAAGGCTTTGGAAAAGTCGGTCGTAATCAAATCGACCTGGTGTCCCCGCTGAAACGCCTGCAGTGTATATTCCTGAAACACGGCCAAGTTGGAAGTAGTCGACCTCCCCTTGACGAAACCGTGCTGTTCAGGAATAATATATTTATGATGAAAAAAGAGGTGCCATCTGTAGTGTAACAAGCTTTTCGAATAATTTTGGTATCGTAGAGATGGTACATATTGGTCTGTAGTTTCTTATGTCAGCCTTCCCCCCCCCCCCCCCCCTTTATGTATTGGTGTAACGACAGAAGAATTCCAGCGAGTAGGGAACACTCCTGCAGACAGTGATTTGTTGAAAAGCACCATTTCTACAGTAGCCCAATAGCTTCGACTGATGAAAAATCCCATTCACACCCTTTAAGAAAACCAAGGGCTTTCTGAGCTCTCAAAGCTACTGCAGCTACCTGTTCGTTAAAAGGGTTTCTCGTGTCCAGAATAATTCCAAGGTCCCGGATCAAAACAACTCTAGTAGGAATTTTTCTTCAATTCGATAATTGAACTCCAGTTGGTGGTTACGGTACACTTAGCAGGATTCAGCGCTAGGTGATTGGCTGTGCACCATTTCAGGAGTGCATCAAGGCTTGTTTGAAGGAGGCGACAGCCAGCTAAACAAGAGACTCGCCTGAAAACCTTCAAACCATCTGCACAAATAAGTACCTTGATCTCATCTGTGGAATGCAACGAACCAACACTATTAATCAATACAAGGAACAAAAGAGGCCCAATATGAGAACCTTGGGAGACTTCATGAAGGCATTGGATGGAGGGACACTTTCTGAACGTGTTCGAAAAATCTTGTTACACTATCGAGCCACCCCTCACGCAAATGGACACTCGCCTGCTGAAGTCTACATGAATAGGTAGGATGATCAGGATTCAACTAGACGCTATCTTTCGAAGCGAAAGGTAACTCCTCAACCAATTGATAGTCAAGTGCGATCATATAAAGTGGGGGAGAGATTCGAGGCTAAGGTATTCCCAAACAACTCAGAGTGCTGGGAGTTTGGAACAGTGAAACGACGATTGAGTGCACGTCACTACCTTTTGAACTAGACTCTGGGTGTATCTTGAAGAAACATTAATCAACTCTATTCAACAAGGGTAACAGTCACCCAACCATCATTTCAAGATCGAATCAAACGTGCACAAGAATCAAGCCATCAGGCAGTGATGTTCGATGTTCCAATCCTACCGAGGCAAGACCTAGTGCCTGCTCAATCTCAGCCACCTGGAATACGAGTATCTCGTAATCAGACTGTAGCCCCTCATGCTAGACCTACTACTCCTCCGACGAGTACCCAGGACCAAGGCGAACCTGTTGGACAATTGAGTTGTTCTCAAAGACCACCAGAATATCTTCAAGATTATGGGCAGTGAAGTAATTGTAACGGACAGTTATATTTTCATTTAGTTTTCATACAAGTGGGGGAGACTGTTGTGTATTATTATCACCATAGCTGTATCCTTGACAACCAATTATCAAATTACTATTCTGTGTCAGTATTAATAGAATAGAGAGTTTTTGTTCTTCCCGTAAGATTTTCTCCCGTTGACGCGTAGAGCAGCGTCTAGAGCAAGCAGCTGGAGATGCTAGCTCTTCAAGTGATTTTTACGCGTATTTCTACACGTATACGTGAAAAACCAAACGCTAACGTTAACGATAACGTCTCTATAAGTGTTTCAGAAGCTGTTTCGTATTCTATTCGTACAACCTATTCTTATTTAAATAATTAATTGCTTTATAATTATTTATAAATACATTTATTGCGTAGGTACCTTAAATGGCTGAATTTTGTAGCGGAGCACTTCACTATAACCTCTCGATTTGTTGACCAACCATCGTGTTGTTGGCAACCACACTGTGGTTACCTTTGCTGGTAACTGCGAAACTGCGGTAACCTTGGTCACACTGTGGTTACCGGCAACTGTTGTTACCTTTGCGTCAGGCTATGATGACTACCCGTAGGCCGAAATTCCAACGAATGCATTTTCCCATGCACGTGTAGATAGGCCTTTTCCCCGTACACGCGTAGTTCTACACGTTGACGTGAAGATTCGCGCATGCGCAGTTGGTATTTCAGTCTTTCCACGTACACGGGTAGAGAATTACGGGAAGAACAAAAACTCTCTAATGTTCCGTTTTATATGCGTGTAATAATCTTTCGTACATATAGAGTATATACCTGATGCTAAAAGTATAGATATAGATAGTAACTTTTGGGATATCATGAATGTCATCTGAAGTATTAACATGTTTTTTGTATAGGATCACCTGTGGAGGTTGCATTTCAAGATTTCAAATCATAAATTCACATCTTGATATTCAGTCAGTAAACAACACTTTATGGTCATGAAACGCAAAAATAGTTATTTATACAGAAAAATGTACCCTCTCTTCAATGGGGTTGAAAGCAAAATTTTCGAATTATTGTTAGAGGTTTCAAGAAAAGGTTTCAAAAGTACATATCAGCTTTTCAACAGCATGGAAATTTTCAATTTGCTGTGTAAAAACTGAATGAAGTCACGTTTTAATATAACAAAAATATGGATTCAAAAAATGGAGGGTTTTGATAATAATTGGCACGATACACTCGCAGATCACACCGACTGTGTAGGTAGTTTTATCGAGTTTGACAACTAAACAAACATGAAATCAAGCAATATGAATGAGCAAAGTATTCAAAAAACTTAACCATGTTTCTATATCTGTTTTAACATGTTTTTCTCTACAATCACATTTCAGGAAAACTTAGCATGGCTTTTTGCGGACCCATGTGTCAGCCAAAAACTCAGGCGCCTTCTGACTTAGCAGCGGCCGAGAGATGTTACCAATTTTCGGTAGGTCCGGTTACGATAATAGCTATTTATATTATCAGATATTAAGTTTTAGTAAGGCCACCACATATACAGGGTGGTCCACAGGAGCCTTACGGTTTTTAAATGAGTAGTACACATTGGTTTTTCAACATGAAAAATTTATTTTTTCATATTCTTACACCCATTACTATGCCATTTAAGAAATGAAACCTTAGAAATAACATCTGTCATGTGGTGACCGTCTTGCTCGTAACATGTTGCAAGTCTGTGGTGGATTCACACTCGCGGTAAGGGGAACGTCAGATCACAGTCACGTCAGGTCGCGTCAAGATTGCTTCTGTGGAAACGTTACGGGGTGATTCCCACTCACGGGCGCGGTACAGTCAAGATCAAATCTCGGTCCAGTCACTTCCCGTCAGGTCGCCCGGCGAGCGATCGAAACCTGACGTGACGTTGACCTTCCCGGACTGAACGGGAAATGTGAATCACAAACAGTCAAATCTCGTCTCCGCTGGGTGTCCTCCCGTCAGGATTCTCTCGACTAACAATCATCAAACTTATGATTTTTAGAAAGTTATTGCTTAGAAAAAGTTTATCAACTTTGAACTAAATACGTTAAAATTTTCTGCACGAATTTACGCTGTTAAATTTACCTAAATTTCATTAAGGTTTGCTAAAATTCCAGTAATACAGCATGCAGGGGCGTCGCTATAGGGGCGACTGGAGGGGGGGGGGGGGGCTCACTGACATGTGAGAAGTTGGGAAAATTTGGGAGCTGGCAATAAAACCCATAATTTGAAGAGACGTATTTGGAAGACTAATTCTAATCAAATCCTGGTTTTCGCAACTGTAGGTACCAGGTATTCATGGAATACTTGAAGTATTTTAATTTTTTGCATGAAACTGGCATTTTTCGTTCAAATTTCCCAAATTTCCACAGCGTTTCGCAATTATGTTATATCTCAAAAACGGATAGTGATAAAAAATTTGGCTTGACGGCGTATTGCTCTATTTTCGTCTTACTCACCAAAAAAAAAAAAAAAAATTGTTCACACTATTCCGAATCCACTCTGTAGTTCAATGTACAACATTCAGTAGTTTGAAACATATGACAAATAATTTTAAGGTTACAATGACTGATGAGTGTTTTTAGGAGTGTTATTTAGGTTTTAGGAAATATGGACAAGCATGGACTAAATGGAAAAATCTGCATACCCACTTCCAGTAAACTCAACCTTTTAAACTAATCGTGTAGAGTTAAAAATTTCCATAAATTTATATTTTCTTATTGTTACTTCTTATTGCAATTATTGTTTCAATTCAAAATATATAAATATATATCTGATTCACTAATCAGCAAATCGCTTTGTGCTTTTAAAAATATCTGGAGGATTTATCCATGAGAAATTCATGATACTTCCCCCCTTATTATTTTAGTCTAGCGACGCCGCTGACGGTATGATCGTATCAGTGAATTTTCCACTGATACGAGACTCCGATTTTCCGTTCGGGGTCTAGTTTCATCTTCTTCCTCGAGTAGCAAAGCTATTTTATACAAATTTTTATCCTCTCGGACATCGCGTCACTGCGCGGGGAAGACTGACCTGACCTAACGTGATCTGACTTGGCTGTGTGAATGGGTAGCCCGTTGACGTGACTCTGACCTGACTGTGATCTGACGTTCCCGTTACCGCGAGTGTGAATCCACCTTAACGTTCTTGGTTTGTTATCGTGGACTTGAGATTTGAGGAAACCACAGAAAAAAGTCACAGGTTGTTAAATCAGGTGACCTCGGAGGCTAGGGCATGTCCATCGTTACTTTAGCTGTGTGAGGGGTTGCCCCCTCTTGCTGGAACCAAATGCTTTCAGCAGGAAGTCGTAGTCTGCATACGTAACTCAGGTCTCAGGAAGATGACGGGCTGCAGTCACAGTCACTGTGTTGCCGTTTTCCTCAAAAAAATATGGACCAATCACACATTTGGACGATACTGCACACCAAACCGTCACTTTCGGACTGTGTAAAACGACGTGTATAATAACGACAGTTTTGCCGATTGACAAAACCATTCAAATGGAAATGAGCTTCATCACTCATAAACAGTACAGCACCTTCATTAATTTCAAGCATTGAGAGCATAGACAAACAAAAATCATTGCGTTGTGGAAAGTCAGTTGGTTTCAGCTGCTGGACAATTGCCAACTTGTATGGGTGAAATCTGAGGTCATGTTTTACGATACGGCGAACTGTGGAACGATTTACTCTTAATGCGTGAGCTTGTTTTTTCGCCCTAAGCGGCCTGGATTTGTTAGCAACGCCTGCCTCACCCTCTCCACACTTTCAGGGGTCCGTGCCGTGCGCGTAGGTCCTGGTGGCTTCCTTTTCATCACATTGCCAGTTGTTCGAAGGTCGTTGACCCACTTCAAAATCGTGTTACGGCTTGGGACAGCTCCATGACGGCCAATATTAAATTCATGCCGGAACAGTGCGTCGCCACACTGATTCACCATTTTTTGATAAACGCTTCGAACGCGAACATGCGATGCCTCACACCCCACTCAGTCATGTCTTACACTAAATGGCATATCCCCATGGTTCGAACGGGACCCTTCCGATGACCCCACTCCACCTACCTGCTGAGTAATACCCATTCGAAAAACGTCAGGTTCCCGTAAACCACCCTGTGCTATATTAGTCTGCTTCGATTGCATTGTATATTACTTTGTCCAACGTGCAATAATTATTTGTCTATGTTTTAGTATGGCTGGTTTGCCCATCCAGTCTTCAAAGGGATTATCCTCCGATCATGAGAGAACTCGTCGACAAAAATAGCAAAGAAGAAGGCAGAAACGTCTCCCGATTACCTTACTTCAGTCAAGAAGAAATTAACGAGATTAACGGTACCCTATTATAAATATCTATATTGGAAAATAGTAGGTGTTTTAATATGATTGAAGTTCATTAATCTCAAAATTGAGCACACAATATTATTGCAAATGCTGTCATACATCATTGTTGTCTGTAGTTTCATTATGGATCGATCTACTTTGATTGCGGTTTCTACGAGTTCGTTATTATTGCTGTCATGTTTTGTGTGGGTTAGGGCCGGTTTATCAAACACATTTATCCAATGGATAAGAGGGATTTATCTGAGTGTCAGCGTGATCCACCAGATAACACAATTGGGAGTGTTTATCCATCCCTAGTTGAACCCTATCTGGAGTTCAATTTATCTGGTCCCTGGACCCTGGATAACAATTATAACTGGAGTTTAATGAGATATCTAGGGCTTTCTAACCTCCAACAAGTTTACTTATTAACAAAACTCTTATTTGAATCAAGTTTGATTGTCTTCATTCTTATACCTTCCAACAGATGTATTTGGGGATTTGTCTTCAAATATCAGCAACAACGGAGATTCCATTGTAGCATAATTCGTTGAATGCAAAAAAGACAAGATCACCTACTAATGGGACGAGTGCGTATTTTTATTGAGGTTTCGGTTGGACAACGATACCGTTCTTTACATTCTAACAGAGATCGAATGTAACTGATCAAAACTCACTACTCACTGATCAAAATAATTCATTCATAATAATTCAGGTTGCAATATTGCATTCGTATATGCATTTCTCTCTCTAGAAATGAAGTAAATAGGCAAATAGGAAACGGCAAAAATGTAGTGGTTTCTTATTGCTTATTCTTGATAAGGTGGACATCGATGTGGGAATATCGTCAGAACCAGTTTTTTAATAGTCGATCCATGAAGAAAATGTAGCTCCTCCTCTACTCTGTGGTAGCTTCATGTGTAAATCGCCCTTATTTTGTCGCCTATGGACGCCAATGAGGATGCTAACGGCACTATCTACCAGACAGAATTCATCTCACGGATAATTTTGTCAGCTAGGTAATTCGGCATTGATAAACAACTCTTATTCTTTATCCGGATACTCAGTATAGCCATCCTGCAGTTAATGTAGGTAATTGATAAACTGGCCCTTAATCATGAAAAAAGTATTAAAACTATTCTTTCTATATACCACCTTGAATCAAAAATTTCAAGACAAAACCGTTGTGAGCAGGGTACTGCCACCAATACCCCATTGAGATAGACAACATATCGATTTACAGTACATCAAGTCTATTCCTTGGAATCAGTTCTATAAGTTATTCAGGAATACCAATGTCATGGAACCATAGGTGCTTATCATATAAAGTACCTACCTAATCACTTCAGATTCGAAAACGCTTATTACCTGGGCAGCAACGACAAACTTTGTCACACACACACACACACACTTTTCAAAGACGCAATAAAGTTTTTGACATGGATATTTCTTTAGGGCTGGAGTTCATTCTAAAATCTGTGTGACGAAAAAATGCAACGTACTTTGGAATACATTCCTGGGTGCAATGGTTCTGTGGTCCGCGGATCACCAGTGGTCATCAAGTTACCTACTCAAAAGTGGTCCTTGAGACTTTTTCTAAAACTTGATGCACTATGTACAAATTAAGTGGGTGAGCGGGGGAAAACGAGTAAGTACGGACCCGCCTATTTGCTAAATGTTTCTTGACAGCTGTGGAAACATACAATCACCAAAGAAAACGTTACTTACTGCATATATGGAATCGTTGACTAATAATGACTATCCGAAAAATGGTAGGTAGGAACATAATCTATTTAGTATTGAAGTGATTCCAGTATCTACCTGATAGTCACAAAACGACTTCACTGTATCAAAAACAGGAGAGTTCTGGTGTAAAGGCGCTTTGTCGTTGCACAAAGAGACCCCACTACTATTCTCGCGTACAGAGCTGGTATGGCATTTGCAACAAGTGTTACTCCCACATCGATAAAGTTGTCAAAAACATGCAAGTGTTATCATTACATTAAAAAGTTGTTATTGAAGATTTGAAATATTATATCAACTCACTATTTCACTAATATCATTAACAAAATCAAATGGTTCTCGGATACTTTTGGGCCTAAATAGTGGTCCGAAAATTCAAAAAGATCAAGAACCGCTGTGCTAGAGTCTAGAAATTTTGTACTTGTGAAGGCTCTGTTTGGAATCTAGTTGGCTGAAGATCCTCGCCTCCAAAAACAGGTATTTCCATTAAGGGCTGCTTAAGAACGAGAGTGAAATACAAAAAAATGTACAACTTTGTTGCTAATCCACCTATCGACTTGAAATTTGAACCACAGCTTTCTTAGGATTCAATGTTTCATTCGAAAAGACACTTACTTATCCATGATCTGAACTTTCTCCCAGTAAGGAGAAATTTCGGCTAGATGGCGCAAGCTCTAATCCGCTGAAGGACGGTGTACGAAAGCGCTAATTTCCGGAAAGTATGGGTTGTACAAAAGAGCAAAAAATAAGGTGCGAAAGCCCAAAAATATGTCCGGTGGAAACCCGGCCCAACGTAAGTTTTTACCAGGTGTTCTATGAAGTCGCCAATTCGACTAACGGTACGGACGGTTTGGCGTCAAGCAAAGTAGTTCGAAATACGTTTTCAAGTGTTGCGTTTAAGTTCACACCGAAAGAATCACAAAGCTAATGCAAAAACTCCCACATACGTTGGTAGCACGCAGTTGTTTTGGCTGGCAAGAAACAAAATGCGAGTTGAAGGTGAACGCCATTAACAAAAGCGAGCAGAGTGTACACCTGGGCAAAAAATTTTGAATAGTACTAATAATTACATAATACATTAGTAGTAATAATGTTTTTCCAGCCCCACCACGCTGAACAGAAATGCATTACCTACGACTCCAAGCACAAAACCAACCCCCATCGCAATCTGAATGCACCCATCTTCACATCACTTTACTACCACTGCACCAAAATACTCAAATCCATCACTATTTCTGTCCCAAATTCGGTGATTTCGAATGCGCCGCAGCCCACATCCCAGTTGTTTACTACCGGCCAGCTTCATCATTATCAAACTCTTTGATAAGAGTAGTGCCAACTGCTCTGCGGAATGTACTGGGTCTGGCGTGGTTTGCACGTGTTAATCAGCTGTTAGGTCTGACCAGTTCGTTCGCCATTCAAAAGTTGCACGTAATTGTCCAATAATAATATTTTTAACATCATATACGAATGCATTATGTATTGTAGAATATTGTTCCTTATTTAATAATGTAGTTCCTACTTTGTACTTTTCACGGATGCCTGAGAAATCGTCCAGACACCATCTCACTCTCGTCTCTTTCTTAGTGACGTCACCGCACACTCGATCATGCAGTCACTTTTCGCAATTGGCACTCACCTGCATATTGCCACCTTTGCGTTCACGCCTGCCAACCTCCCCAACATTGAGGAACATCTACCGGTTTCCTACCTACTTTTTCCACTGTAGATTCCTGACCAGCACAACGAGAAGAGGGCTACGCCATTAACCTGTTGCCCATGTTGAAGTACTCACCTACGGAGGCCTCCTACTAAGTTTTTCTTTGCCATAGCAAATTGTGAGTGTTGAACCCGCTATTTTCGCGAAGTGTCACTCCTTCTCAGCTCGAGAAGTGAGGAATCAGCGGTTCCAGAATAATTGTCGCCCAAGTTTCGTGGTGTTCTTCTTCCGCACCCCCCTCCCGCCTTTGTCCCTGTGGAGCTCGGGTCTGCTGGACACTTTACCTATTTAAAGCAACGTTTCGGATCTGGATTCTCGCCCTGGGAGCTGGACTATTCGCCGCCACAACTTCTCAACCTCGCATCACGGTATCCACCAATTTTTTTATACATTTCTATGGCCATAGACATAGGTAGGTAGGGAGCCCAATCACTTTATACTTACTCAATATACGTATCTTTACAAGCGAACTAATTCATGCATTCTCATTTCAATTGCCTCTTTGCTCATTACTTTACTCACATTTTCAGCCGTATTTAGGCTGTGGTCCTTCGAGAAGCTTACAAGCAATTTATGGTATTTTAGGAAGAGTTACTTACTTACTAATGGGTAGAGCACCACGTGTCGCCTAGGTAGCTTCTTTCCTTTCACACATAAGTATACTTACTTTACCTACTTGCTAAATTATATCAACCTTGATATAGGTACCTACTTTCTTTAGAATTAGGCGTAATTGGTTGATGCTCCTAGTGCCGCCCCACGTCTAATCATTTTTTGGTCTCGTTCGAGCCAGGATGTACCAGTAACCTACAGATTACTTTGAGCAAGTGAGAAGGCATTATTTCTTGTGATTTAGGTATTTATCTTCAAATTGGGCATTCTTTACGCGACTTTTTCGCCTTTTTTTTTAATACTCTTTCAGTGCATTTTTTAGCACATTGTTACCTGTTGTTGATCTCTATAGATAATAGATTTTTTCGAGTAGGTATACCTACCTATTTTTCTTACTTGGAAATTATATATATATTTTATATCAACTTATTATTTATAATACATTGTAATTTGTTCACATTTTACTGTACCAATTTTTTTTTTGTACCAATTTTACTGCTGTTTCTCACTCTTAGTAGCTACAGCCATTCTATCAACGTGATCGTTCACATACTTTCCTACGTGCATTTCGCAGTCAGTTGTTCCTTTATCCCACATTCATTCTCACTATGACCCCTCCTACTGATAGTGGTGTCAGGCAGCTAGCCAAACTAAAGCGCAGTATTAAGGTTCTTGCTGGTGACCTTGAGCGCATTCGCAAAATAGGTGCTTCCGCGCTACAAAATGCTGTAGATAAACCCTTATTCATGGGAACTTATACAACAGTGGATAATACGCTACAACGCCTCAGAGAGGAATGGGATAAAGCTATTGATGTGTGCGAGGTATATAGCATTGATCCTGCATTTCCCACAGGGGAAGATGACACATTGCTAACTGCTGCTTTGAGTAATTACGATCTGTGTCAGAGTTACCATTTACAACTCTCGCCTAAACCTGCTCCTCCGATGTTGGATTCATCTATGAATTCCTCCAGCATGCTTCAGCCTGCTACCAAGACAAGAACCATTCTACCCAAAATACAAATCAAACGTTTTTCGGGCAACTGGGCAGAATGGCCAACATTTAAACAGCTCTTTTGCTCACTAATCAAAAACGAGCCAACACTCAGTAATGGTGAACGCTTCCAGTATCTTGTGTCATACCTGGATGGGCCCGCGCTAGGTGCCATTAAACATATTCCTGTTACTGATGTCAACTTCGAACAGGCATGGAACGCACTAGTTCGTGTCTATGATGACAAACGCAAACTAGCTTCCTCTTACCTTGAGCGACTGCTTACATTCAAGATGCCTGCAGGCAAACCAACTGCTGACTCATTGCAGTTGTATCTTTCACAGGTTTCAGAAAGCATTTCTTCCCTGAAGAATCTACAAATTGCTGACATGGAGGATTACTTACTGTGCGAATTGGCTCTTCGGGTACTTGACCCAAAGACGCGTCAAGCCTTCGAACAGGCGAATGTAGGTACGACCTTTCCTCAATTTGAAACCTTGAAGGAGTTCGTTCAGTCACGTTATCATGTTCTCAGAATCACGGACAACCCAAGTCCTAAATTTCATGACGTCAAACCTGCACATCAAATCAGAGCTCCACAGTCTCCCAATAAGTTTGGTAAGAAAGGCCAAGCTTTGCTGGCACACTCTGCCAAGCAAGATGGAAGGAAGGCTAAGACCAAGGTCAAACCCCATGATTCCAATGGATCATGTTTCATCTGCAATGAACGTCATTTCATTTCCTCCTGTCCTCAATACCTCGCTATGGATCCACCACAACGCCTCACTGCTTTGAAGCAGTTTCCGGGTTGCCGGAATTGCTTGCACCCAGCACATCGCACAAAGGAGTGTGCATCCACGTTTGTTTGCCGGGAGTGCGAAGGAAGGCATCACACCACGCTTCACCTCTTGCCCAAGTCTGGATCATCTCAAACGCCAGTTGCAACTGGAGACTCCAACGCATCCAAGGCACCAGGGTTTTCTGGAACAAGTGTCTCACCCGAGGTTGCTGGTGTGCTCTTGGGAACTGTCGTCGCATTGATCCCTGATGCTCATGGTAGACTACATCGCTTCAGAGGATTGTTGGACGCTGGATCCCAATACACGATGATCACTTCCAAGTGTGCATCGAAACTAAATATGGTTTGCAAACCCTACCAGGGTGCCATATCTGGAGTGAACAATTCACCTCTCAATAACATTAAGGGCAAAGTTCAGCTTTTGTTCAACCCCAACAATCCCTGCAGTAAGCTGAAAACAGAAGCCATTGTAGTTCCTACAATCACACCTCCACTACCACAAACACCGCTTCACTCAAGCATGTGGGAGGATTACCGCTCATACCAACTAAGTGACCCTGATTTCACTGAACCAGGTCCAATCTCCTTCTTGATTGGTGCCGACCTCTATCCAGAGGTGGTCACAGGTGCACCAATTGTAATCTACGATGAAGGACCACGCCTTATTGAGACAGTCTTTGGGTTCACTGTTGTTGGAAGATTCTTCGGTGAGACCAACCATTCTCGTGCAGTGTCGCTACTTGCATACAAAGACACTGATGCACTCATTGAGAAGTTCTGGTTGCTTGAGGAACCCTCTCAGCCGTCTCGTTCTTCACCTGAAGACGAGCGCTGTGAACAGCATTTCATCAACACGCATTCTCGTACCACGGAGGGTAGATATGTTGTCTCGCTTCCATTCATGTCTGATCAACCCAATGTTGTACCAAACACCAACCAAGCTCTCACCCGCCTGTACTCACTTGAGGCTAAATTAGCTAAAGATCCTGAGCTGCGCAAAGACTACATTAAGTCCATGAAAGAGTACGAGGAGTTGGGACATATGAGTGTGGCAACTGTTCCACCTAAATATGTTATACCGCATCACCCAGTATACCGCATAAATGGGGATGAAAGAAAAATACGTGTGGTATTCGACGCCAGCTGCCGCTCTATTGGTGGTTCACTGAATGACCACCTACTAACCGGACCTAAGTTACAGGCAGACATATGCAACATTGTTCTGAACTTCAGAAGATATCGCTATGTGTTCACATGCGATATTGTGAAGATGTTTCGCCAAATTGATGTCACTGCTGTAGACCGATGCTACCAACAGATTGCTTGGCGAGATGATCCACGCAAGCCTGTAACCTTCTATCAGCTCAACACAGTAACTTACGGAACTCGTAGTGAACCTTACCTGGCTCAACGAGTTGTTCATCAGCTTGCACATGATGAGGGTTCTACATACCCCAATGCTGCTCATGCATTGCTCAACAATATGTATGTTGACGACATAGCTGTAGGTAGAGATTCAGAGCAGGAACTATCAGACCTGAAAGACGAGCTTGTGGGGATTCTGAGCAAGGGCTGTATGGAGCTCAGCAAATGGAATACTAATCTTCCTTCTCTGCTTCAAAATGAAAATCTAGCATCTCAATCTGTGGACTTTTGCGACGATGAGATGGTCTCCACAAAGATTTTGGGAATGAAGTGGTGTCCTGCTTCAGACACGCTTTCTTATGAAGTCTCCGCTCCTGCACCAGGTTCCACCAAGAGAGTGATCTTGTCCACTATTGCACGGCTCTACGATCCTCTTGGCTACTTAGCTCCAGCTGTTTTCTATGCAAAATGCATCATGCAAGAGACCTGGAAATCCAATCTCAGTTGGGATGATGATATCCCAGAGGATATCAAAACTCGATGGGAACAATACACATCTGAGCTTCACCTTCTTTCTACTATATCGATACCTCGCTGTCTACCCAAGACTGATACTACGTATCAACTGCTTTGTTTCTCAGACGCCTCTGAGAAAGGGTACTGCGCTGTTGCTTATTTGCGTGCCACACACGACTCCAATGTCACACTATCGCTACTAAAGGCAAAGACGCGACTTGCGCCTTTGAAGACAGTCACAATTCCCCGCCTCGAGCTTTGTGGAGCCCTGCTTCTAACTGAGCTTTTGAAGTCGCTCGAACCGCTCAGGAGTGATCTTGGCATCACAGAGGTTTTCTGTTTCACTGACTCCATGATCTTGCTTGCCTGGCTGAAAACAATGCCTCACCTCCTGCAGACATTCGTGTCAAATAGAGTTCAGCAGATTCTGGAATCCACGCATGTGGAGCAGTGGCACCACATCAAAGGTGTGCAAAATCCTGCAGATGTGGGATCCCGAGGTGCCTTACCCTCTGCACTTGGGAGTCATCCTCTATGGTGGACAGGTCCAGTGTGGGCCTGTGATCCTATTGAGCGCTGGCCATTGTCCAATGACACACATGGCATTGAAGTACCTGAACTCCGCCCAACGAAATTGGCCTTGATATCTGTGGATAACTGTCAAGGTTTCATCAAGTACAGTGAACAACATTCTTCCTGGTTACGCTTGATTCGAGTCATTGCATACATCAAGCGATTCATCGCCAATGCTCGGATACCCAAGAAGTACAAACATAGGCGCGCATCTGGACCTCTCTCCTCTGGTGAAGTCACAGCTGCCAACCATCACTGCATAAAGCTGATACAGCATGCATACTACCCAGACGTTTTCATCACTGCATCGCACGACTCCTTGCCTCTGGAACTCCGCCGATTGGCAGTCTTTGTAGACAAACAAGGATTAGTAAGAGTGGGAGGCCGTCTTAGTAAGGCACCCATCCCAGTAGAACAACGACATCCACTACTGTTGCCTGCAAAATCTCATTTTTCGTTGCTACTTGTCAGACATCTGCATGCATCAAATCACCATGCCGGCCCAAGCATACTTCTTGCCACACTTCGCCTTAACTACTGGATGCCCAGAGCGAGAAATCTTGTCAGATCTGTGAGACATAGATGCATCATTTGTTCTCGATTCTCCAAGGGATTTGCCGCACCATTCATGGGGGACCTACCTGTAAGTCGCTTTGCTGGGGTCAGACCTTTCCTGATCTCTGGTGTTGATTTTGCTGGCCCGTTCCTGTGTAGGGAGACTTCACGACGCAAGGCATTCACCCACAAGTGTTACTTGAGCATCTTTGTATGCATGTCCTCCCGCGCGTATCACCTGGAACTTGTGACAGCTTTAACGGTGGAGGCATTTCTTGATGCATTCTCCAGATTCACTGCGAGGAGAGGAATTCCCGCTCACATGATGTCAGATTGTGGAACCAACTTCGTAGGGGCAGCGAATTACCTGCATGAACTCCAGGAATGGTTGAAGACCCAGGAAACTCAGGCTTCTATTGCTGATTCCACTACGCATCTTGGAATTAAATGGAGTTTCAACCCGCCTGCCGCTCCACACTTTGGTGGAGGATAGGAAGTTGGGGTAAAATCTGTAAAGAATCTCCTTTATAAGCCTTTTGGCAACCATGCTTACACGCAAGACGAATTGTCTACCATGTTTGTGAAAATTGAGGGGGTATTGAACTCACACCCACTTCAACCAATCTCAGACAGTCCTGATGATCCTGAAGCTTTAACGCCAGGATACTTCATAATTAGACAACCTTTGAACACACTGCCAGAACCTGACCTCTCTGACGTTCCATCAAATCGCCTGAGTCGCTGGCAGTTGATTCGTGAAAGAGTTCAGCATTTCTGGTCAAGATGGAGGAACGAGTATCTAAGCAGTTTGCAAACTCGCAACAAATGGCTCAATCACCCAGACAATTTGAAGGTTGGAGACCTTGTTTTTATCACTGATGTGAATACTCCACCATCCTGTTGGCCAATGGGAAGAGTTCTGGAGGTCCATCCTGGTCAGGACAGAATCGTCCGAGTCGTCACCCTCAAAACCCAGAAAGGCAAACTCAAGCGACCTTCAATAAAACTTATACCTCTCCCCACGAATGAGCGAGGCACCTCCTCTTGAGTCGTAAATGGGGGGAGTATGAACAGAAATGCATTACCTGCGTAAAGATTTACGACTCCAAGCACAAAACCAACCACCATCGCAATCTGAATGCACCCATCTTCACATCACTTTACTACCACTGCACCAAAATACTCAAATCCATCACTATTTCTGTCCCAAATTCGGTGATTTCGAATACGCCGCAGCCCACATCCCAGTTGTTTACTACCGGCCAGCTTCATCATTATCAAACTCTTTGATAAGAGTAGTGCCAACTGCTCTGCGGAATGCACTGGGTCTGGCGTGGTTTGCACGTGTTAATCAGCTGTTAGGTCTGACCAGTTCGTTCGCCATTCAAAAGTTGCACGTAATTGTCCAATAATAATATTTTTAACATCATATACGAATGCATTATGTATTGTAGAATATTGTTCCTTATTTAATAATGTAGTTCCTACTTTGTACTTTTCACGGATGCCTGAGAAATCGTCCAGACACCATCTCACTCTCGTCTCTTTCTTAGTGACGTCACCGCACACTCGATCATGCAGTCACTTTTCGCAATTGGCACTCACCTGCATATTGCCACCTTTGCGTTCACGCCTGCCAACCTCCCCAACATTGAGGAACATCTACCGGTTTCCTACCTACTTTTTCCACTGTAGATTCCTGACCAGCACAACGAGAAGAGGGCTACGCCATTAACCTGTTGCCCATGTTGAAGTACTCACCTACGGAGGCCTCCTACTAAGTTTTTCTTTGCCATAGCAAATTGTGAGTGTTGAACCCGCTATTTTCGCGAAGTGTCACTCCTTCTCAGCTCGAGAAGTGAGGAATCAGCGGTTCCAGAATAATTGTCGCCCAAGTTTCGTGGTGTTCTTCTTCCGCACCCCCCTCCCGCCTTTGTCCCTGTGGAGCTCGGGTCTGCTGGACACTTTACCTATTTAAAGCAACGTTTCGGATCTGGATTCTCGCCCTGGGAGCTGGACTATTCGCCGCCACAACTTCTCAACCTCGCATCACGGTATCCACCAATTTTTTTATACATTTCTATGGCCATAGACATAGGTAGGTAGGGAGCCCAATCACTTTATACTTACTCAATATACGTATCTTTACAAGCGAACTAATTCATGCATTCTCATTTCAATTGCCTCTTTGCTCATTACTTTACTCACATTTTCAGCCGTATTTAGGCTGTGGTCCTTCGAGAAGCTTACAAGCAATTTATGGTATTTTAGGAAGAGTTACTTACTTACTAATGGGTAGAGCACCACGTGTCGCCTAGGTAGCTTCTTTCCTTTCACACATAAGTATACTTACTTTACCTACTTGCTAAATTATATCAACCTTGATATAGGTACCTACTTTCTTTAGAATTAGGCGTAATTGGTTGATGCTCCTAGTGCCGCCCCACGTCTAATCAACGCGATTCAGCGGTAAATTTACTTTGAAATGAGTGCTTTTGGAGCTCGAGACAACGTAAAATAGAGCTAATATCAGGAAATTTAGACTCAAAACCTAGAGACGCATTTTCCCAAAAGTAGTGTTTGGTCATATACAGGATCACTCTTAGTACGGCAAAATATCGGCATTACTCATGAACGCAAGATTTTTTTAGTTGTCAGTATGTGTCCCATCACTCGACCAGCCCATTTCTCAGCTCCAAGTATTCGCGCTTTTGCAACTCTCACTTGAACATTCCCAAACGGATTAGCGCTTTCATACTCCTCCGAAAATTTTGTTTACTCTAGCTGAGACCGTCCACAGTTCTACACTACGGTATTCCAATAATTATTGGTTTAATCACGGATTCGTCTCAAGACGGTCTGAAACGGATTCGCAATCGGACATTTTTTCTTTTTCTCTCATGATTCCCCCCCCCCCCCCCCCCCCCCCCCCCCCAAATCAATTCTAATAGTCGGTCCTGTTATAGATTAAGCCTTGCCTACAAGACTTAGCTTTAGAGACCTACTCGATTTATGAAGGGAATAATTACTTTCGTACTAATTTCAGGAACGGTTGATTTCTTTGGTATGAACTACTACACAACCAATTTGATCAATGATGGAGTAATTGGAGACTTTCCTTCAGTGACACGTGATGCGCATTACCTCGCCTCGTTCGATCCATCCTGGCCTTCGTCTGAGGCCGATTGGTTGAAGGTAAAATACTTCTATAATTTCTTTAAACCATCATTAACCCTAATCAGCCATAGGCTACCATGCGATATCACTCAGAAAGCCGTCTTTGTGGATCTGTCGGTACTGTAGGAGTGGTGCGGATGCATATTAATGCGGACGGACGGATTGTTTTTATTTGATTTTTAAATCTACGTACTTTGAAACGTAAACCAATAAATTTTGAGGGATAGGTACATTTTTTTCCGAGCCATAACTTGCTCTGAATCCGTAGCCAGACTATTGTAACTTAGTTCTACATTAATATTCATCTCACAAAATTATTTCACAGCTCGGTGAGACCTCTTGGTTTATTCAAAATCCTTACAATATATTGACCGCATTAGGCCAAGTCGTAGATAAATAGTGGATAACTTGCTAATTGGTCAATTGAACTTGATCATCGGAATATAAACAATTAGGATTGGTACATATAACTCTACTAATGTGCAGCTATTTCAATCGTAACTTGAATTATCCAAGAAGAACTGATGAATCATTCAAATTTTGTACCTAGTTGATTAAAGACGCTACCATTTGAATGCTGAAAAAATGAACCACTGAGACAAAACCAAATTTTCACAGCACCGAAATTTTTATTCAACTTTCATGAAATTCATTTGTTATATCGAATTTAGTTACCTGGAATTTAAAGTTAATTTAGACTGTTTTGACTTCTCTTCAGATCGTTCCTCAAGGAATTCGCCTTCTGTCCAACAAAGTGAAGGAAGAATACGGCAACCCAATAGTTATAGTGACTGAAAATGGATATCCCCAAGCGGCTCTTGATGACCAAGAAAGAATATCATATTTTGAGGTGCCCTCTTTGCCTACCTACCCGAGATAAGCAATCTCTACACTGCGGCGAAGTGCAATAGTAACTTATCTCTATGTGCAATAGTCGAACTAGTCTGGTTTTGGAGTAATCTAATAAGTGTAAGTGATGCTTTAAAGTGGAGTGGGCGAAGTAAGCAAATCGTAACCGACTGGTACAATTTATGTAGGGACGTGTATGTTAGAGTGTATGACAAACGTGATCCAATGGGTGGGGTGGGTGTAGAAGTTCAAATCGAGGAGTCACTGTTCCAGGGAAAGAGGAAATGCAATATCTATTGACCAGCGATCGGCGAGTTCCTCAAGATTCTTCTGATTCAGGTTCTACTGAAAACGAATCACCTAATGAGCCAACATCTCAAAGAAATTACGGAGATCGTGTGCAAGGACCGTGGGTATTTGGCATGTGCAGTAAGAGATCCGATGGGTTATTGGGCATAGAATTTTTCTGGAACCACGTCAAACACAGATACAAAAGAAGAGAGATCCTGCATGACCCACATGAGCGACTGGCTTCACTTCAGAAGACATAGAAAGGTAAGCCGTACATTTTCAGTAGGTAACACACAAGACCCACCAATCGCCAGTGGTAGGTCACCTCGATGCCGTAGGTCACACATAAGACATGTACCAAACGATCTGAACTGGACTTGACTGATTGTAAGTAGGCTAATGGGTCATTCTCATTTCATTTGCCGCTTTGGGTCGTTTGAGAACCTCAGTGACGTGAAATATGAAAGTGCTCAAAAATGAGGTTAGATCGGCAAATACTACTCATTGTACATTGCAGATTTGTGTTCCATAGATGAACAGTGAGTTTTTCATTGATGTTGTATTTTATATATTTTTACCCATCCTTGGTCACACTCCTGAGAGGTAACACTCATGAGAATTTCCAGTAAAAATGGCGTCACACAGGATGATGAAGTGGCAAAACTCGGGGATGGCTACTGTTTGAAACCTGTCACCAAGCAGTATGGTTCTTGATATCGGATTATTTTTTCTAAGCACCAACAACACTCGTAATTAGTGTAACACTCATGATTGAAAATAAAAATACTCCTCATGTTTTTAGGCTTCTTTCACTGTAAAAACTGCTGCAACTCCAAGCACTCCACTGCAGTCTCACATCTTCAACTGGACAATATAACCTTCACATCTGACTGTTTCCCACCATTTTCCATTTGTCTTCTTGATCGCAAAAATGGCAACACTCCTGTCCATTGAGAAGAGATATTGGGGGACTGACTGAAAAACTAGTTTTTCACTGGTTGGGAAAAATCTTGAAAATGTAAATCCTTACTCTAAATAAAGAGGAACCAACCTACTGCAGCTGGTAAGCCTGGACAGTTCTAGATTGTCATTGTTTCGTAACTACCTAACTTCTACTTAAGTGTTAGGTAGGAGGGGAAAGTAACACTCATGAGTTTCCAGAGGTTTCATTCGTCATCACTGTGTATTGGTTAAAGGGACGGTCAAATTATTTCTTCGTTGATCCCCCAACTTATACTACCCTTTTTTCCCCCAAAATCGCTAGTTTTGGTCAAGAATTGTAAGAAATCGTCGTCAGGGACATGAAAGCGGCAAATGAAATGAGAATGACCCTAATATAAATACTCACTGATATTGATGGTATTAATTTATTTTCCTCAGAGCCATTTTGCTGAAATGCGACGAGCAATTTATGAAGATGATTGCAATATCATTGGTCACACCACATGGAGTATTATCGATAACTTTGAATGGAAAACGGGGTATACGTAAGTGTTCAATTTTGTTCAGCACCTTTTCAACAATTTTTTCCCATGAATAATCGACAATTCAACATTGAAATTTGTTGTCAAATATCACTCTACTATTTTTGAAATATTCACTACCTATATCTAGATTCATTAAGTTGCCTTAATTTTGATTTAAAGACAGGGACCTTTCAAACTTCTGATCCCTAACTTGTGACAGAGTTCCGTCAGAATCCCAGAGAAAGCGCTGCCGTTGCTCCGTTGGAAAACAACGGGCGTCGCACCTCTCTTCTCGTGTTCTTGAAAGGCTGAGTTTGGCGGTGGATGGGTGATCCAAGACCTGGAAAACCAACCTACTCAGAACATAGCACATTAATGCTATTAGTAGGAGTAGATATCTCTCTGACGGGATACTGTCATCCTCCTCTACCTCTTTGTCGAGGATTTAGGACCCCATTGCACCTCTGGGGGGCTACCTAGATCCTTGATATGGTAGCAGAGCGTGGTTAGGATTATGGACGGCTAACGCCTAGTAATCCAATCCACTATTTTTGGGGCGTTAATGTTCAGAAGAAACATGGCCCGGGGTTACCAGAAGGAATTCCCATTATCACCCTTTGGTATATAAATAATTGCATTGGTCTTTGACTTATAATTTCTCATTTATTCCCTTCTTAATTTTCAATTTCATACCTATGGTATACCTGGCCTTTGCCATTTTTATTATTATTCTTTATACCAGGGCATGGTTCCCAATTATTCAAGGGCATAGTTCCCAATTATTAATTCAAAGGCATTGTTCCCAATTATTATTTCCAGGGCTTAGTACCCAATTGAAGTCCCCAACGTGGGCCCATTAATTTATATCTATTTTATTTTCTTAAAGGTATAAGTCTCCATAGTTGAGCCACCGTTTATTCCCGATTGTTCCAATCTTTGATTGGGAGTTAATTACCTAATGAATACTTCACTTCATATGAAGATTCATTGACAATCCATCCTGTTTTAATTTCTCTTTTCCCATCCTCAATAGCCAATGCAGCTATTTATTAATGAGCATCAGTTCTCAGCCAGTAAACTATTTCACCTGGTTAACATACTTGGTCTTCTATCAAGTATGTCTTTAAGGGGGGGAGTGTGACAGAGTTCCCGTCAGAATCCCAGAGAAAGCACTGCCGTCGCTCCGTTGGAAAACAACGGGCGTCGCACGCCTCTTCTCGTGTTCTTGAAAGGCTGAGTTTGGCGTTGGATGGGTGATCCAAGACCTGGAAAACCAATCTACTCCGAACATAGCACATTAATGCTATTAGTAGGAGTGGGTATCTCTCTGACGGGATACTGTCATCCTCCTCTACCTCTTTGTCGAGGATTTAGGACCCCATTGCACCTCTGGGGGCTACCTAAATCCTTGATAAACTAAACCTAATAGTGACATAGTCTGCTAACTGGTGGTAATCATAAATTCAATAAAGTGTAAATGGGTTTCACCATCCATGGTGTAGACAGTAACCAGCACACTGGTGGTTTTTGCTGCAGTCTTCTCAGCCATGAGTAGGCATTTGGCTCCTCATGAGAGTATGATGGCCCTGTTGTATACAAAATCATCACCAAAGGTTATGTTTGAGAGATGGGTCTTTAGTTTGTTCAATTGGCAATAGGAGGAGGAGATTGGGTTGTTAGAGCATTACCAGGACCTGGTGCTTGTGTCATACCTACTTATAGAGGATTTCCAAGAGAGGTGGTAGGCGGGACAAGGAAAGTAGAATGGTGGATACGAGCCAACTGCAATTTACCAGTAATGGTCAAAGGGGTACGCATCCATTGCTCTCCATTCTCATCCCATAATTCTCGTTCCCCGGTGTTATTCCCGACATGATTTTGCCACATGATGGGGCTGATCAGGGAGTGTCCATGAACTAAAACTAAAAAACTAAAACGAACTAAATCACTCGCGACGAAGTTGTGAAAACGGAAGTTAGTGAAAAACGTTGTCTATTTCCACGAAAAATAAAGAGTTATAGTATTAAATCGATTTTGACAGTTAGGCCATCATCAGTAACAAGCAATAACTTGTTTGTCTTATAAGTTATTGTTTGTTACTGATGATGGCCTAACCGTCAAAATCGATTTAACAGTGTAACTCTTTATTTTTCGTGGAAATAGACAACGTTTTTCACTAACTTTCGTTTTGGAGTGTCCATGGTTTAATGCTGTCTCCCGAACAATTGAGACCTTCATGGCAGAAAATAGGGTAAATAAAACCATAGACTGCCCACGTAAACCCATCCGCGTTGATATGGTAATATCACCCCCAGCAGTATCATCACCCTGAATGAAATGGAAATACCCACACTGCATACTTAACCTTTTAGCTGCTGCGCCGACTGAGCCAGCTGGCGCCGGCTATCTACATGCTTCTACGCTCATTCAGGTTCTCTGTGCTAAATATTTTTTTACGAGCAACATGCTATTTGATCAATCTGAATGATTGATCATTGATGTTGCTGGCCAGAACCCCACTTTGATTGTCCATGAAATAGTGAAAAACAATATTTGGTTCGGAATTGTCCCATATATAGCCCCTTACATGTTCGGATTTGGTTCCTCTTCGTCATCAGAATCGCTGCTGGAATCAATGGGACGTCGGCAAACAGGTAACTCAATAGGGAACATCGAAGGGGAACCATCCGTGGTTGAAACATTAGAAAAAAAATCACGAAATAATTCATCTTCGTCATCACTATTTTCGAGAATATTCAATAGTTCCTAATCAGTGTTAACGCAGCGCAACATCGTGAGTTCACTTTTTTGTGAATGCCAGGGAAATCAAAACAAACCAAACAAATAAGATGACAACAATCGTCCGTAAAAATTGTTGTATCCAAGCAGTGCTGTTCCCTGCAGGGGTACTGGTGATATAAAGACTTATAAACGCAACCAGTTGGTAGAGGGAGCGAGCACAAATATATTCATGCATAGCACACCAAAGCAGTCTCAAGTATTCTCGGGAATAGCATAGCATGTGTAACGGCCCAAAAATATTTGATACCTCGACAAGAGTTCGAACTCGCGTCGTTACAACTACGAGAAATTATTATTTTCCTGGAGTTGCAACACTATAACAACCAGAGCCATGAGGCCAGGGTGACCAAACCTCTTTGACTGTAAGAGTTATTTTTCCTAAAGCCTAACATTTCCCCAGAGTCAAATACCAGCCGTCTCGGCTGGTTTGGGGTCGGACGAATGACGAAGTGTAACTGCAGGCCGCTGGCTCAGCAGATGCTCGCTGGAACAAGTCAGCAGTCGAGCGAGGTCATTGTCACGGTGTGTTTTGACTCAAGTGAGTGAGGAAATGAAAGGCATAACAACAGGAAATGTGATGTTTACAGTCTTTTGGCTCGAGAGGGATTTAATTAATTATTGTTTCGTATGATTTCGGGTCCTACTGACTGCGCCACTGTAACGGCCCAAAAATATTTGATACCTCGACAGGAGTTCGAACTCGCGTCGTCACAACTACGAGAAATTATTATTAATTTCCCGAAGTTGCGACACTCTAACGAACAGAGCTATGAGGCCAGGGTGACCAAACCTCTTCGACTGTGAGAGTTATTTTTCCTGGAGCGTAACAAAATGCACCTACGAACCGGGGAATAGCAGATCATGCAAGCATGTACCTACCTAGTAGCAGTCTTGGTTTCCTGGTAGGTACCTACCTATTCTTATATACATAATGAAAGTGCAGTGCATAGAAATGATAGGAATGTGCTACATTTACAAATGTATGATTTTGGTTTGGTAAACTCCCTGTGTTTCAGTTAGTACCAGGTCGTTTTTTAACGTCTGTTTGGGAAATAAACGAGGGGCTCCGTGTTCTCGTCGATTTTTTTTAAATCCGAATTTGTTCGATTTCATATTGCTTGTCGATAAGTTACTATTCTTCCAATCCTCATTCATAGTAATGTAAATTTCAAAATTTTTGCGTATAATGTTACGTAGGTGACTCCACCTCATTAGGGGAAGGGAGGCACCATTCGAACCATCTAACCAAAAACGATTTCTAATTAGGGCATATATCACTGTATTTTCAAAGTTTAAAAATACTTCAAGCGCCAAGACTCTTTTCCCATCACAGAATAAACGAGAGAAAATTAAGTCTCAAAGTATGTTAGGTACAGATACGATTTTTAGTGACACGAGAGTCGATGTCAGGATCTACTTAAGTTCATTTCGCTGCCGCTAGGCTCGCACCCTTATTTGGAATCGTGAATTCAGCATTTTGTACCGTAATAACTACCCACTCCATTTCAGTATGCTGGAATTTGTTATTCTGAGTTCAATTGCACTTGGCAATGTTACACTTGTGACAGTTCCCGTCAGAATCCAAGAGAATGCACTACGCGTCCGTCGCTTCGGTGCCATTCTCACGTTGTTGAAATGCTGTGGTTGGCGATAGATAGGGATCCGAGAACCGGAATACCAATCTACTCCCGGAACATTGCACATTACGTTCCGAGGTAGCGGGGAGAATCTCTTCCTGAAAATAGCACTGCACTCTGCTTTTAGTAAGGGGATCCTTTTTTGGGTCTGTCACACTCCCCTCGTTGGAGCGAGCGTGGTTTCCTGGATTACGCATGGGTAATACCTAGTACATCCAGGTCCACTATTATTGAGGGCTAGATGTTTCAGAAGAAACATGGCCTGGGTTTTCCAGAAGGAATTCCCATTATCACCCTTTGGTACATAAATAATTTCATTGGTCATTGACTTATAATTTCTCAATTTTTTCCCCTCTTATATTTTCAATTTTCATACCTATGGTATACCAGGCCTTTGCCTTTATATATTCTTTATACAAGGGCATTGTTCCCAATTATTAATTCAAGGGAATTGTTCCCGATTATACTTTCCAGGGCTTAGTTCCCAACTTAAGTCCCCAATGTGGGCACATATTTTTATATCTATTTTATTTTCCTAAAGGTATAAGTCTCCATAGTTGAGCCACCGTTTATTCCCTATTGTTCCAATCTTTGATTGGGGGTTAATTACCTAATGAATACTTCATATGAAGATTCATTGACAATCCATCCTGTTTTAATTTCTTTATTCTCATCCTCAATCGCCAATGCAGCTATTTATTAATGAGCATCAGTTCTCGACCGGTAAACTATTCCACCTGGTTTACATACTTGCTCTTCAATCAAGTATGTCTTTAGGGAGGAGTGTGACAATTCCCGTCAGAATCCAAGAGAATGCGCACCCGTACGGGGGGAGGGGGGGTCGGCGTCATGAGTAGATTGGTTTTCCTGTTCTCGAATCCCCATCTATCGCCAACCGCAGCATTTCAACAACGTGAGAATGACGCCGACACCCGGTGCAGGAGCAACGGGTGCGCATTCTCTTGGATTCTGACGGGAACTGTCACACACTTCAGCCTTTGTACCTACTTAAAGTTTTAGTTAAGTTGATGATTCCAATGTTGAAATAATCTTTGTAGCGATATTATTATAATTTTATGTTTTCATTTTTTTGTACTTAGGAACAAGTTTGGTATCGTGAGCGTTGATTTCAACGATCCAAATCGAACGAGGACGATGAGAAAATCAGCTAAATGGTTCCAGAACTACCTCGCTATGCATAAACTCCAGTAACAGCCATTGTAATGCTTGCTGCAGTCAACTGAAAGATTGTTCGACTAGTTAACATTTTTAAGAAGTACCTACCTTTTATAGTTCTCTCCAATTTGTTAACTATCTGTTTACAATAAAATTCTTTTTCAAAGTGGCGATTTGTCCAACTGACACCTAGGTACCTCATCTAGTAGATCCTATTTTGGTTGTCTCTCTGGAAATGAACGTCAGTTATTATAGTTATGAGTGTATATTATCTAACAACGCCCTTTTTTACCTTTGCAAGTAGGTACTATAGTGCGGCCCCAAGAATATTGCCCTCCGTTCCTGCAATCTGGCGGAGAATATGAAACTAACTTGTAACACGAAATTCCCCGCTTTGTTCGTTTTCCCCCTGTCCAGTGGCAACATTTTCTCTCGTAATCGGATTTCACTTAGTTTTCCGCCATTCATTCCGATTCTTCAAAATGTCTATAGGTAGGTGTACATAAATACTTTCAGGATTTATCAGTGCAATCGGCGACCATTTTTCTTCCGAAATAGCAATGTAATGGTTACTACTAGCAGAACTGCTTTGACAAATTCAGTTATGACGCCACCTAGTTGAAAGCAAGATGCCATAATCTTTTGGAAGTGGCGGAAGACTACTCATGATATAGAAATCGTAGGACGTTCTAAATTCGTAAAACGTTGCATTTAAGTGAATATAAATGTTTTGAGTAAGCATAATATCGCATGGTGAGAACATTAGTGACGGATGTCGATACCCCTGCGAGATCATTAGTGACGTAACTCGAAAATTCAAGTTTTGAGAAAATGGCCGTGAAAGATTTAGTGCAATTTCAAAAAGGCGATTACAACCAAAATACACGGAATTTAAATGAACCGTTTTTCGCCTTTAAATAAGTGTTTATTCCATATTTCTCAACAATAATTTACTTTTCTTGCAATAATCGTGTTTTCCCCTTTTTTTAAGATTTACGTCAAATCGTTATTGCACAAAATTTGCACTTCTTTAAACCATGAAAAAGGATGTTGGTGACGTAAGTAGGGTTGAAAAAAGACTTGCAGAGTGAGTTTGAACGCTTTTTAATTCAACAATGAAATAAACACACAACAAGAAAAACTGGTCTGAAAGTACCAAAATTAACTTATTTGAGTGAAATTTGAAATAATTATTTTCTTTAATAAATTAGTGTAAGGAATCACGCAACATACGTTCACAATTACAAACAAAATCACCACTTAGTTTTCAATATTGAAGAAAATTGAAGCTATATTCTATCGAACGACTTTCACAGCTAATTGCACAGTGCTTTAAGCTTGACAAGTAGATTAAAATGTACTTATATGCATCACAGAATTCTTGAAAAAAATTAAGCAGTCATTGAGAATCTCGAAATTCTGGCTCACAACTAAAATTATCAATTTTGTTTACATTGGAAAATCTGTTACCCATGAGCAACAGTAAACATTCGGTAAGTATTCATAGCACATTATTTTGAATTAGCAAAATTAAAGTACCGAGGCATCTATTACCTAAGCTTTTGGCACAATTTGAACTAGGCACATCAGTATCATAAGTAAAATTGAGTCCCCATGTGAGGATTGTTAAGTTGCCCTTCAGATGGTGTTTTCACTTCAAAAAAAAAGAAAAAGAAAAAAAAAATCATGTTGTTTATCAATATAAAACATAGGAGATGATGAACAGCGTTTTTACCTATTTACGTCAAAAATTAAAAATAGATAACATTTCAGTTCACTACATTACGATGGAACCTGCGATGCACTTATGAATAAACCTATAGAAGTAGGGCACTACTGACCAAAACATTGATACGGTAAAAACGCAAGACCCTAACTTTGTTAGGTTGTAGAGCATTATAGGCTTAACCAGTACTTCAGTCAATATTAACTTTGAATCCTTCTCTTATGGCTAGTGTTCTGCAATGTACTACCGACGAAACTACACTTACGTCTCTATTGCTGTTACTGTTTTGTATGTTAACCTACCTCTTTCATGATGTAAACTTAGATCTGCCACTATAGCCTCATCAGGCCCCCTCTTTTACTGCTCTCTCGCGGTAACCAATGGAACTATAGTTTTGAAACTTGTACAGAACCTTCAAACACCTTTTGACAATTGTCAATTCAATTAATCACGCAATAAACTCAAAAGTGACGTATCTCGACTTCTGTCGCTATTGATCACATAGGTTTCGGGATTACGTCACTAATGTTCTCACCATGTGATATAATTGCTGGGCACCCTTATCCTCCAATCACTAGTCCAACCACACGGTTTATCTAGTTGTGATCCTCCAGAATACTCGAGCACCACTCCATGCAGAACAAGTATACGGAACGGTCATCTAGATAGCAGCTCATCAAAAACTCATTTGAATTGGGTAACTTGAATAAAAAATTATTGTACCATCCATACTGTTGAATTCTTGATATAATTGTCTTTAAAAATATCACTGTAAAATGGCATAAACATATTGAGGATCAAACGTGACTTTAATATCATAGTGCCTTTAAAATTTCATCGGAAATAACTTATGCATTTCAATTTCCGTACTCTTTACTTCATGCTCACTATGCCAAGTGAAAGACTGTTGGTTTAGAGGTAGAATAATCTAACTTACACAACTCTTTCTCCTTTGGCTGGGAGAACTGAAATAGCACATTTTACGTTAACAACGATAGGTACGTTACAGGATTGTATTGTGAGAAATTTTGCCTCACGCACAAGGTAAAAGTCACTTTGAAAATGAATTGGGAAATTCTTTCAACTCAAGAGTGGTCTCTTTACGATGACTAATCAGGGGGTTTGAAAATGTCGTGATGCCAACCTTGATAACTCCGGAACCAGGAATGTGAAGTTGATCACCTGAGAAAGTCACAACTCCAGCCACGTAGCTTAAAATCAAAGCCTCAGAGCTCGATCAGCTGATTTGGGTGATTCCTCAATTTGTGTTTATAACTAACCTTTTAGCTGCTACACACAGCTGAGCCAGCTGGCGCCGGCTATACTGCATGCTTCTGCGCTCATTTAGGTTCTCTGTGCTAAGTACTTTTTTACGAGCAACATGCAATTTAGTCAATCTGGATGATTGATCATTGATGTTGCCGGCCAGAACCCCACTTCTCTTATCCATTAAATTGTGAAAAACTATATTTGGTTCTGAATTATCCCATGTATAGTCCCCTACTTGTTCGGATTCGGTTCCTCTTCGTCATCAGAATCGCTGCTAGAATCATTGGGACGTCGGCAAACAGGTAACTCAACAGGGAACATCGAAGGGGAACCATTCGCAGTTGAACCATAAGAAAACAAATCACGAAATAATTCATCTTCGTCATCACTATTTTCGAGAATTTTCAATAGTTCCTGTTCAGTGTAAACACAGCGCGACATCGTGAGTTCACTTTTTTTGTGAATGCCAGGGAAATCAAAAAAAGTCCAGTCATGCAGCATGACCCTATGAGCGAATTTTTGAAGATGTTTCATGCAAATATTACCGATTTTTACAACTAGCGAACGGCATTATTTCGATTTTGACTGATTTTTCAACTTTGAAATTTTTGAAAACTTGATACATATTCTTATAGGAAATTTTACGCTGATTCCGAATACACCACATGTTAGTATGCTGAAAAAATTATTTCGCACTACAAATCGCAAAAAACAGGCTATTTTGAAATTTTTGACTACATTTTTGAAAATTTCAACCCGAAGATGTAATCCGATCATGCTGGCCAACGAACTTGAACTTTCGTTTTGTGTCCTTAACATTTTAAAATTTGTTTGAAGTTTCTAGCTTCAATTCTACGGACAGTTATCGTCTGGAATGACACATACATACATATATACATACATACATAAAAAAATGCGTTAAAACTTCAGAATATGATTCAGAATAGCCTGAAACGGATTTCTGCGTACGTTTTTTCAAAAATTCACATTCTACAAATTTTGAGGCGAGAGCAATAGCTTAATTTTCTTCAAAAATTCGCTAACAAACCAAGCTGTTATCATAAGATGGCAACAATCGTCCGTAAACATCATCGTTGGATCCAAGCAGTGCTGCTCCCTGTATGGGTACTGGTGAAATAAAGACTTATAAACCCAACCGGTAGGTCGAGGGAGCAAGCATGAATATATTCGTGCTTAGCACACCAAAGCAGTCTCAAGCAACCTGAGTATTCTTAGGAATAGCTGGCATGAAAGACACTTCGGCCCTGAATATATTCGGGCGTAGCATCGGTAAGGCTAAGCTGTCTTAGAGATGCTCCTTGTCATATAGGCCAGTCAACGAGTACATGAAAATCGCAAGTGAAGATGTAGTTCTGGTTTTTTGGTATGTTGTTAGGATCAGTACCGGTAGTGTAAAACCAAGTTTGCAGCTTCGAAAGATCTGAGCTACCTTCGGGGAACTCGAAAAACCACGAAATTTTCCGACTTTTTTCAGTTTTTTGAATATATCTTCTAAGATACGTATGCTAGCGATTTAGGTACGAATACCGTTGTTAAAGCATATTACATTTGCTGCGATTAGAGACCAAAACCAACTCTCTAGGTCGAGTAGTTACCGTAATACAACAGTTTGAAAAGTGGTCATTTTTTCCAAAAAAGCGAAATTTTAAGTTTTGGTCCACTTTCGGCTAAAATACTGGGGGAAATACGTTTCCTACGATAAAAGTTATTTCGAAAGAAGTTGTAGCAAATTTAATTTACTTTAATTTGATTGCAAAACGACGGTTGTAGGCCCAATAGTTCCTTCGCAAAATCAAAAAAAGAAGGAAAACTGCATTTTTTCAATTTTGACCTCTCTGGTAGTGATGATGGGATTTTTGGTAGTTTCGACGAAAAAACGATGCCAACTTAAGAAAATGAATTTAATAAATCATATTATGAATTTATATAGAATAATCTTCACGTACATATATATTTATACCCATATAAGTTATAAATTCGCATACGCTTACAAACTATATTAACTAACATTTGCAACCACATCAAAATATACTGACCTACAACCAACATCGCTTGGCACGTTTTGAAGTGGGTTCTGGTGTATCTGTCACCAGTTGTTGTGCCACAGGGAGTGGGTCGTCAACTTCATCGTCCTCGTCCCAAATTTCGTCCAGTAGAGTTATGGCTACGTTTTGGCAGGAGACCCCAGAACACACCTTGCACAAGGAAGAACATTTTAGGCCAGCTATTTTGCAAATGCAGGCACCTCCAGTACAGCCTGTCTTGCACCCGCACGAAAGAAATTTGAGAAGGGCAGGTGCCACTTCGCCCATCATGGTGGTAGGTATGAGCCCCTGCTCCGTCCTGGTCCAGCCCCACTGAGTAGCATCTTTCTCTACTCCCAACCACTTCTGAACCTGGTGATAAGTGCTGTAGGCATGAAATGCAGCACCATCTTCTGTTGGGGGCAAGTGGGCGAGGTCAACCTTGGCAGAAGCGGCTGTCTTGACGAAAATCTTGTACCATAGGCTGTGAAGATCTCCTGTTTCATAGTCTCCTCCATACATAGCCACGAAGCACTTTGCTCCTGCACTCGCTATGGTCTCTCAGGTTGCTGCAGATTGGAAAAACTGCTCTGCAACAGCGATCAATGCTGACGATTTCTGGAGAGCGCTCCACAGTTTGTTTTTCCCGTACCAGAACAGGACAGATGTGGTGTCACATCCTGTAAAAGCATACAAAAAGAGTTCAAAACCTGGGGAGAACTCCAGCTCTCCGCGATTGTATGATGCAGATGAGTACTGCAATGGCCCACTCTCCGATCTGCTGGTTTTCTGAAAATATACATCATTCACTGTAGATCCCAACCCATTGAGAAGGACTAACAGATCCACATCATCACCAACAATTATCGCTGTTTGGAATGAGGTCCCTTTGTGGAGTGCTGTCTTTATGATATCACAATCAGCATCCTCTACTGCCTGCTGAGTCTCTATCCCCTCTCTTTGAAAGGCAGAGCGTAGCAGAGCAATGAGGAGTCTCTTGTTGCTTTCATTGGCCAGCAACTTCTCCTGAGGCATTTTGATCACAGTGGACTCATCAAACACAACTTCATTGCATTGAAGAGTACCATAGCGTCGCACTCGCTCAGCTGTATTGGTATTCTTCAAAGCGCCATCCTTCGGAGACCCATCGAAGACAACAGTTTCATTTTTTCCGAAGTTATTGAACGTGTAACTGATGTACCCTGCAACAATCGCCCTCACGGTGTCGTTGGGGTCCCAAGTTACCTTATGCAGTAGGTATCCCCCGTCTACTACAATGAAGGTATTGCCATCAACTGAGACGTTCTGGGGTAGGGGAGTGAAAGCCGAATAAAATTTAGATGTTATTCCTTTCTTCATGCCATCTTCATTGAAAAGTGCCATAGGGTATGGAGACAACTCGTACTTGAAATGATCTTTCAACTCCTTGTCTGATTGTTTTGAGATGAACATACGCTGGAAAATGGTCAATGGCTCTATATCCACGCGTTTGTCTCGTACTTTAATGGACATGCTTATTGATGCCAGGGTTCGAACCTTGTCTTTCTGCTTGAATGTTACTTTTCCAAACGTATTGCCTGCTATTTGCTTCGCAGCTTCTAATCCTAATTCTTGAGCCCTGTGGCAGTTATGTAATGTCACAGCCAGCAACAAGCCCACAGCTGATGGATAATAATTTCACACTCTGCTGAAAGGGAGGGTGTGTATCGAGGTAATGGAGGAGTTTTCCAATATCACTTGTTGGAAATCCGCAAATCACCCCCTGTTCTTGGCATCTGAAGTTTTAAAAGGACAGCAGTTCCAATTTCACAGTTGAGAAACAGTGAAGGGGGGAGGGGTCCTATTTGGCTCCATAAACTGAGTGCAGATTTCATAAATTAAGTAATTGCACTATGTATTTCCCCAAAAAATGTGTAAAACATCGTTATTACCAGTAGGGTATCATTTGTAAAAAAAAAAAACAGTTTTCTAATTTTTTGGGTTTTTTGATATTGCGATTTTTGATATTTTTTGATATAATTAAAGTAAATTAAATTTGCTACAACTTCTTCCTAAACAGCTTTTATCGTAGGAAACGTATTTCCCCCGAGTATTTTAGCCAAAAGTGGACCAAAACTTAAAATTTCACTTTTTTGGAAAAAATTACCACTTTTCAAATTGCTGTATTCCGGTAACTATTTGACCTATAGAGTTGGTTTTAGTCTCAAATCGCAGCAAATTTAATCTGCTTTAACAGCGGTATTCGTACCTAAATCGCTAGTATACGTATTTTAGAAGATATATTAAAAAAACCGAAAAAAGTCGGAAAATTTTGTCGTTTTTCGAGTGCCCAGAAGGTCTTTCGAAGCTGCAAACTTGGGTTTACACTACCGGTAGTGATCCTAACAACATACCAAAAAACCAGAACTACATCTTCACTTGCGATTTTAGCGATTTTTAGTGTACTCGTTGACTGGCCTAATATGTCAGCACTATGATATGGTGAATAGGAAAGAGAGCTTCAGCGTACACCCAGCAGGTAGCGTTAGGCCTTGTGATTTACACTCAGTTGGCCCAGAGGGTTTATACGTTAGGTATTTGAATGAAACTTCATCGTACATTAATAAATTTCTGTACTTGATTATTTTATGAGGTAGTTCTGCAAATTACTCGATTTCGGTAATTCGTTTATACTTACTTCGTTGAAACAGAAACTTTTACTTATTCTAATTTTGTTCTCAATACATATTACATTCAGTTGCTCAGACAAAAAGAGGGAGGAGTTTAATCCTATAAGTGTATAGACTCGGGTAGGTAATTAAAAACTATCAGACAAAATGTAACCATTCAATTTATGCACCGAACAAATTGTGGAAATTGTATTATGATAGAAACACAGAACCAAGATGAAACATATTGTTGTTGCAGGACAGATGAAATATAAGGTTCTCCTGGGAAAAAATACAAAGTCAGTTTCAACCACTGTGTAGGACATAGCCCAGAATAGCCCTTATATCCTAGTTTACAGAAGTTTTACATTACCTACCTAAAGAATCGCATCACATGATAATAAATCCACCATTAAAAGTGGGAAGTTTAACAAGATCATATTATTGTACCTACTTTACCTTTGTTATTGCCACATTATGTTTCATGTTGCAGGTCTACTCTCTCTTTCACTTGTCATTTTGTAAACTTTCTTATCTACAATCGAAAAACTGATGCATCCTATCAAACCCGTGATTATTATCAAAATCAGTTGTATGTGTAAGTTCAGCACCGTACTGGCGAAGAAGAATGCAGCCATCGCAAAACTCTGAAATCAATTAAAAAAATGAAAATAATTAATCGGTCTCTTAGTCTCGGAGTGTCAACTAGTAATAGTTTTGCTCATGCGCAATATTTATTACTCAACCAATCGCAATATAATTCATACGGGGTTCCTTGAACATATAGACAACTACCCTCTCTCTGATTTTGAACGAGATCGGGCCAATAGATGATGAGAAATAGATGTTATAAGAAATTCACGTTCGAGCATGTGCACAGATTACTATCACTCCAACGGCAATAAAATTTATTGGACATCATCTAGGAGCACAATCCCTGATAATTTCATATAAATTGTCCATTAGTCTGGGGGTTTTGACTGTGTCAATCAATTGTAGATATGTGCATGCGTAGTAGTTATTACTCATCCTGTAATGTAATGTGTTCCTTGAACACATAGACAGCTACTCCCTGGTTTTGAACAAAATCGTGCCAATAGATGATGAGAAGTAGACGTTATAAGAAATTCACGTTCGAGCATGTGCACAGATTACTATCACTCCAACGGCAATGAAATTTATAGGACATCATCTAGGAGCTACCCCGCACAATCCCTGATAATTTCATAAAAATCGATCCATTAGTCTGGAGGTTTTGACTGTGTCAATCAATTTTAGATATGTGCATGCGTAGTAGTTATTACTCAACCATGCGCAATATAATTCATATAGTTGTTATTACTCAACCAATCGCAATATAATTCATACAGGGCTCCTTGAACACATAGACAGCTACCCCCTGATTTTGAACAAAATTGTGCCAATAGATGATGAAAAATAGACGTTGTAAAGAAATTAACTTTGGAGCATGCGCACAGACTACTATCAATCCAACGGCAATGAAATGTATAGGACATCATCTAGGAGCTAACCCGCACAATCCCTGATAATTTCATAAAAATTGGTCTGGGGGTTTTGACTGTGTCAATCAATTTTAGATATGTGCATGCGTAGTAGTTATTATTACTCAACCAATCGCAATATAATTCATATGGGGTTCCTGGAACATATAGACAGCTACCCCCTGATTTTGAACAAAATCGGGCCAATAGATGATGAGAAATCGACGTCATAAGAAATTCACGTTCGAGCATGCGCACAGACTACTGTTAATCCAACGGCAATGAAATTTACTGGACATCATCTAGGAGCTAATTCGCACAATCCTGATAATTTCATAAAAATCGGTCCATTAGTTGGGGTTTTGACTGTGTCAATCAATTTTAGATATGTGCATGCGTAGTAGGTAGTTTACTACCTTTTTATTATTACTCAACCAATCGCAATATAATTCATACGGGGTTCCTTGAACACATAGACAGCTACCCCCTGATTTTGAACAAAATCGTGCCAATAGATGATGAAAAATAGGCGTTATAAAGAAATTAACTTTGGAGCATGCGCACAGACTACCATCAATCCAACGGCAATGAAATTTATAGGACATCATCTAGGAGCTAATCCGCACAATCCCTGATAATTTCATAAAAATTGGTCTGGGGGTTTTGACTGTGTCAATCAATTTTAGATATGTGCATGCGTAGTAGTTATTATTACTCAACCAATCGCAATATAATTCATATGGGGTTCCTGGAACATATAGACAGCTACCCCCTGATTTTGAACAAAATCGGGCCAATAGATGATGAGAAATCGACGTTACAAGAAATTCACGTTTGGGCATGCGCACAGGCTACTGTTAATCCAACGGCAATGAAATTTACTGGACATCATCTAGGAGCTAATTCGCACAATCCTGATAATTTCATAAAAAATCGGTCCATTAGTCTGGGGTTTTGACTGTGTCAATCAATTTTAGATATGTGCATGCTTAGTAGTTATTACTCAACCAATCGTAATATAATGCATACGGGGTTCCTTGAACATATAGACAGCTACCCCCTGATTTTGAACAAAATCGGGCCAATAGATGATGAGAAATCGACGTCATAAGAAATTCACGTTCGAGCATGCGCACAGACTACTGTTAATCCAACGGCAATGAAATTTACTGGACATCATCTAGGAGCTAATTCGCATACATATCAATCAGGTCGACACCTCCTTTCACCTTTTTTTTGGGTCAAATTTGGAAAATTTCAAGTGACCTGTTATTTGAGTTAGTGTAATTCAAACATATTTTAGCAATCAGGTCCCCAGTTTATTCAGTGATGTGCATGATACACCATCCCCCCCCCCCCCCCACCACCACCACCAAAAGACACCCTATGGGTTAGATTGAAAAGCTTGAAGTAGTCTGCGATTCAAGTAAGAGAATTTCAAACATTTCTCACCAATCAGCTCCTGTTTAATTAGTGATGTCCAAGATATCCCCATTTCACCCCCCTCCTCCCCAACAAAAATCCCTAATGGTGGGGTTTGAAAATTTGAAGTACCTAGTCTGCGATCTAGTTGGAGTGACCCGAACATATTTCAACAATCACGTCTCCAGTTTATTTACATGTCCATGATACCCCATTTCACTCCCCTCCTCACCCAAAACACCCTCTATGGGTCAGATTTGGAAAATTTTAAGTATCTTGTGGTTCAAGTTAGAGTAATCCAAACATATTCCCCCACTCAAATCCCCAGTTTTTTCAGTAATTACAAAGATACCCCACCCCCCCCCCCCTCTTCCCCTAAAACACCCCCTATGGGACAGATTTGGAAAATTTAATGTAGCCTGTGATTTAAGTTAGATTAATCCAAACATATTCAACAATTCGATCCCCAGTTCGTTCAATGGGGCCCACGATACTCCATTTCACCCCCTCACCCTCTCTTAAAACACCCACTCTGGTTCAAATTTAAAAACTTCAAATAGCCTATAATTTATGTTGGACTGATACAGACATTTCTCCCTACTCATGTCAGTTGTCCAATGACCCCTGTAACCGTGAAAAGCGAAAAAACAAATGGACAAACAGAAAAAAATTGAGAAAATGGTACCAATCGTTTACAAATAGCATGAAACGAAAAATAAACGCAAAATTTCATGATTCTAATCAATGTACAGACAGTCATACCTACGATTTTGTTAATTTAGATATTGGGCATTGCCCGTTTTGGATCAAATAAATAAATAAGTTCTTGCGTACTTAAATCAAACATTAATTTCAAGGATTTGAGAAGAGAATTAATATAATTCTCAGCTTACCGCTGAAAATCTGTACAATGCTGATGTCTGTGCCCCATATTCGGGACACATGTTGGCTAATAACGGATAGATTTGGGTGTTGTAGCATCCGTCACTGACTCCGATGACAAAACTGCATAGAATCGCCAACCAAGCCCTGTAGAAAAAAATTTTGTTGTAAATAAACTTTGTTCGAAAGTATTTGATACTTGTAAATCGTTGTTTTTGTGGGTTTTTGGAGTTTTTTTTAATCAATATAGTCTTCAACAATTTTTAGTTAATTCGCACAAGTTACCCATTCATATTACAATATGTTTTTTTCCAACACCTCTCAACCCTATAAGTGAGTAAAATTGTTTAAAATAGCAAAGTGCAAAGTATTGTAGCAAATAGCTTTTAAAGAAAACATAAACTCAAGGATTTCATTGACATCCATACTAGGTACCTACCTACATAGGAAATGTGTTTAATATGAATCGAAAACCCATCTAAATGGCTCAAAAACTCTCAAAATAGCGTACAGGATTACCGTGAAGCACCAAATTTGTTGGGAGATTTTAGACAGGTCCTTACAATCGTTTATAAGGATTGTAGAACTTATAGGTATCAGTAGTAGTTACGCAGATATCGCGGTTTTGAATTGAATAAAATTAGAAATATTGAGAAAACCTAAAGGAACCTAATATTGACACATTCAGCTCGAAGTGATTATTGCAATATCTACGCAAACTTGGTGTTTTACAGCTCATATCAGAAAGTTTCTGTACTTTTCGTATTCGTATTTTTCGTGAAGACGAAAACAAGCTGTTAGAGCAAGCAGGATGAATGCTAACCCTTTCGCATTGATTTATCTTAGCGTTTTTGTGCACCCGAGGGAAAGAGAACTCTTATAGTGACGTTATCGTGACTATTATAGTAGAGAGTTCCTAAAGCGATAGGTAGATAGACATGAGGCGCCTAATCGTGAATGGAAAACACTACTATGCATGTGCGGGCAGATAAGGCGCCTCATCTCCAATAAGACAAATTTATTTCACCAAAAATAAGACGCTTTATCCCGAAACAACCTATCTCATCTCTTCCTCCCTATCACAAAGTAGGTAACCTTGCACACTGATAACAGTGATATTCATTTCTTGTTGGTACTATTGATTAATTAAAATTATGTTCATTTTCTGGTTCATAAATTTTCAAAATCGGCCATTGCAAAGCCTTTTCGTGAATAAACGGTCTCCTTGGGTAATTCCCTTTGTATGGCTGGTGCAAGGATATGGGGAAACGCCCTTCCCATTGCTATACGTCGTTGCCCTGACTTTTCTGCCTTCCTTTTTCTGGCTGAGAAACATTTTGGAGCTTGAATTATTTATTCTCAACCACCACAATATTTTGATTATTACGTTTTAGCATATTTTATATACGCGTATATTTTATAAGGTAATAAGCATAGTTTACCAACAGCAGACAAAGGAGTGGGCCGAGTACACTGAATTGTGGCACACCTACATCAATCGATTTAGGATCCTTGTCAGCATCTCTGATTGAATATGACGTTTCTTCACTCATTCCTGTATTCGATACTCTTCATTAATTCTTCAATTAACTTTGATGAAAGAAACGTGAAAATAATTCTCACGTCTCATGTATGATCCTTTATCAACCCTACAGTTTTGTATGTGTCGTAACAGAACTCATGTTGCCTTGAAAATCATGGAATTAAAAACACAATGAGGCCCTATAGAAATCAAACCAAGACACTGTTATGTTAATGTTAAAAGTGACACGTGCTGAAGAACCTAGTGTTCCATTCAATACGGTCACTAAGACGAAACACTCCATCTCCATAACATAAGCAATGCTTAACGTATACATATTAAGGATAGTTAATGTGGTGAAATCCACCACCTCTTTTCAACAGCCCTTTTCAGGGCTACCAAAAAGAGGTAGGCACACCACAAAAATATTTATAAGACGTCGAGTTACAACTCCGTCAAACAAAATATTTCACCAGAGAGAAAATACTAAATTCTCTCCCAAAAGTGAAATATTAAAGAATAACACGCAAGGCGACCTCCCCAAACATTTACTGGGCGAGAGAGATGCGACAAACATCTCGAAACAAGTCGCCTTAAATGAGAACACGCAAGGCGACCTCCCCAAACATTTACTGGGCGAGAGAGATGCGACAAACATCTCGAAACAGGTCGCCTTGAATGAGAAACCTCAAACAGGAAAACTCAAGGTCGTTCAGCCACCCCCGGGGACCCCGTCAAGCGACGGACGCAGGGAAACCACCTCGGAAGACCAACTCAGCTATCATATGCACAGATACTGAGAAAACACTGTGCGAACCAATGAGATTGCACAGTCGAATTTATGAAATTAAGCGAGCCAATCCGAAGCTAGTTTGATCGTACCAAATTATTTGACGAAACTAATTTGCATACTAACCATAAAGTAGCCACCACTTTTTGGTTATAAATACCTCGCTCAGAGCCTAGTGTTTCATTCCACTCTACGCTCTCGACGACGACACACTCTGAAGTACGAAGAATTCTACACGCTCTACGCTGACGAACCTTCTGCCTCACGAAGTCATCTCAAGAACGGTTTCCTACTGCTTTCTACAAGCCAGTCCTTCTCTCCACGCAGATCTCGCATTGGCATCTACGAGTCCAGTGATTATTCATCCTGCTCATTGCCCAACGTAGTTCATCTGTCAGGACGCCACCCGGTGCAGCTATCGATATCCTCTTTAGCTCGCACGCCCGAGGGACGTTCCGAGCCGTGTCGCCCGGGTTACGTAGCCTTAAGCTCGTAACCGACCGCTGTGGGCACGCCGGTAAATTACTCAGCTCCTCCGCTCTAATTTACCGTCTAAGGAAGCCTTTTTCAAGGCTACGAGGTAGGACCCTGCCATCCGAGCATTGGAAAGACGCTCTGGCAAGCGAGTCCACCTCCAAAACCCTCTATTTTTCACACATAGAGGCATCGAAACGAGCTAAAACTCGATCATTTCGATGGAACGTCGGCCTTCCTACTTCCCCTTGCAAGGGGAGGAGGACGACGGCGAAGCCGGGCCGAGTAGCCCACGTAGTGCGCCCTACCGGCCACACGGCGAATCCGCTGAACCCAGCGACAGTGCAAGGCGCGACCCTCACGTCCGGATCGCCTTCTCGCCCGACGTATTCGTTCGAGAAACTTTCGAACAAGCCTCGCATATACAAAAGATCGAGGAAACCTTTCAGACTCGCTCTGAAGCCGATCATTACGATTCGACCAAGCTGTCCGAATACCCACGATATTCGACGCAGGCTTACCCGGCCGATCCGAGTGTCAAATACACTCCAAATGCACAAAAAGCGAAGGATACTTTTCAGTACCTCAACCAAGCTCAACATATTCCCCTTTCAGATATAAATCTAAGGCCGGAATATTACAAAACGGCTCAGTACCAAACTGATCGAACCCAGCACTTGCTACGCGAGTCTAGCGCTCCACGCGGCTGCGACACGGACTATCTCCCCTTTCAGTCCGCCAAACCAGTTGACCTTGGCAGCTCCGCCCGCATTCCTCCGCGGGGGTGACCCGGAGACCAACCCGCATAACCGGGATATAAATGTCCGACTTGGCCTACCTACGCCAAGAAAAACCTATCTAAATCCACTACAAATGGTGACCCCGTCTTTGAACAGCTCAACACGGAGCATTTCGTTCCCTCTTATGAAGCTAGTGGATTTCAGGGAACCACTGCGGGCGTGCGACCCCCGCCGGGCCTCTACGCCCCACATCTCACGCAACATCCCTCTACACAAGGTGGGTTTCAAGCACTTTTAGAGGAGATGGGAGATTATCAAAAACCAGTCTTCCAAAAGAAGAATATTGATCGTGCACTCTCCGCCGAGTTCGGTCAATACTGCGTACGAAAACACCTGAGAACGCAAAACGAATGCTTCTCAGCTATATACAAGTGGGTACCAGAAGAAATGAGGGAAGCTATCGACTCAGCTTACCTCACGGCACCCCACGCACCCTACGAAGAGGCCAAACAGCGCCTCCAACGAGAATATGGTTGTCCTTACAGGACAGGCTCCTCGCACTCGAGGACCCCGCATCTCTCGCCAAAAAACCCAGCACCAAGTACCACGAAATGTACTCGAAAGCTGTTGGGTACTTTTCGGAAGCTCTGATCACTCAAAAGTGGATCGAGACTCTCCCCATCGAAGCACGAGGTATGGTCGCAGCTCAGCCTACCACGACCTCCCGGCTCGACCTAGCTGATACGCTACACGCGTACAGAACAGAGAATACTTCTCTGAACATACGAGGAGTAGAATCTACTCCGAAACCCATAAATACTGGTTTCAAAAAGGCCCTCTCGAAACAAGCTGAGTTCAAACCTCAACCAGTGGAGAGTAAGCCTCACAAACCAACGGCCTATGTCTGTCGAAACCACGCACGTTTCGGTAACGAAACTCGCAAATGTGCAGACCCAGAACACTGCACTTGGAAGACGAACACTGCTTCCAAAACTAACAGAAAGGCTGCGACTATAAGCCAGCCTAAAACCCGGGTTTCTACCGAAAATACTCAGCGATCGGTACAAGAAAGTACCGTTCCAACTTCCGACACAGAGAATTCGGAAAACGAATAACTGCCAGTGTATCTGAGCCTATACGCCGGCAGTCTACTGAGTATAAAAGGCTCTTTTTCAAGTGCAAACTAAATGGCACTGAATTTCTCATTGACACGGGAGCAGAAGTGAACATTCTGCCCCACAATGTCACAAAAAAAAATTGGGCTTGAAAATTCTCAAGTCCAACGTTAAGCTCACAGCAGCTAACGGAGCCCCTATAGACACACTAGGGCGAGCTGACACAACAATTAACATCGGCCTCGGGGACATGACCACCGAGTTTATGATCACGAAAGTTGATCTAGCGATCCTAGGTATCCCATTCCTCGAATCTTGGGATATCGGAATACGGGTCAAACACAAGTACATTTATAAAGATAAAATAAAGTGCTATGCCGATCAAAAAATAGCTGCAGTCATGAACAAAAAGTTCACTGACGAACAAATTGCAGCTAATATCCCTCATCGTGACAATACCCCTCAACCAGAGGACGTGCAAATCACGGAGGACGAAAACATTCGCTCTATCATTAACAAATACAATGATAAAATGAGCAAAATTCATGGTAAATGGAAAAACAACGGGGTTTACCACCGTATATAACCACGGAAGGAACACCAGTACACTTCCGAGCAAGACCCATGGCAGGCGAAAAAACGGGCTCAAGTCAAAAGTACTTTTGACGAAATGCTTTCAGAAGGCATAATTGCACCATCGGATTCCGAATGGGCATCACCGTTACACTGTGTGCCAAAAAAAGACGGGTCATGGAGAATCACCGGCGATTACCGTTTCCTCAACGCGAAAACGAAGAAAGACGCCTACCCTCCTCCTCACATTCGCTCTTTCCAAGCGAATTTACATGATACGCAAATCTATTCAACAATAGATTTAAAATCAGCGTATTATCATATTCCGATGCACCCAGATGACGCTCATAAAACTGCGATTATTACACCTTTCGGTCTTTATGAGTGTTTGTTCGTGACCAAAATTCATAATTCCCGCCTCTGACTAAATTCATATCTCCCGCCTCGGAGTTCACCGAACTCCCGAGTCGAGCGCTAGTGTAGCTGTATCTGAATGGAACAAGGAAAACTACTCCCGAATGTAATTAAACTAATTAAACTTAATGAGTGATCTGTGCTCCCGAAACTGTACAACGCAATCAAAGAATTATTGTATTCATGTTAACCATTTATGTTCATCTTTACCTATTGTGTTAAATAATTGATATTCCTCAACCAGTGTATGGACAGTAGCGCTCTCGGCGCGCAAGTTGCGGAAAGATGTGTAACCTGCATTCATTCAGTTCCCGTGTCTCATGACGATTGTATTGCTCTCCCATTTTATTCAACTTATACCGCTGTTGTATCACAATAAAATTGTGTTCGATCCCGTAAACCTGTGTGTTTCGTTTCCGTGAATTATTCATTGGTGCCGTTAAACCCGGGAAATTAGTTCGCAGAGCTGAGCATTAGTTCCAGTCTGTGTAACAGGATCCCGTTTTCGTCAAGCACGCCGAGTGCGCCATATTGAAAATCGCAAGTTTCATTCGGTTTGGATCCCGCAGTGAAATTATCGCGTTTTATTTCGGTCCGAGTTCCGCATCCAGTAAAAAGAATTCGTAATATCAGGATGCCGAAATCAAAGCGTAAATCCCGTCAACCTTCACCTCCGATTTCACTGCCGTCAGTGGATAGCCTAACCATGACGGATGCCAAGCCAAAGGGATTCCGCATGGAGCACGGCAAAGTAGATAAATTGCCGGAAAATATCAAGATTATATACCCAAAATCTCGTCATGGATCATGGCATTAGATCAGAACCTAAATGACGATAATCAAGAACCTCACTCCGCAGTTCGGGTAACCACCGGACATCCTCAATGAAGGAGAACTACTATTGGAACAAGTAAACGGTTCCGACATCAAGGAAGAGCTAAGGTTAGCCTGGATCCCGTATATTATCGAAGGTTGTCGAAAAGCAAAAGGACTGATAGCAGAAAAGGAGGTAGCCATCGCGTCCACGCGCACAAAAGGTGAATTTTCGTTCCATGATGTAAAAACTCCCTACGAAGCAGTGAAAGTCATGCACATTTTGCTTCCATCCGTTCCGACTTATGATGGAGACATCACAAAATTTGCGCATTTTATCAGAAGTTTTAACTCCGCAGTACATAATGTTTCCGCACCTT
>CM061042.1:129504872-129650448 GCA_030762985.1 Adelphocoris suturalis | reverse complement strand
CTATGTCAACAATTGTCTGACTTATCGGAATCGTAAACTGTTGAAGACTTGCAAAGATTTTAAACGACAGAATGGCTATAAATTCGTCTGGGTAAAGCATGGTCGAGTGTTTTTGAAGAAGGATGAGGATTCAAGACCAGAACTCATCAGATCCGCAGATGCTCTTCGTCTCCTTGCCAAGTAACTGTATTTTATTTTTAATATTAAGTCCGGGAAGTGAAACCATTGATTTCTGTGCAAGTGGGATGGGTTTTCATTTTGTTCTTTCTTTCGTATTATTAAATCATGGCGTCCAATAATTTTAAAATCTTTATTATTTTTGTAGAGAGAAAATGTTTGAAATTTGCTCACGTTAATGTCGAATCCTTATATGCCCATTGGTCAGAATTCGTCGATGTTTTTGGTGATAGTGAAATAGATGTTATTGCCATGTCGGAAACTTTTCTGAAGCCCGAGATTAGTTCTGATGCATTTAACTTGAATGGTTTTTCACTGTTCAGAGTGGATCGTACAGGTATGGGTAGGGGGGGCGTAGGTATATTTGTAAAAGATGTTTTGCAGCCGAAAATTGTTTTTCAATCTCAATCATTGTACACAAATACGCCCGAATATTTGTTTATGGAAATAGGGGTGAATAATGATAAGGTTTTAGTCGGAGTGGTGTATAGACCTCCGAAATCAGGTAATATGGGCAGTGTTTTTGAATCAATATCAGGCGTGGCACATAATTATTCATCGGTCTGTGTGTTAGGGACTGGAATGTTGACATGTTAGTTGAGTCCTGTGTTGAGAGAGACTATCTAAACGGTTGTTTACAAACTTACAATTTGACTCTATTGCCGTTACAAGCCACTCACCATTCCGTTTTCCCTCCGGCTGACACGCAAATAGATCATATATTGATTAATAATGTTGAAGCTGTTATCAAATTTGGTCAAATGGTAGTTCCTGGTATATCGAAGCACGAATTGATTTATTGTTGTGTTTATGCTAAACCAGGAAAGTATCGCAAGAAAAAGCTTATTATTCGTAATAGAAAAGACCTTGATATTAATAATTTAAAGGCGGATGTGGATGCTATAGAGTGGCGGGATGTATATAATGAGAATAATGTTAATCGTAAAGTGGATATATTTTCTGATAAAATTCATAGTTTACTTGATAAGCACATGCCATTAAAAGAAGTTCGGGTTAGAAGACCGCCAGCACCTTGGATTAAATAGAATAAGGGAGGCATTTAAAAAGAGGGATGGGGCATATAAGACATTTTTGAAAGATCGCTCGGATGTGAATAAAGTCAGTTACTGTAAATTAAGAAATAAAGCGAAGCAAATGCTACGAAATGCAAGAAATAAACATTTTAGAGATTTGTTCTCTCAGAAGCTCAGACCGAGAGTATACTGGAAAATATTACGTAATCAGGGCATTGGTGGTGGGGTGGCTAAATCTATAACGTCGGGTTTCAATTTAAATGTAATGAACGAGCATTTTTGTGCAGTTGATGATAGTGGAATTGGTGAAGAAATTAGGCAATATTATGATAACTTGCGAAATTTGAGTAATCCTCTACTAATAGTTAATGAAATAGATGATAAAGCAGTGGAAAAATCTATTCTTAAAATACATTCTGGTGCTGTAGGTAACGACGGGATTCCTGTGGACTTTCTGAAGCTAATCATACACCAGGTTGCGCCTGTGTTGAGCCATATATTCACTAGTTCTTTGAGAAATTGTATATACCCTTCTGCGTGGAAACGATCAATTGTTTTACCACTGAATAAAGTAGAATCCCCTAAAACCCTTAAAGATTTCAGGGCTATAAATAATTTATGTGTTCTGGGAAAAATCTTAGATTTGTGTGTCTATGAAAAATTCTCGAACTTTATAGAGTCCTCGGGGGCAATTGATCGATTTCAGGCGGGTTTTCAAGTAGGAAATAGCACGGAAACTGCTCTGATACGAGTGCTGGATGAGGTGAGATCAGGGATGGATCGTAGACAGTTAACCATTCTATGTCTGATAGATTTTGCTCGAGCGTTTGACTCACTGAACCATGAATTGATTTTGTCCATATTGAGATCCATTAACATGTCTGAAAATCTTGTAGCGTGGTTTGAATCGATGTTAGCTGGTAGATCACAGAAGATCAGAGCAAGTGACGGTTCAGAGTCTGGTTGGTGTTATAATCGAGCAGGCATCCCTCAGGGATCAGTATTGTCCGCACTAATTTTCATTCTGTATATATCGCGAATATCCATTAATTTTCAAGAATGTGAATACCAGCTGTACGCAGATGATTTGCAGTTATATATACATACGGATTATCATGATATTGAAAATGGAATTCGCAGAATGAACGAGGATATTTCTAGACTGGTGAAGTGGTGCGCTGAGCACGGGTTGCAAATAAATCCTGCTAAATGTAAGGTAATTTTGGTCGGGAATACAGCTCTTTTGCATAAAGTTGACATGAATGGTATCTCATCAGTGACTGTAGGCTCTGTGCCCCTCGTCTTTGAAAGTACTGTAAAAAATTTGGGATTAGAAGTGGACAAAGCGCTTAAATGGGACACACAAGTGGCGAATGTTTGCAATAAAGTTTTCAAAGGATTGTACCAATTTAGGCGCCTAGCATACCATTTACCTCAACACGTTAAGATGAAATTAGTTCAGTCCATGTTATTCCCGATTATTGATTATGCTGCTCTAGCTTATTGTAATTTGACAGGTGAGATGATGAATAAGTTGCAACGAGCACAGAACGCGTGTATGAGATTTATTTTTAACATACCTTTTTATGACCATGTAACGCCATATTATCATAAAGTTGGATGGTTGAAAATAAAGGAATGGCGAACATATAGAACAGCTCTATTATTATTCAAAATTTTGAAATATGGAAGACCAGTTTATTTGAGATCCAAATTTGAATTCATGCGTGATGTTCATGAGTTTGCCACTAGAAATGCTGATAATCTGCTTCGAATTCCAAAACATAGAACAGAAGCGTACAGCCAGTCATTCCATGTTCATGCTGTTCGAATTTATAACGAAAATTATAATTCATTTGTTATGGACAAGTCGGTTGGTTCTTTTAAGAAAGTTTTCAAGAATAAAATGTTGCAGGCATATAAGTTTTCCTGAACAGACATTAAACTGTTCGATAACTTGGTGACATCATATCACATGTATCACAAGACTCATTTAATTTCATGTTCATTCTGTTTTTTTTTTTTTTAAAGGAGATATGTTGTTAGAAATTAAGCAAATCCCTGCACTTTTCCCACACTATTCGATTAATCCTAAGAGACATCATGGTGAAGACTGACTATAACTACATAGAATGATATAAGTGAATATTTCTGTCAAAAAGTAAGAGAGGACCACTAGGTCCTATTTTTGTACAGATTTATAAATATATAATCAATCAATCAATCAATCAATCTCTCTCTCTCTCTCTCTCTCTCTCTCTCCTCTCCTCTCTCTCATCGTCTCTCCTCTCCCTTCCTCTCCCTCTCTCTCTCTCTCCTCTCTCTCTCTCTCTCTCCTCACTCTCTCTCTCTCCTCTCTCTCTCTCTCTCTCTCTCTCTCTCTCTCTCTCTCTCCTCTCTCTCTCTCTCTCTCTCTCTCTCTCTCTCTCTCTCTCTCTCTCTCTCTTCTCTCTCTCTCTCTCTCTCTCTCTCTCTCTCTCTCTCTCTCTCTCTCTCTCTCTCTCTCTCTCTCTCTCTCTCTCTCTCTCTCTCTCTCTCTCTCTCTCTCTCTCTCTCTCTCTCTCTCTCTCTCTCTCTCTCTCTCTCTCTCTCTCTCTCTCTCTCTCTCTCTCTCCTCTCTCTCTCTCTCTCTCTCTCTCTCTCTCTCTCTCTCTCTCTCTCTCTCTCTCTCTCTCTCTCTCTCTCTCTCTCTCTCTCTCTCTCTCTCTCTCTCTCTCTCTCTCTCTCTCTCTCTCTCTCTCTCTCTCTCTCTCTCTCTCTCTCTCTCTCTCTCTCTCTCTCTCTCTCTCTCTCTCTCTCTCTCTCTCTCTCTCTCTCTCTCTCTCTCTCTCTCTCTCTCTCTCTCTCTCTCTCTCTCTCTCTCTCTCTCTCTCTCTCTCTCTCTCTCTCTCTCTCTCTCTCTCTCTCTCTCTCTTCTCTCTCTCTCTCTCTCTCTCTCTCTCTCTCTCTCTCTCTCTCTCTCTCTCTCTCTCTCTCTCTCTCTCTCTCTCTCTCTCTCTCTCTCTCTCTCTCTCTCTCTCTCTCTCTCTCTCTCTCTCTCTCTCTCTCTCTCTCTCTCTCTCTCTCTCTCTCTCTCTCTCTCTCTCTCTCTCTCTCTCTCTCTCTCTCTCTCTCTCTCTCTCTCTCTCTCTCTCTCTCTCTCTCTCTCTCTCTCTCTCTCTCTCTCTCTCTCTCTCTCTCTCTCTCTCTCAGTCTGCCTCTTGCTCTCGTAGAGAAAGCATCGTGCGCCCGTGTCGGTTCAATTGCATTTGTTTATCATGAGTGCTAACTGTGCTTCGTGCCAAAAGGGCTTTCCGAACAACACTTATCGCGTAAAGTGTTTGGTTTGTTCAGGAGAATTCCATTTAGCCTGCCAAGGTCTAAAGAAAGAAGATTTCTTGTTTTTAAAAGAGAACAAAACGCCTTACACGTGTGAGTCTTGCCTAAAAAATCGCAGAGGGTCCATTTCTTCTCAACACTCTACTAGTGGAGAAGGAGCTGATGGAAGGGGCTCTCCTGTCACTCCCACTCCGTCTGGCAGAGATAACGTGAGTATTGCCAATTTATTGGAAGCAATAAGTGGTTTGCGTGCAGAGGTCAAATCGGCCAATATCAAGTTTGATAAATACGTCGAAACTCTCAGTGATGAATTAAAAGATATCAAGACCCACCTAAATTCGTACTCTGATATTATAGAGAATAACACAGAAAAGATATCCACCCTAACTGCTGAGCTTTCTACCTTGTCTCATTTGCACGAGAGTGTCAATAACAGGTGCTCAATTCTGGAGGCACGCGTCGTTGAATTGGAAAGTATGATAAGCGATAGTGAACAGGCCTCGCTAGCCAACTGCGTTGAGATTAGTGGGATTCCGTCATCAGAAGATAAGAGCACCCTTGACCCTATCAAACTTGTTGGTGCTGCCTTGAATGTTGACGTTTCCGAACAAAACATTAACAACTGTTTCAGACGCCGCCCTAACCATGCCTCGAAGGCTGGAGGATCAATTTTCCGGTCTTTCTTGAGGAAATTGGATAAAGATGCACTGACGAAAGCATCGCGAGGAAAGCGTAATCTCACTTCTCGTGATCTTGGCTTTTTGTCTGGCGATGTGAGTAAAATTTGTATAAACCACAGTCTGACGTTCGCCAAAAGTAAACTCCTCAACTCCACCAAGATCTTCAAGAGAGAAAATAATTTCAAATTTGTGTGGATCAGTAAAATTGGCAAGAAGGCAAGAACGAAGGAATTTATTTTTACTCAATCTTTTCGGACAAACAAAAGCTTACCTAGGGCTGAACACATGATGTCAAACAATAGATCGAATGGTTAACTGGATTGAATGAATAATTTAATAATAATACGAATATGTAGCCACAATCTCATTTAAAACTTTCCGTTGGATCTTTCAGTTCATCAAATTTATTTATTTTGTCTAATGTTGTGTTATTTGAAACCATTAATTCGCCATGTGTGCCCTGAACAATTTCATATGTTCGCAAATAGGAAATAGAAGGAAATTTGTGAATTTTGCGCATATCAATTCCGAATCAGTTGTGTCACATTTAGATGAATTAAGAGAAATTTTCAAAGGTGAACTTTTTGATGTTATTGCAATTAGTGAAACATTTTTAAAACCAGGAATAACTTCTGAATCGGTCAAAATCCAGAATTATAACTGGGTTCGAAATGATCGGTCTGGTGCCAGTAGAGGAGGTGTTGCCCTGTTGGTACATGAAAAACTAAAGTACACAGTATTACTCAAATCCCCCACGTTGTACTCCAGAAGCCCGGAATATTTATTGATTGAACTGGAGTATAAAACTAAAAAACTGGTAGTTGGAGTAGTTTATCGTCCTCCTAAAGTAGGTAAAATCGATGAAGTTTTTAACGAAGTCTCAAAATTATCTGCTATATACCAAAACATCGTTTTACTGGGAGATTTCAACTCTGACCTATTATCAAATAATGCCTACAGTAGGCAACTCACATCACTTCTAAATTCAATTAATTTTTCACATCTACCTGTTGATCCCACTCATCATTCCGCTACTTCGAGCACTTTGCTCGACCTAATCCTAGTCAGCAACAATGAAATGGTATCTAATTATGGGCAATGCCCAGCAAGCGGATTGTCAAGACATGACCTGGTGTATTGTTCTTTGACATTTAAATCTGACAAAATCGACCGAAAACGTATCCTTATTCGTGACATGAAAAATTTTGATCGACAAGCCTTTATAAATGAAGCTCTCCTCCTTGATTGGGGATCCGGTCTACCTCGAACCTGACATTAATAAGAAACTCAACATTTTGAACGCAACAATTCCTAAACTATTCGATAAATTCTGTCCGTGGATAGAAGTTGAAATCAAGCATCACCCTGCACCTTGAATAAACGAAACAATAAGAAATGAGATGATAAATAGAGATAAATTATACAAACTATACGTACATACTAAATCTAAACTAACAATAAATATTTCAAATATAAGTTACTTGTATAAAAACTACAAAAAAGCTAGAAATTAAGTTAAGCAAATGATAAGAAATGCTAAATCAAAGTACTTTTATGACATTTTTAGCACAACTGATAAAAATGCAACTGATGAAAATGCGTCATATTTATCTAATAGAGAGCAGAGAGTCAAGGGTCCTGAGAATTCTTACTCATCCTGGAAAAAAGTTGAAACTGGATGCCCTCAGGGCTCTGTACTTTCTGCACTGTTGTTTATATTATATGTCAGAACCCTGTCAGGTATCTTCTCCCAGGAAACGCAGCATACAATGTACGCTGACGATTTACAGCTGTATCGATCATGTGCGGTAAGCGACATTGATGAAACTGTAAATTGTATGAATCTCGAACTTGAGAAACTTGCAAGGTGGTGCTCTGAACACGGAATGAAAGTCAACGAAAGTAAAACCAAAGCCATTGTGTTAGGTTACCCAAAGATTTTGTCAAGGTTTGACCCCTCGACTATCCCAAAAGTTATGTATGGCTCAACACCCCTAGAATACGTCGATAATATTAAGAACCTAGGGATTTTAATTCAAAACAACATGTCATGGGATGCTCAAGTTGACTCGATGTGCAATTCGGTTTTCAAAAACATATATCAATTAAGAAGAATAGCAAGCGATTTCCCCTTGCATGTTAGAAAACAACTCGCCCAATCGCTAATACTTCCAATCTTAGATTATGCGCCTGTTGATCTGTGTGATCTCAACGCTGTAAATGTAACAAGACTACAAAAAGCGCAGAATGCAATAGTCAGATTTGTCCTTAAACTAAAGCTTGACGATCATGTAACTCCTCATTACAAAGCTCTAGGTTGGCTAAAGATAGTCGAACGAAAGAAGCTACAAATTGCGACGATGGTATTCAAAGTATTGAAATTTAAAAGACCGAAGTACCTGTATAATAGATTTGTATTTATGGCTCAGTTGCATTCTATAGATACTAGGAACAAGGAAAAACTCATGCAAATTCCTATCCACAGAACTGCAATCTACAATAGATCCTTCATTGTACAAGGTACCCGAGTTCATAATGAATTGATTGATTTGTTCAAACTTGAACAAAAAACAGAAACATTTCGAGACACACTTAAGAAGATATTGTTAGAGAAATATTAAACAGAACACATATGTCTGAAATAAAATAATTAAACCAATGTTTAGTCTATAGATTTTTGTGGAAATTTTCAATAATTAATTTTAAAAATATCAATTACTAAACTAGGTAATCAACGATCATAATCGTTGAGTTAATCTATATCGAAGAGATGAAATTTTACTTTTTTTCAAATCTATTCTTTTTTTATTAGACTATTATGTTGTATAATTAATGTTAACGATTGTAAGAGGAAATCAATGTATATTTTTATCCAGGGAGGATGGAAGAGAGGGCCTTATGGCCCTAATCCTTCCTGGTTGCTAAATAAAGAAATCAATCAATCAATCAATCTCTCTCTCTCTCTCTTTCTCATAATGCAGGAATTACATGCTGAATTCGCAACAGGTTTTGATTACTTTTTCATTGATAAAAACTATAATTTTATTTAGGACGAATTTGGAAGAAAAACGTCGTCTATTTCCACGAAAAATAAAGAGTTACAATGTTAATTCATTTTCGGCAGTAACATCATCACCAGTAACAAACTAGTTACTACGGTACAGTTATTGTTTGTTACTTATGATGACCTAACCGAACTAAATCACTAGCGACGAAGTTGTGGAAACCCATTTAAAAACGGAAGTTAGGAAAAAACGTTGTCAATTTCCACGAAAAATAAAGAGTTACAATGTTAAATCGATTTCGACGGTTAGGCCATCATCACTAATCCATTGGTGAGTTATTGTTTGTTACTGATGATGGCCTAACCGTTGAAATCGAGCTAACATTGTATCTCTTTATTTTTTGTGGAAATAGACGACGTTTTTCACTAACTTCCGTTTTGAAATGAGTTTCCACAACTTCGTCGCGATTGATTTAGTTTTTAGTTTAGTTGGTATAATGTAGGGAAGCCACTGATCTGCCCAGGGGATTTTGAATTATCTACTACGGAAATAATAAACCTTTGTGTTAGCCGTAGACATTAACAGCGTTCATTACATGGGCAGAAAGAATCAGGTATCTAGACCACAACCTGAGTCATGGAGCTATCGCTGCGCAGCGACCGCGTGAAATCCGGAACTCTGTTCTGCTCCTCCATTTTCGGAAATCTGTGCTGTGATGAGACAAACAACTCGCATTCCTACTCCGATTCTGGACGCGGCCTTGTTCTCTATGTGAGAAATGAGGCACTGAACTTGATGAGTGGGGAAGAACCTATGAAAATCTATATCTATAAAAATCAAATTTCGTTTGTATGTCCTTTACGCGCGGGCGTACCGTTCGTCCGATGAAACTTTTCTAGTTCCTTGCACTACCGGGACGAAGATAGGCTCCGGAATCTTCCCTAAACCTACTCTTTATCGTCAAACTGGCTGCCCTTCGCAACGGGTGAATACGAGGGGAAAGCGAATAACTTAACTAGAAAAAAGCTGCAAATTATTACACAGTGGTTTATTATTGCTGTGTTAGATCAGATCATTGGCCTATAATAAATTATTAAACCCGAATGTAATATATGATCAGAACATGGAGCATCGTGCCTCCGAAAAGGTTTCACACTTTTGCAGTTCCTAGAACCCGCAATGTCGAGGTATCAAATTAATAATATTGGGTCGTTTCAATTGGTGCGGGAAATTCCACATCAATCCAAATTCCACCCATTTTGAGAGGTCCCTCAACAGCAACGAACTTGTTCAACTGAAAATCCTTTTCCTCAACATCAACCAAGTCCGGCGGACCAAACAAGCGACCCGAAGATTCCAGTCCGAGCGCATTGTGCGCTTTGAGGGTGAACTTCCGAAGCTCCAAGACGGGGAGATCCCTTAACTCGAGCTCCACTCAAGTCAACAACTCTTAATTGCTGCCGAATCAAGATCGATATCCCCTTTCCAGTCTCACCAGGGAACTTGGAAGGGTGTTTACCGGACACTTCAACCGCTTGGAGTCTTCCTTTGACGTCTTGAAATCCCGTTCACACATAACCATAAATTCGGCGTCCTCTAGGAAACTTTCTTTCATCATGGAACATGCTTTAGAATTGGACTAACTGGCGGAAAACGTTACGCGGATGTCACGAAATTTTTTCTTTGGATTTTCACGTACAACCGTTGCTGGGGAAATGAAACCTCATTAGTTTTCACCGGACTAAAATCGTTCTCCACTCGTTGGAAAGATTGTTTGGAGTCCATTTATCACGCATTTCTTTCGTATTTGTTCTTCTATTCATGTCACAGTTTTATATTTATTTATGTTATAAATTGATATAGGTAGTAAACACTGCCGCTTGTTTTGTTGTCACTTTGTTGAGAAGTTAATCTTGGTTATAGTAATTATAGACGCGCACCATAACAGAAAATTACTAGGTACCTATGTAGGTACCTACTCTGTTCTAGTTTCGATTAGTAAAAAATTTACGTCATGGTTTTGAATTTATTTACATTTATTTACAGATCAGCGGGAAGAAAGGATGTTTCATGTTTTATCATTTTAGCCGAAGGCTCTAAGTGGAAAGCAACCGGAGGGTCCAAAGGGGCGAAGTCCCCTGGCGGAGCCCCTTGCGAGGCCCCAAGGCCCGAGTTTTCTTTTGAACATTTAATGCCTTTACTTTGGCACATAAACGAAAAAAGCGTTAACAAAAAGCGTTACGGTTGGTTTTCTGATGATTTCCGCTTACAACCGAGTCGTTGCTAGGGAAATGGTACTTCGTCGTTTTTCATCCCACAAAATTCGTTGTCCATTCGTTCGAAAACTCTCGATTTATCCAACCGTATTATGTTAACTTCTGCGAAGTGCGTGGCCAACACTGAGTTATGAGCATGGTTGTTTGAATAATTGTGTACACACAGGTGATCATTCTCAATAATTGATATTGTGAACATGATTGCAACCGCTTGATAATTTCTGTTCATTTCATTGAGCTGGCGTTTCGATGATTTGATTCATAGCAGGTGATCCGAATATTGCGAGAACGGTTTGATTTGTGAAGAGGTGGTTAAATCATCTTAATAGGTAATTTCCATGCTTTACACTCTAGAAAGCTGTAATTTCGTATGTAGCCTCTTTAGGACATTTACTTGACGATGCCCAGGGTCCGGATCAGATAAGTGGCTCTTAAAGCTAATTTATATGCTTTACACTCTAGGAAGCTGTAATTTCGTATGTAGCCTCTTTAGGACATTTACTTGACGATGCCCAGGGTCCGGATCAGATGAGTGGCTCTTAAAGCTAATTTCTATGCTTTACACTCTAGGAAGCTGTAATTTCGTATGTAGCCTCTTTAGGACATTTACTTGACGATGCCCAGGGTCCGGATCAGATGAGAGGCTCTTAAAGCTAATTTCTATGCTTTGCACTCTAGGAAGCTGTAATTTCGTATGTCCTCTTTAGGACATTTACTTGACGATGCCCAGGGTCCGGATCAGGTGAGTGGCTCTTAAAGCTAATGTATATGCTTTACACTCTAGGAAGCTGTAATTTCGTATGTAGCCTCTTTAGGACATTTACTTGACGATGCCCAGGGTCCGGATCAGATGAGAGGCTCTTGAAGCTAATTTCTATGCTTTACACTCTAGGAAGCTGTAATTTCGTATGTAGCCTCTTTAGGACATTTACTTGACGATGCCCAGGGTCCGGATCAGATGAGTGGCTCTTAAAGCTAATGTCTATGCTTTACACTCTAGGAAGCTGTAATTTCGTATGTAGCCTCTTTAGGACATTTACTTGACGATGCCCAGGGTCCGGATCAGATGAGAGGCTCTTAAAGCTAATTTCTATGCTTTGCACTCTAGGAAGCTGTAATTTCGTATGTAGCCTCTTTAGGACATTTACTTGACGATGCCCAGGGTCCGGATCAGATGAGAGGCTCTTAAAGCTAATTTCTATGCTTTGCACTCTAGGAAGCTGTAATTTCGTATGTCCTCTTTAGGACATTTACTTGACGATCCCCAGGGTCCGGATCAGATAAGTGGCTCTTAAAGCTAATTTATATGCTTTACACTCTAGGAAGCTGTAATTTCGTATGTAGCCTCTTTAGGACATTTACTTGACGGTGCCCAGGGTCCGGATCAGATGAGAGGCTCTTAAAGCTAATTTCTATGCTTTGCACTCTAGGAAGCTGTAATTTCGTATGTAGCCTCTTTAGGACATTTACTTGACGATGCCCAGGGTCCGGATCAGATGAGTGGCTCTTAAAGCTAATGTATATGCTTTACACTCTAGGAAGCTGTAATTTCGTATGTAGCCTCTTTAGGACATTTACTTGACGATGCCCAGGGTCCGGATCAGATGAGAGGCTCTTAAAGCTAATTTCTATGCTTTGCACTCTAGGAAGCTGTAATTTCGTATGTAGCCTCTTTAGGACATTTACTTGACGATGCCCAGGGTCCGGATCAGATGAGTGGCTCTTAAAGCTAATTTCTATGCTTTGCACTCTAGGAAGCTGTAATTTCGTATGTCCTCTTTAGGACATTTACTTGACGATCCCCAGGGTCCGGATCAGATAAGTGGCTCTTAAAGCTAATTTATATGCTTTACACTCTAGGAAGCTGTAATTTCGTATGTAGCCTCTTTAGGACATTTACTTGACGGTGCCCAGGGTCCGGATCAGCTGAGTGGCTCTTAGAGCTTGCATACGAGTCTGCAACACATACGAGTCTGCAACTAAAGATATTCAGTCATTCCATCCTGGATGCACTCGTTTGAGGTCGACGGAGAATTTTAAAAAGCTTCGTAAGGAGCTGAGAGAATCCTGGATCTGCGACGGATGCAAGGATGGGGAGAGACAGGAGGACGAGCAGGCTGTCAGTGACGAGGAGAATAATGCGAGAGAGGGAGAAGAGACCAACATAAATATCGCAGCAGCACTTGCATCTATCAACTCGAAAGTTGATAATTTGAAATACATTCAAAGTAAGGTGGATGGATGAAATCCTCAAAATGCAGAATGATCTGGTTGAACTTAAAAAATCCGTTGATTTCATAAGTACGCAATTTGACACCTTTGTTAATGAATCAGCACAAATGAAAGCTAGACTTACCCCGCTGGAGAAAGAAAATGGATCGTTGATGTCAACAATTGATTCATTGCAGTCAAAAGTTGACTTCCTAGAGCAAGAATCCCGAAAGAAAAATATTGAAGTACATGGTATACCAAGTACCCAAAATGAAAACGTAATTCAAATAGTTAAGGATCATTCGATCAAACTGGGTGTTAATGTCGAGGTTAAAAATGCTTTTCGTGTGGATCTCGAAGGATAGACCGCGAAAAATCATAGCAATGCTGGGATCTGAAGATGAGAGAACTGCAGCGGTTGAACGTTCACGGAACGACAAGAGCTTGACCGCTGATGTACTATCACCAACTTGGCCTAAATCTCGGATATTCGTAACGGAAAATGTAACGGCACAAAGAGCGGATCTTCTGAGGAAAACCAAGATAAAGGCAGGCGAACGAGGCATCAAATTTGTTAGGATTAAAAACTTTTCAGTACAAACAAGAAAAAATGAAGAGGATCGTTCAATTAAAATAATTCGCACGTTGGCTGATCTTGAGAAGTTGTGAGTAGTAATCTAGATAAAGGAAGTAGTACTCAGTGGTAATTTTACTTTGAACCGAATATGCAAAACTTTCTACCAGACGATCCTGAACTTTATGAAGATTTCATGAAAGAAAAAATTTGTGAAAATACAATTAGCCTCAATGAAGCACTAGATAAATATGAGCGTACCTTTAAAATAATGAACACTAACATTAGAAGCATAAATAAAAATTTTGATGAGTTCATCGCTAATTTGTCAATGATGAAGATAAAACCCGACTTCATATGTCTTACTGAAACTTGGAATTGTAATGAAAAAATAATACAGCAAATACCGAACTACTCTTGTATTAGTACTACACAGTTCATAAATCAAAATAGTGGAACAGTGGTTTATACAAAAAATGTAAGCTGTACCAATGTTGTTAAGTTTGAAGTCGAATTGGAAGGGTAGTTTAAGGCAACATCGAAATTCGCCATGGGTTAGAATCTCATTCGGGAACTTGAACATGACCAACGATCAAGATGCACATACCTATATATTATTATAAACATGTACCTACCTACCTGTACCCATTACCTTACATATCTACGATATTTTACACTTTTTTCCCTTGGCCAATTACGTTTCGTTGTTGAAGATGTGGATACCTGCTTATACACGACAAAGGGCAAAGACAGCCGTTCTATTTTCTCTTTAATGTGGCACAATCCCTACCCGTTTCATCAAAATCGATCTATCAATATCGGAGCTCCGCCAATAACAAACGATTTCAGGTTTGGAAGGTGTAATGGTTACCTATTTCAACAAAATTAGTAGGATGACATCCTGAGACTTGTACCCTAATAATCTCGAACGAAATTGGACTGATAGGGGACCGTGAAGTTTTAGAATTCATTATGAAATATCGGCATAATTTAAGTTTGGATGAATCCTACAAACCAACCACCTTTGTTGAAAATCATGAATATTACAATGCTCGTGTCATGCCATCTTCAAATAAGAACTTAAAAAATTGATTATAGCATTATAGGTTATCGTCATGGAAGGTTACCGAGCTGTAATCGGTTTCCCTTGAGCTCCGAATAGAATTTTTCTATTCGTACTACGAATGGACCGCTAACCGTTAGCATTTTGAGCGCATGCGCTCTATTTCTATTCGTAGTTCCTCCCACTCGAATACGACTCAGCGTTGCAAAGACCCTATTGACGGGTTCATGTTTGATCAGATTCAAAGGATAACTGTTACCGAACTTGAATGTAATTGGGTCTGAAACTCACTGGGTACTTCTAATAATACCTAAGGATTAAGTTAAGACCATCCAGATTGCAGTCGCAGTGGGCAGTCGTAATTTATATTAAAAGAGTCCGAAAATTTCTAAATTATTATTTATATTTATATTTATTATTATTATTATTTTGCTTCCGTGTCTACACCTATGGGTAGCGGAAGCATTGTTTTCACTTTTGGGGGAAGACGATTTGATCATCCAAATCAATTTCAACAGGATTTTACCATTAAAACAACTGTTGCGCATGTGCCAATGTATAATCCTAGTAACGACCTTAATTTCCACAGTTTTCATCCGATTTTGATGAAATTGGCAGGGAATGTGCGGGTTTGGCTATAGATGGTCCCCTATAAATTTCATTGTTCTCAAATCACTTAGAATTCTGCGAATGCGCAAACATAAGTTACTTCAAGCATCAGTTTTTTGTTTCTTAATTGGCCGATTTTGACCTTTCACGCCACATTTTTATTTACTACTCTTTTCCGCTTTGGAACGTTTCAAGTTCATTTAAAACTTTTCAATGATGTATACAGGGTGTCTCGACTTAGTAGGTAAGACTTCAGGGATCGATTCTACGAGTAATTTGCAACAAAAAGTGCCTTATAGACTTTTTCTTTTAGAGACTTTGTTTCCGAGTTATTTCTTTTTTAAGATTTTTTTCGTGTTTTCGACCTTACGTCACAAAAACGGCTCAATCTCCCCGATTCTGGGAGTTTTCTCAAATCTAAGGATACCGTTGGAAAGAGCGTTGCATTTCCTATCATTCTGATGTAAATAAAATTTTTTTTGATCAGTTCTAGTTAGCTAAGAAAAAGGCCAAAGTTCAACATTTGAAAAAAATGTAAAAATTGTCGAGTTTTCTTCGTTTTTCTGCTTAGTATGGAAGTTTTTCAACAAGCACTTTCAGGGAAAAACTTCCTCAACCTGTCCGATTTCCAACGGTTTACCGAGAAAAAAAATTTTTATAGGGAAGTTTTGGGAGAAAAAAGCGTTTGAAAGACAAAAAACGTGACTTTGTCGGTCAAAATCGACGTTTCATTTTTTTTTTTTTTTTTTTTCCCAATATTTCATTATGCACACTGTATTTGATGATAATAAACCAAAAAAATAATACTCTCTCTACTTAACTCATCTTCCACCTGCCTCATCTACCTGAGCAAAATTAGATAATTATCGGAGGGGCAGGCAGAAAAATACGATCGGCTACCTCAGTCAATTGTGCTTCAAAATTATTCCTCGGATACTTATCTTTCATTTGAGTAGGTACCTAATAATACGGGGTGGGTTGGCAATGAAAATGCTGTTGTGTATCAGAGATCGCTCGTGTTATAAAAAAAATAATAATTACTTCTTTTAAAAATAAATAAATAAATCAGAGCAGGTTCTTAAAGTGCTTCCCTCCTTCCTGTATGCGTTGGAGGCATCTCTTCCTCGCGGATCGTGTGATGTTACGTAAGGTATGTGCATTCTGCATACAGGAAGGGGGGAGAAACTTTTAAAACCTACTTTTTTTTTTTTTTTTTTTTTTTTTTTTTTTTTTTTTTTTTTTCAAAGAAGTACCTAATTATTTCTTTATAACACGAGCGATCTCTGATACACAACAGCATTTTCATTGGTAATCCACTCCGTATTATTAGGTACCTACTCCAATGAAAGATGAGTATCCGAGGAATAATTATGGAGCAAAATTGATTGAGGTAGCCGATCGTATTATCGTATTAGATGAGGCAGGTGGAAGATGAGATAGGTAGAGCCACTATTATTTTTTTGGTTTATTATCGTCGAATACAGCTGTGCATAATGAAATAATAATAAAATAAAATACTTAAAAAAAAGAAAAAAAAAATGAAACGTCGATTTTGAACGACAAAATCACGTTTTTTGTCATTCAAACGCTATTTTCTCCCGAAACTTCCCTATAAAAATTTTTTTTTTTTTTTTTTTTTTTTTTTTTTTTTTTTTTTCAGTAAACCGTTGGAAAACTGACAGATTAAGAAAGTTTTTCCCAAAGAGCGCTTGCTGAAAAACTTCCACACTGAGGAGCAGAAAAACGAAGAAAAATCGACAAGTTTTATTTATTTTTTTATTTTTTTATTTTTTTATTTTTTTTTTTCAAATGTTAAACTTTGGCCATTTGTTTCACTAACTGGAACTAATTAAAAAAATTGGAATTTAATTAGAAAGCTAGAAAATTTAACACACTTTCCAACGGTATCCTTAGATTTGAGAAACCCCGAAAAATAAGGGAGTTAGAGCTGTTTTTGTGATGAAAGGTCGATAACACGAAAAAAATCTTAAAAATAAATAACTCGGAAACAAAGCCTCTAAAAGAAAAAGTCTATAAGGCACTTTTTGTTGCAAATTACTTGTAGAATCGATCCCTGAAGTCTTACCTACTTAAGTCGAGACACCCTGTATATTCTAAGCTTCGTTCTCAGTGTGCGTTCCGCGAGTTCGGAACGGTTCTGGGTAAGGGCAGTTGAGTTTTGTCGTTCGCAGTGCAGAACACCCAGTTCCGGAACGCCAAGAACGCGGAGTTCGGCGTTCATAGGGTTTTGCGAACCCAGTTCCGAACGGTTCTGACAGTCCCCGTTTTTTTTCGGGAACTGTCAGAACTCGAAAGCACGACGTAGTTAACGCATGCGCATTTCACAATCGTTCGGATCTCGTGGAGTAAACAACTTTCTTCTTCATCGAAATCATACTTGATCATTCTTTAGTCTCTATATGTTAGTGTGAATATGTACCTATACTATGATCAAAATGTCAACTAGCTCGTCAATTTCGGAAAGCGATAGTTTCGACAATGGTGTTGGTTTGTAAATTATGAGGACGAGATTGAAGTTATAGTTGGATCACGTCTACTTCCCCGAAACTCACATTTTTTCAAGTATACTCTCCGTCATCATAGATTTTTTTAATTATTGCCATGGGGTATTAGTTAAGTAATATTCACGGGCATAATAAGTAATATATTGATGGGAACTAAAGTATTCTGAAAAGAAGCACCAGAAGATGGTAATACGAGTTGAGTACGGTTACAAACAACAACACAGGTTATTCCACTTCCAAGTTCTGAAATCGTTCGCAGTGCAGAACGCGGTTCCACAAGTTCCGGAACGCCTCAGGACTTCCCGTCCCACTTCTGATGAGTTCGAAACTGTCAGAACGCGCACTGAAAACGAAGCTCAAAATACGGAAACGAGGAAGCTATGTGCCACACTCTACTTGGCGGAATTTTTTTTGGTTTATTATTTTCAATAATAAGCCAATGTGATCGTATAGCAAAAAAGTTTTATAACCCCCCCACCCCCCCCCCCCTCAAACTTTGTCATTTCACCTTTCAAATTGCGTAGAATCCAAATTTGCAATGTCCGTCCGCCGTTCGCCGTCCGGGCCATAAAAGGCCTTAGAATTGACTTAAAAAATCCGTTCTTTCGCACATAGACTCCACTTGGGGTCTAGTTGGTCCTAACATCTCTCCAGCTCGATCGCTTCACACCCATGGGTGCTATGAGCCAAAAATAGGTGAAAAAGTGTCTTTTTTGAGGTTTTGAGTGTTAGACTGACGCACGAGCGCACCGCTTAGTGGAATGATGAAAACATTGGCAGAAGGTCATGTGGGGGGAGGGGGAGGAGGCGCGGCGCTTTGTAGGGGCACAGCTGCACCAGGGGTGTAGCAGAGCGGCGCCAGGGGCGTAAGATAACGAATATATATTACTTTTACAAGTAACACCCATATAATACACCGCGGCACCATGAGGTGGGTAGGGCGTTATGGGCACGCCATAGGAGTCTGGACGCGTAATAGGACACGCCGAGGAGTCTGGACGGGCCTTATGACGTACGCAAGCCAACTAAAACTACGATCATACTCAATTGAAAAAATTTTAAACCTTTGTGAAATAATTTGCAGCTCCTTTTTTTTTTTTTTTTGGGTTGATATACTACACTAATGGGGTATTTTCTACCTCCATTATTATAATAAATGTATCTTAAATAGAAATGTCAAAGTTGGTCAGTTTTGATTACAGATGAGATTATTTGAAGAAGAACCAAAAATTTGAAGTTTTTCCTATGAAAAAAAAAGGGGCATGGTGAAGCAAAATAAAACACATAGGTACCTCCTTAGCGAAATCACAAGAAACAGTACCAAAGAAACGACAACACGAGGTTCTGTTGGGTAGCCACAAAAACCACCACAAAAACAAAACCCGCCTGAACCTTTCTCCACCTTCATGTTGCCTCAAAATTCAAAAGGATCAAACGCGTAAAACAGTTTTATGCCTAATTATTTAAACTTTTTTCGTGATATGTCAATCACTGGGTCCTGGTCAAATACTGGACCCTCCACCCTACGCCTACCCCAAATTGGAAACCACTGGGATACATCATTGAATATTTAGTAGTGTACAATCAGCGATGTTCTCAAATACAACTGTCACATCTACCATTCTTTACCTTGCTGTTCATTTTATTTTACACGCTACAAGCTTCATGATTCTGGAATTCCAAAGTCGATACAGTTCTGTGACCTTCAATAATTCTCGTTTACAAAGTAAGTCTGCCGAATTCGGAGAGGCGGCGTGACGTTATAGGAAAGTTGAGATTGGACTTCGGTAGCAGATTTTTCCACCTTCTGGCGCTCAAAGTAGCTCTATATCCCGGACACATCGGATTTCCCAAGTTCTTCCGTCCTCTAGAGCTTGGCTCTGAAAACCTTTCGATAGCTGTTGTTGGATATCACCGTCCGCTAAATGTCACGCAACCCAATACGTTGTCTGCAAGCGGGATCGACATCTTAAAGAAGTTTGCTGAAAGGCGTGAAAACAGTAATCCGGGTTGAATTCGATCAAAAATATCACAAAACTGCTCCTTATAATCTTAGGATAGGGTGAGTAACATGTATGTGACCCAGTATTTCGTACTTGATAAAACTCACAGGGACACAGGGAGTACTGAATATTTTTAATTAGCTATTTAAATTCGTCTATATTTGAGCTGTTGTGAAGATCTTTGGATGGTCTTTTTAAGAACCCAAGACTATTCTTATAGGAACTTCAACGCAAATTCCGAAAATGAGGTCAAAAGTTGAAATTAAATTAGGTAAAGTGGAGAAATTGGAGTTTAAAAGGAAAAAAACAAGGTTTACCTGAAAAAGTTCCAGTCATGCAGCATGATCGTATGAGCGAATTTTCGTAAATTATCGTATTGTAAGTATATTGTTACATTGTTTTGAAATTTGAGCTTTTTGAGTGCAAGGAAATTGTTTACTATTAATGTTATCTGTTATATTATTATTGTTGACTATTATATATATAAATTTTTTTTTTTTTTTTTAAATCTACGCATCTTGAAGCGTAAACCAACTCTTTTGGTTCTCGGTATATATACAACAGTTCATTATTGAAAATAATAAACCAAAATGAGATTGAACTCTTTGGGAGGTAAAAATAATTGAGTTGGACTTGATATTTTAGCGTGGAACATGCTTCATCCTGGAGCTGACTGGCGGAAAGTGTCACGTTTTTTGGGAGACGCGGTTGGGAGATGGCGATGTGTCCTGAAATATTTTCTTATGATTTTCACGTACAACCAAGCCGTTGCTTGGGAAATGAAACTTCTGTAGTTTTCACCGGACAAAAATCGTTCTCCGTTCGTTGGAAAGCTCTCGATTTATCACGCATTTCTTTCATACTCTTGTTCTTCTATTCATGTCGTAGTTTTATATTTATTTATGTTATATATATGGATATAGTAAACAATGCCGCTTGTTTTGTTGTCACTTGGTTGAGAAGTTAATCTTGGTTATAGTAATTGTAGACGCGCACCGTAACAGAAAATTATCTACGTAGGTACTTCCTTCTAATTTCGATTAGTAAAACATTCAAGTCGAAGTTTTAATTTTATTTACATTTGTGAATTAGCGGAAAGAAAGCATGTTCCATGTTTTAACATTTTAGCCGAAGGCTCAAGGCGGAAAGCAACCGTGAGGTCCAGGGGGGCGAAGCAGGGTCAAGGGGCGGAACCCCTTGCGAGGCCCGAAGGGCCGAGTTTTCTCATGATTTTCACGTACAACCAAGCCGGTGCTGAGGAAATGAAAGTTCTTTAGTTTTCATCGGACAAAAATCGTTCTCCACTCGTTGGAAAGCTCTCGATTTATCACGCAATTCTTTCGTACTTGTTCTTCTATTTATGTCCTAGTTTTATACTTATTTATGTTATAAATTGATATAGTAAACAATGCCGCTCACTTTGCTGTCACTTGGTTGAGAAGTTGATCTTGGTTATAGTAATTGTAGACGCGCACCATAACGGAAAATTACCTCCCTAGGCACTTCCTTCAAATTGCTATTATTAAAATATTCATGTCGTGGTTTTAAATTAATTTACAAGATATTAATTCAATAATGCGATGTTATAAATGGTTAGTAAACAAAATTATTGTGCTGCTTGGTTGCAGGCTAATTAGTTTGGCAACATCATAACTATGAGAAAACTAAATAAAATATTCCCGAATTAGCGGGAATAAAGCATATGTTCGATGGGCGAAGCCATGCGAGGCCCCAATACTGCAAGACTCACTCGATGAAACTTACATTTTCGGGCTGGTAAAAGTGATTTTGAGGTAGTTGAACACTTCAACTATGGAATTGATAAAAAAGGGTATACGATTTTACCTTTTAGCGAATTTTTGAAGAAAATTAAGCTATTGCTCTCGCCTCAAAATTTGTAGAATGTGAATTTTTGAAAAAAATTTATGCAGAAATTCGTTTCAGGCTATTCTGAATCATATTCTGAAGTTTAACGCATTTTTTTATGTATGTATGTATGTATGTATATATGTATATATGTATATATGTATGTATGTGTCATTCCAGACGATAACTGTCCGTAGAATTGTGCTAGAAACTTCAAACAAATTTTAAAATGTTAAGGACACAAAACGAAAGTTCAAGTTCGTTGGCCAGCATGATCGGATCACATCTTCGGGTTGAAATTTTCAAAAATGTAGTCAAAATTTTCAAAATAGCCTGTTTTTTGCGATTTGTTGTGCGAAATAATGTTTTCAGCATACTAACATGTGGTATATTTGGAATCAGCGTCAAATTTCCTATAAGAATATGTATCAAGTTTTCAAAAATTTCAAAGTTGAAAAATCAGTCAAAAATCGAAACAACTGCCTTCAATACTGACCACATTGGACATCGAAATCTATGAATATTTACCTACATTTGTCTTTAAATCTACAAGATTAGTTTAATAATAATGAAGTATGAGTACCTCCTAATTATTTTTAATAATTTTATTCCATGTTTGTCTACCAAAATCATAAACTAAAATTTCTCTACACGATCAATAGCTACTGAAATGTCGAAGATTTCTTCAAAAATTCGCTCATGGGGTCATGCTGCATGACTGGACTTTTCCTTTCTCAGCTCTTATGGTATCTTAATTATTGTGCCCTAATGAAAGAGTTAACGGCAGGGTAAACTTGTACATTTACATTCGAACGCTCATTAAAATTGACGTCATCATCCTAGAGCTCTTTTTTCGCATAAAAACGCACGAAAATAACTGAGATATGGTAGATTTTAAGCTCCAAACTGGTCTATCCTGAAGCTTTTTCACTTGGAAACGCACACACAATGTAAAACTACATGAAGCCTGCTTTTTAGTTAGTAAAAATGCTGCAAATTATTACACAAAGGTTTATTATTTATGTATTAGACAGCCCTTCTACGTAGATCTCTGGTCCATTATTATTAAACGCCGCTTATAGTATATTTAGTATCGGAACTCGGAGCTTCGGACCTCACAAATGGGTTCAATCCATAACAGCAGCGGAACCTCACAATTTTACGCTTTTTAATATAGTTGATAAACATAACAATTTATTACCAAGTCATCTTTCCAACACATAAAAGTGTTACCTATACTGTATATTGATATCATTTAATTGATCAAATTTCAAAAAATGTGCTGACAAAATCACTGAAAATGGCTAAGAATCGTTAAATTGATATTTTTTAGCATAAGATTGGTCAAATAAAGTTTATCAACTATGAAATAGAGCATTCAACAATTTATGTACGAAATTATGCTAAAAACTTGAACTTCATTAAATTTTGTTTTAAAAAATCTATAAAATTGCAAAAAATAGCCTAAAATCCAAAATCTCTTTTTTAATAGAAGAGTATCATTTAGAATACTTTTTTTTTTTCATAAAATTAATAGCTAACATTTTCTTTTCCCTCATAAATCTCCAATTTCTATACAACTTGAAATATACACACAAAAAAACACACTTTTCACCTTTTTTTTGGCTCATAGCACCCATGGGTGTAAAGCGATCGAGCTGGCGAGAAGCTAGGACCAACTAGACCCCAAGTGGAGTCTATGTGCGAAAGAACAGATTTTTTTAAATCAATTCTAAGGCCTTTTATGGCCCGGACGGCGGATGGCGAACGGCGGACGGCGAACGGCGGACGGACATTTCAAATTTGGATTCTACGCACCTTGAATCGAAAAGTGACAAAGTTTGAGGGGAAGGGAATAAAAATTTTATGCTATACGATCACATAGGCTTATTATTGGAAATAACAAACCAAAAGGAACAAAAAACTATGGTTGGGAGCTAAAAAATGCATTAATTTGGCGCGCACTGGTAGTGTGGCCGCCAGGAAACAGGCGTATGAAAATCTCAGTACGATGTTAAAGGCTCATTTGGTAGTAATTTAAACCTGTACACTTACATTCGAACGCTCATTAAAATTGACGTAATCATCCTGGCTGTTTTTTCGCATAAAAACGCACGAAAATAACTGAGATATGGTTGATTTTTAAGTTTCAAACCAGCTTATCCTGAAGTTTTTTTACTTGGAAACGCACACACACTGTAAAATTACATGAAGCCTGCTTTTTAGTTAGTACAAAAGATACAAAAAACCATGGTCATGTAACTTTTTGCGTGCGTTTTCAAGCAAAAAAGCTTCAGGATAAGCCGGTTCGGAGCTTAAAATCAACCAAATCTCAGTTATTTTCGTTCGTTTTTATGCGAAAAAACAGCTCCAGGATGATGCCGTCAACTTTAATGAGCGTTCGACTGTAAGTGTACAGGTTTACCCTACAGCTTACAACGGTGCTATCATGTAGTTATGTTCTGGACGATCCCGGTGGTACCAAAAACTCAATTTCGCAAAAAGTGGACTTGATCACATATCCCACGCAACCGTCAATTTATATTTTCAGGAAATTTTGAAAAATCAGGGTGTCTACTAGATCTGTAAAATAAAAATCGGGGACTTTTGGGGTTCTAAATTTTTAAAATCGGTGAACTTTTACCGGCTTTAATTTCTTTACGAATAGCGTACCGAAATACTTATCAAAAGACCTACTGTAATCATGAGTAGCCCATATAAAATTACATCTTCATAACTTTTTTAATGATTCTAGCCTAATTATAAAGTACAGAATTCTAAGATACTTACAGAATATTAGTAAAATACAATGTACAAAATATTATAGATTCAAAAATCTCAATTGATTTTGGTTTATTATTTTCAATAATAAGCCTATGTGATCGTGTAGCAAAAAAATTTTTATGACACCCCCTCAAACTTTGTCACTTTACGTTCCAAGGTGCGTAGAATCCAAATTTGAAATGTCCGTCCGCCGTTCGCCGTCCGGGCCATAAAAGGCCTAAGAATTGACTTAAAAAACCCGTTCTTTCGCACATAGACTCCATTTGGGGTCTAGTTGGTCCTAACGTTTAACCATCCCGATCGCTTTACTCGCATAGATGCTATGGGCCAAAAACGGGCGAAAAAGTGTCTTTTGGTTTATTATTTCCAATAATAAGCCTATGTGATCGTGTAGCAAAAAATTTTTATAACCCCCCCTCAAACTTTGTCACTTTACGTTTCAAGGTGCGTAGAATCCAAATTTGAAATGTCCGTCCGCCGTTCGCCGTCCGCCGTCCGCCGCCGTCCGGGCCATAAAAGGCCTAAGAATTGACTTAAAAAACCCGTTCTTTCGCACATAGACTCCATTTGGGGTCTAGTTGGTCCTAACGTTTAACCATCCCGATCGCTTTACTCGCATAGATGCTATGGGCCAAAAACGGGCAAAAAAGTGTATTTTTCACGCGCGCACGCCTGGCACGCTTGGCAGGGGGTCACGGTGGGTGGCGAGGGGGGGGGGGGGGGGGAGCGGGGGAGTGGAGTGAGAGGAGGCGCCGGCGCCGCGGCACCTTGTGGTGGGTACGGCGCCGGCGTTCCTTCGAGGCATGAATATGTTTTTTTCAAGGTCATATTTGTGTGTTAATACCAAAGCTTTTCCTACGCATATTTAATAACATATCCTCTCGACTTTTCGTACGTACTTAGATAATGATATTATTAAGGCAATAACTATTTGAATAGATAGGAGCTCAAATCGAGAAATATAAACATGCGTATATAATTATAGAAGTATAGGTTGTGGCAACTCGAAGTAGGACACGCCGAGGAGTCTGGACGGGCCTTATGACGTACGCTAGCCAACTAAAATTACGATCATACTCAATTGAAAAAATAATAAACCTTTGTGAAATAATTTGCAGCGTTTTTTTCGAGGCTTTTAGTGTTAGACTGACGAACGCGCGCACGCCTTGTGGGTGGGAGAGGGTGGGCGGGATAGAGAGTTGTGAGGTGGGAGAGGGAGGGCGAGGGAGTATGTTGGAGGGAGTGAGAGGGAACGGAGGGGAGGGGAGAGGGAAGGGAGGGGAGGGAAGGCGAGAGAGAGAGAGAGTGTGATGAAATTAATTCCAATTAGAAGAGATTGTTTATGAGTATGAAAATACTCATAATTCTATTCTACGCTTTATGATGTAAAGCTTCGCTTCCTTCGGGTGTCCCTAGACGGCCCCATTTATCATTATTATTATTTTTTATTTTTTTATTTTTTTTTTTTTTTTCCCTCAACTTTACTATAAAGCGTAAAATTATGGGGTTCTGGAGCTGTAATGCAGTGAACGAGTGAACCAAATATTGGAAGTCAAAAGTTTCGATACCTAGTAAATATACTATAAGTGAGGCTAAATAATTACAGCTTTGGGTCCGCCGAATCTGGTCAGTTTTCTATGTAGAAGGTCTGTATGATATAGAAATAATAAACCTGACAATTCCGGAAAAATGTGTAATCAAAAAAATTTGCAGTTTCAATTGAAATACATCGCATGTATACAGCCACACTTTGCGAGCGAAGCGAGCAACATTCCCTACATACCACACTAAACTTTTTGCGAGCGAAGCGAGCAATTTAAGGGGGGGTCCGGGGGGCTTGCCCCCCGGCTGGACGTGGAGGCGAGTGTAGCGAGCCGGAGCGGCTAGTTATTAATAAGAATGAAACTCCGTTTGTCTGTCTGTTTATCTGTCGTGTCTATGCACGGCCAAACGGCTGAGTGGGGGGAGTGTACGAGTGGGGAGATCTTCTTGAGATTTTCCAAAAGTGGGAGCGAGCGAATTTAAAATTGTTTAATCCCACCCGAACCATGGGCCGTAGGGCGGGAGGGGGGTCGAAGTAAGAATTAATGTGCGCTTTTTGGACTTCCCCGCTTCCCCTACCCCTCTAAACGGCCGTTGACAATTCCGGAAAAATACGGGTTTCGTAGGTTTTTGAACGAGGAAGACGACGGCGCGATCGGATAGCGAAAAAAGTATCGGGAAATGCGTTAAAAAAATGCGAGAGTACGGACCCGTTTTCTCGAAAAGTCCGCCGAAAAACTTGGTTTTTTCCGATTAAAATATACCCCATAAAGGTACGTTTTTCGGAACGGTTTTCGCGGGCGAAATACAGCTTTGGGTCCGCTGAATCTGAATCCGAAATCGGATATCGAAAAAAGTGACGTTAAGTCGGTCAAATCGCGAGCGGAAGCAAGAAGAAGCGTTTAACATCAGAAATTAATTTTGCCGTGTTCGCGAGAAGGCTCTACGAAGTCAGGGGTTCGATGAGGCGGGGCTTGCACCTGACGGGTATACAGGTATACGTCTTGAAGGGTATACGGGTATACCTTGCGAGGGAAGCGAGAGCCATGTCAACAGAATAAATTCGGATTTTTTCCTACAAATATACAGCAATACCTTTTTTTTTTTTTTTTTTTTTTTTTTTTTTTTATCGGGATTTTGTGAATCCCGATACTGGCATTATATTATGATTATTTTGGTTACCGACCCCATAAAAATTGGTGACTTCTATATTAAAATCCGTGACTTTCAGAAATACCCGTGCCCTACTGTTAAATCCGTGACTTTTCCGAGACTTTCCGGTAATCCGTGACCTGTGGAAACCCTAAAAATAGAAATTTTTATTTTAAAATTTTTGGAGGAATCGCAATAACTTCATTTTTTCTACGAAAATTCACTAATGAAACTGGAGGAGCAGTGTTATTTTCATTTAATAATGATTAACAGGACATTTCCATTTGTTTTCACGTCACGGTGGGGTTTTTGAGCGTCACATCACGATCGAAAATTGCATCATCGAAATTATATCACGTTACTATGTTGGTTGCGAGCGTCACGTGACTATGGTGGTTGCGAGCGTCACAAAACGATATAAAAATAAAAAGGCTAGAAAAATAGTTTTGTCGTGCCTGCAGATATAAGTGAAGTGCGGGAAAACTCAAAACTTTACGACGCTACAGCTGCCGATAGAGTCAAACGATATCGAGAAATCAGGAGAAATTCTGTAACTCCCGATACGACCTCTTCAAAACGACACAAAGCGTACAGAGCTAAGAAAAAGGCTCAACTCGAAGAGTTACAATCCCTAAGCCTGTGTAGTGTCAACGAAAGCTGATTTATGACGCTAAGTTATAGACTAATATTGCTAAGTAACCATAATGAACTAATAATGTGTAAAACTAATCATTATTAAATGATCTGACTGTAGAACCGTAGGTCTACCGTCCGTTTTTTTATCTAAAAGTAAAAGTAGGTACCGTTGATACTGTGAAATTCTGAAACACTCGGTGGTTTTCACATAATACTATTCTCATATCATGAATAGAATATGTAGGTGGTGAAACGTCCCTGGAAATTTCCTAAGGAGGGACTATTATCCTCGGCAGTCCCGATAATCCCGACGCCATTTCGTTTGAAGCATGGCCAATGATGATAAGGCCGCCCCTATCCCGCGGGATGAAGGCAGGAGATCCAGCTGAAGCAGATGCGAAGGGGAGACCATTCAAGGGCCTAACTCGTACCAATATTTGCTCTCTTTACCGCCTTCCGCCGTCAAACTTGCATTGATTGCTCTATCGATCGCGTCCTCGAGAGGAATTTTGCATTTCCGGACGAACCTCGCGCATTCGACCTTTCTTCACCAACCGTCATAATCCAGAGTTCATCATATCAACATAAGAGTTCCTAATACCCAATACTTAAAACGACTGTTATGTTGGGCCTGGCACATAGCCTCCTCGTATCCGTAACATGTATAGAGTATAACAATCGTAAATTATTTCACAGTGGGTTTCACTAAAAACAGAGAATTTCAAAATTGCGCAGTGTGCCGGCAAAGTTGCATAAAGTTGGTATGGATATATATAAAATATAATATAAAACTACTGAGTGATAATCTAATATCACTGATGTCAATGAAAATCAATTGATTTGGCTGAAGAACAATAAATAAATCAACAATTTACATAATTAGATATATATTTGATGTCGAAATCCGAATATTACGTGATGTTTTAGAGGTGGTAATCGGGTAGTTATAACCATGACACTGCTGCTTGCAGTGAAAATCGAGTAAGTCTAAACAGTTACCTATATAGAGCTGTATGGCTCAAAAATACAGTGTTTTTCTATTATCCACCTACTTTATTGTGAACAGAAGGCAGTAATGGCCGATTTATTGTCATAAGTAGAAAACACGGAAAACATTAATGTGAAAATACTCTATATCAAAGCGGTTAAAAACTCGGGGCTCCGCGCCTCGCCAGAGGGCAAGCCCCCTGGACCCCCGGTTACCTCTATTTACATACTTCGAATGAACAAAGGATGTGTTTTAGCTCTTTATCTTATCACTACGATGTCAAGTTGTTTTATTTATCACCACCCCAACGAAACCATCAGAAATTAACAAGCGGTTGCAATCATTTTCACAATATCAATTATTGAGAACGATCCACCTGTATGGAAACAATTATTCAAATAACCATGCTCATAACTCAGCTTGTTGGACACGCACTTAATATTTAACATAATATTATGGTTGGATAAATTGAGAGCATTCGAACGAATGGCCAACGAATTTTGAGGGATGAAAAATGACGAAGTACCGTTTCCCTAGCAACGACTCGGTTGTAAGCGGAAATGATTAGAAATTGTTGCATCTTTTTTTTTTTTTTTTTTTTTTTTTTAAATAAAGAATATAGTAGAATGTAATCACAGATCTAGTTCACATGAAACTTGTAGTTCAGGTACGACCCAGTGGTTGTCCTGTACCAATCTTTAGCACAAAACACAATGCTTGAGTTTATGAAATGAGAGCAACTTGTGGTCTCTTCTTCTCCAGTCTGCGTCTATTCGGTATAGGTGGAGGATTAGCTTCCAATTGTGAAATTAAGGGATTAGGATTATCTATCATTCGGGTGTGGAGAGCACTGTAGGTCGTTTTCATCACTTCTTGTACGGTGGGTATGTCTAAATCAATGTGGAGCGATGAATTTCGTACAAACCACAGAGCCGCAGTACCTAATGAGCCTCAGCACTCGATTTAGAGTCACCTCTATTTTGTTTACTTGAGATGCCGCCGCCGACCCCCACAAATCGCAAGCGTACGACCAAATTGATTTGATGAGTGAAAGGTACATTAGTTTTTTTGTGCTGAGGGAAACTAGTGATCGATGTCCAAGTACCTATAGTGGTTTTAATTGCCTAATTCGTTAACGAACTTTTGAGGCCAGATATTTTATGTGGTCTTCCCATGTATGCTTGGTGTCCGGGTGTAGCCCAAGACAGCTAACTGTGCGGTCTTGTGGGATCAGTACTTCATTAAAAACGCTGCAAATTATTACACAAAGGTTTATTATTTATGTATTAGACAGCCCTTCTGCGTAGATCTCTGGTCCATAATTATTAAACGCCGCTTATAGTATACTTAGTATCGGAACTCGGAGCTTCGGACCTCACAAATGGGATCAATCCATTACAGCAGCGGAACCTCACAATTTTACGCTTTTTAATATAGTTGATAAACAAAACAATTTATTACCAAGTCATCTTTCCAAAACATAAAAGTGTTACCTATACTGTATATTGATATCATTTAATTGGTAACATTTCAAAAAATGTGCTTCCGCAATCGCACAAAAATCGTTCGCCACTTTAAATTGATATAAATTTTTAGCATAACATTGGTCAAATAAAGTTTATCAACTATGAAATAGAACATTCAACAATTTATGTACGAAATTATGCTAAAAACTTGAACTTCATTAAATTTTGTTTTAAAAAATCTATAAAATTGCAAAAAATAGCCTAAAATCCAAAATCTCTTTTTGAATAGAAGAGTATCATTTACAATACTTTTTTTTCCATCAAATTAATAGCTAACATTTTCTTTTCACTCATAAATCTCCAATTTCTATACAACTTGAAATATACGAGAAAAAGACATTTTTTCACCTATTTTTGGCTCATAGCACCCATGTGAGTGGAGCGATCGAGCTGGCGAGAAGTTAGCAACTAGACCCCAAGTGGAGTCTATGTGCGAAAGAACAGATTTTTTAAGTCAATTCTAAGGCCTTTTATGGCCCGGACGGCGGACGGGGGACCGCGGACGGCGGACGGGGGACCGCGGACGCAAATTTGGATTCTACGCACCTTGAAACGTAAAGTGACAAAGTTTGAGGGGGGGTTATAAAAATTTTTTGCTATACGATCACATAGGCTTATTATTGGAAATAATAAACCAAAAGGAGAGTTCCATGAAAATTCCTGGGTCAGAAGGTGAAGGGCACGACCGCTGATTTAACTGGGTTCATTTTGATCCTCCGTTTCTCACACCATTCCTTTGTTTGATTCAGTGTTCTCTGAAGTTCCAACGCGGATGCACCAAAAATAAATCCCCTACTTGCAAGATGGCTGTGTCATCAGCATACTGTGCGGACATGGAGCTGACTGTGAAGGAAGCCAGGAGATCCTTTACGTACACGAGGTTCAAGAAAGGGCTAAGCACACTGCCTTGTGGGACACCGACCGAAATAGGTCGGTATGCAGAAATGGCTACCTGTACTTGACCGAAAACGTACGCAACACATTTTCGTTAAATATAAACGTTTCGTTTTCGGTTGGAAATACCAAGGCTAAAACACATTCTGAAGTTTTTAAAACCTAACCTATTGATTATGCTATGGATACAACAACCGTATATGCCACACAATTTTGATACCTTACTCGTATCGTTGCTTTGTTACAGATGTCAACCTACAGGAAAGAATCTGTGATAAGCGAAGTAGGGAGAACAGCGGATGAACTGCCCTCAATAATCGCCAAATTGACGACAAGCACTGTGATCTGGACCCATCCTGACACCTTGTACCCGTTCTCCAGGGTCCTTCGTCTCAGAGTCCTACAGGTATAAAAGTAGTAATTAGTATACATTTAGATGTAACAGATTATAATAAAAGTAGTAATTATCTTCTTACTTCTTCTTATTTCCTGTCACTCCTCAGGAGGAGCATAGGGCCGAGACGAAATTCCGCCATTCCTCTCTATCTCTGGCCAATGCCTTGATCTGGAGTAATTATACTATTAGTATAAATTATAGTTCGGATTTTTTCTTTTTTTCCAAATAACTCTGTTGCAAGATCTATTCCTGCACCTCATAGATTTAAGGAGGTCGTTTACTATAAGAGATTTTCCAAATTTTGGTGTTTTTCTAGATTTTAGTTATAAATTCTTGTTGCCTCTAAAGATTTACTAAAAGCTGGGGTTCTACGGATTGGAATTCTTAATTTTTGACTAGCAAAACAGGATTGAGTTAGATGGTATCTTACTTCGGATACTCTTTTAAATCTTTCAAATCGAATACAAATCAATATGAATCAAACACAATGGCTGTTGGGATCGTAAAACTTTATAGGACAGAGCTGCAACAGGCAGAGCATTTAATTTTGGTTTTTCTCGAACTTTCAACCATTCTAATTTTTCAAAATATGTATGGAGATTATATGTATTTTCATGATTCTTATTTTGATTGAAACCAGCGTTAAAGTTGGTTGAGCAAAGAACCTAGACAATTTTGAGTTTACCATCGGGAGGGAGAATGGAGGGAGTAATTACCGATCCTTTCAAGTCCTGCGCACGCTACTATTCTCAATCGATTTTCGTGATTATTCTTTTTCCCTATTATTTTACTGTATTTATCACAAAATAATTATGTATCCAATACATTCCCGAGTCTTCATTTGTTTGATTTTACAATGTAATAGCAGTTTATATTTAATTATATATATATATATATATGTATATATAGTTTTGGTGAAGGGTGAAAACACTCACGTGTAATATTATTTTGAGGTGTTACAGATGGTCGGAAAATATAGGAAACAAATAAATATAACTTACAAAATTGAGAATATTGGAATGTCTCGAAACAGATAACGATGAAGAAAATTCTTGAAAATTTAAATTTTTAATTTTTTGGAGCCATTACTTAATAGCTTTTTTTTCAACAAAAATTCACTGTCATTGTCAACGTAAAATCAAAGCATTCCATACTTTTTCTTTAAAATGACCTAAATTCTCTCTACCAGATACTTTGGACAGGTTCGGGACCCATCTCAATCCATTCGGCGTCCAAAATTTTATGGATACGACTCGGAAAACTTATAATTTTCCACCAATAGCAACCCTGAGTATTCAGGGGGTCGTGGGTCGGGCTGCGGGATGATGAGATATTAACTAGGTTCCGAACTGAGCCTGTGTGGTAAATTTTAGATTATTTTGATCAATTTTGAAACACAGAAGGCGTTTTGAGTTTTATCTTCGGAGCGAAAAATATCACTCTGTAAATAAAACTCATATCAGTGAGCGGAAAAGTAAGACTCAAAATCAGATATTGAGCGATTCAAAAACTAAATATAACTCCATTTCGAACCCTGGTTGTCCGTATTCAGTGAAGGGAGCAAATAAATAGCGGGCTTAGGTCGGAGCTATTAATCAACCTCAAGGTGGAGTTGACCCCACCCACTTGATGGTCGTTTTTCTTCAATCGTAACGAAAGAGTTGTGGTAGTGGAGATCTATCGACAAAAGTCTCAATGAAATCATACGAAGAGTGATATCAGGTTTAATCATTTGCACTCCTGACTTTAGTTACCTACTGAGGCGTTGACTGCCAGGGGAAAACTGGTATGAACTGCCGCTGTCATACCAACTCCTCTTCCACCATCACTATCCCCACTTCGATCATCACCTAGGATTCCTACCAAAGAAGAGGCTGGTTTCTATAAAGAGACCCCCTGAGGCGTACTCCTAGCAAATCAACTCCTACCAAATCAATTCCCAAATTCGTTGTTGCGTCCGAACCGTCAACTTCCACACCCACCATCATCCTAGCCACCTAAAAAGGCGCTGTTTCCTCGCTGAACACGTGTTTAGCCCGAGGGAGGGGAAAAAGTAATTGTATAGCTGTTGGATGTGCATAATGTAAATATTCTGTAACTATATTTCTTCGTGTTGCAATAGGTATATGGTTTTTGACATTTGCCAGTGTATATATATATATATATATATATATATATATATATATATATATAAGTTACGTACACACTAGGCGACACTAGGCGTATTGTAACAGCAAACTGCTGATCACGCATTACTATCCTATATAAACAGCCCGTAGGCGGCTCCAACCTCAGTCTTGTTCCGCCATCCGAACAATCTTCATCTTGTTTATTTCTTTCACCAAGTCCGTATCAAGTCCGTATTGTGTTATATTCCAATAAATCAGTTTTTAAAAACTCTACCAACGCGAGTTATTCTATTTTATATATATATATATATATATATATATATATATATATATATATATATATATATATATATAAATATAAATATATATTGCAACATTTTGGCACCCATACAACATTGAAGTTAGGAGGCACCCTCCTTATCCGCTGGTGTATATATGTATTTTATGGTGTATATTGCTTCAAATGACCTCTAAAAACAGCAAGGTATACTTTTATTTCATTTTAATGGTTATTTACTGAATCCCATAATGCTATACTTGTGGCACCATTCTAGAGAATTTCAAGTATCCGTCTATGTGGCAACCATACAATATTGAAGTAATGTGGCACCCTCATTATTCCCTCGTGTATATGTATATAAATAAATATTCCAACATTGTGGCACCCATACAATATTGAAGTTAGGAGGCACCCTCATTATTCCCTGGTGTATATATTTATTTTATGGTGTATATTGATTCGAATGACATTTAAAAACAGCAAGGATATTTTTATTTCATTTTAATGGTTATTTACTGAATCCCACAATGCTATACCTGTGGCAATCTTCCAGGAAATTTCATATCACTATATCTATGTGCCAACCAAGATATACAATTACGAATCACTGACTAAGTGGCGACCACTTTGATACCTAGGTGGCATCTCCGACGTTGCCAAACCACCTTCAGAACAGCAGACAAATCAACCATTTTATAATAGCGGACAAGCAAGAGCGAACCAAGAATTTCACTACTCCCATTGGTCTTCCTGGGTTCTGTTGAGGTAAACAAACTATGGTCAAAGATCCAGACACTGAGCTTCAGTGAAGGAGAATGTTTAAATCTCGTAGACTTTTAGTTTTGCCAGCAGATTAGGTACCTAAATAATTTAATTTTGTAATTCTATATCTTCTTTTGTTAGTGCAGGTACTAAATACGCTGACTGTGGATATTGAAAAACCACAACCAGCAAGCAAAGTTTTTAATAAGCTTTGAAAAGGCGTTGGTATTAAATGTGCTCCAATTCTCTCAACAAAATGTGAATTATTTTTCCCACAGAAATCGTTTTGGGTTCTATGAAACCTGGATAAAAATTTCTTTTCGTGGAGCTACAGCCAGTAAGCGAAGGGTCTTTTTATACCTTCCACAGTTACGGCCAGATATAAGCAACTTTCGTCGTTAAGAATGGCCCAGAACACCACGGAGATCACTCCGGAGGATTGACCAGTGCAGATTGTGTTTTCGAGTCGAAATGGGGGGGTTTGTATCCCCTGATAAATTATACAAGAATTTCTCGTTTAAGAGTATAGGATAAGTGAAACAGTCGCGAAAGTCGTGAAGCAGATGGGGGGGGGGGGGGGGGGGGGTATAACGGAAAAGCACCTGAGTACAATACTATGTAATCAATGTTATTTCTTGGTGTCATTCACCATAATAATTATCACTTATCAACTCCCTAACTATCTAATAAACCGTCTTTATGCGGTTTTCAGAGAAACATTATCTCGTTTAAGAGAATCGTTATTTTTTACGCGGAACCATCGTTGTATCACCATATAGTACATTGGTGCACAACTAAGTGCCGTCCTTCTCACCGGAGAGAAAGAGTTCATCCCCATCATTATGGCTCCGGATATTTTCCATGGATCTCACAGGCATGTTTTTTACCTTGGTAATATGAACATTCCTCTTAAACGATGGAAATGGTAGCGCAACTACGAGGTTCTACCTCGGCCAAAAATTCTCTTACCCCAGCCCATCATTACACTTGCAATTTGTGTGTATTGCACAAAAGGTGAGAAGAAACATTCTGGTCCGTAACTTCAAGATGTCTAAAGAAATGGAAGTTTTAGTGGACAAAATCCTAACTTTTCAATTTGGAGTACACGACCTCATAACGAAAATGAAATAGTATATTTATGGGTAGTTCTTGGTTGCTTAAGAACTAGTAGGTAACACTTTCCCAGATATACGAAAGAAAATTGTCTTTACGTTTCGAGACAATCGTTTGAAATCCCAAAAACACGTTCTGACATTGTAAAAAAAATATTTCAGTTCCACCTTTGCCGAATTCCCATCAATACAATCGTCCAAAGAACGTGATCAGCAATTCTAACCCACAGGGGCTCCTAGAAAATCATCAAATCTATGGAAAAACTGCAAGACACAAATAAAAATAAAATGAGCAGTTCTAAAATTCCAATTCTTATCCGACCTTAAATATCCATGCCCCTTTTGTAAGAAGCCCTATGGAGCGAGAAAATGTCCCAGTTTCAAGGTATCAAGGTCATGATTAACGTAGTAAAGTGACCCTTTTGTATGGTTAATGTAAAAGCCGTCTACCGGCTGCCCACAAACTCGAAACCTGTCCTTCACAGACCGTTTGCATGTATTGTAAACAGTTCCGCAACTTCCACCTTCAATATCATCCTGGACAAAAAAATGGAGATCGGCGTTTTTGACTTCGCTATCAGGGTTCAAGTTGATAACTGACACACCCTTTCGATCGGAATTTAAATCTGCATAACCATCGGAAGCAAAACTCATGAATCCCTCCAATTTCTCGTCTGGTTTGGATGCTAAGGACCAACCTCGATCGGGAGCATCTCCAACCTCATCTGCCCGTAATGCCAAACTCTCTCCGGATGCAAAATCAGGCTCGACAAAGTTCTTATATCTACTAAATTCTACGACGCACGATGTTATCTCCTTCAGCTAGATGACCGTGATCGCCCGAGGACAGGCGATATCAAAAGGAGGGACATCAAAGTACTTTTGAGACATTAAAAAACTTGAAGAAGAGCATAGAGTTCTATGCTTGGTGTACTGTGGTCGAATGTGAATAACGAATTTATTTTAAACCCACCACAAACTCATAGGAATTATTTTGGCTGTTTCATCTAAATTGCTTTCAAGCATTAAACAGGTATTTCTTCTGCCTACTGCAACATCCGCGTCACCTTCCACATCCACCCTTATCAACTTCTTCACAACTGCGTGTAAATGCGGATGAGGACATGCACAACTAAAGGGAGGAGGCATCTACCGAGCATTTTGCTGGTTCGGGTGTAGATGCACCGGCCTAATTTTCCCCTTCGACACCGCCTCATCTTTTCATTCAGCCAATGTATAAGATATAGGTGCTAACCGCCAATGCCACTAGGAGCTCGGCTGAAAAGGGGCAACTGATCTATAGAAACGGACCAATTATTGAATTTGTTAGTATTCAATTGAGTTTGTATAAGATATGCACGTCTGCTAGTCCAAAACCGATGGCGACAAGAAAAACAGATCTATATGGCTTACAGCTGGAGGGGGAACCATATCGGCCCTTAACACTTTCATCCATGGTCAACTGAACCATGGTCGTCTGCTATCTCAAGGTGGATGGGTGTTACATGCAGATGTGGTTGAAATATATGAGTTTGAGCGCCCAGAAACGACTGTTTTGTTGATCGCTGAAACTGTGGCCCATCATACCAGGATATTGATAGGTTACGTGAATTCAAGTCTGCTACCTTAGTATCGCTAGGTCTTTGCTACAGACGCAGTCCCAAAACACAAATTTTGGGTCTGCAATCGACTTATTGGTAAATAAATGAAATATGAATCAGATGTACATGTAGATGTACTGTAGTTATGCGAATCTGCCACTCGAATATCGCCAGTTCGCCAATGTAGACGTCGTTCAAAAACACTGATTTGGATTGGGGTCAAAAAGAAACTCGTATACACATTACTCAAATTACGGCCAATATTAATTGGTTTAATAGGTAACTTAGAAATACACGTCTGCCATCGAAGCGTCACTAGCTTACTGGTGAAGATGAAGTCAAAACACTGTAAATCCTTGACACAAAGGTTTATTATTTTCCATTACAGATAACAAACCTGAGGCAGAATCCGTTGGTATCCCCCGGTCAAATACTGTGAATCTGATTGCGTACTATTATAATGATATAATCAGTCGTTATTGTTCTATACCTGATCTGATTTATATTTTGATTTGATTTTTAGCGCATTTTCTTTTAAGAAAGGAAAAATGAGCTATTGTGTTCACTTTGTTCGCTGATGTTGTATGTATGTCCTCTTAAAATCGTTTTTAAATGCCACTTCCCGACGTCCGATTTTTATGAAACTTGGTATGGGTGTAATCTGTAACATTGTGGAAATAAAGATATGCCAGGGGTTGATGACGACTAAGAGGTCATTGATCAGCTGATTGAGCTGCCAAGCCATTTTATCTCTAATTCAACGCAGGAAACGTCTACTATTTCTCGCGGATCTCCTTACAAGAAAATACGCTATCATGTGTCTCATTTTGTGAGCACTGATCTACTTGTTTATTATTTTTTAATAACACTATCCCCCTCCCCCCAAAAATCAAGGTCATGACCTCACGACACAGGTTCTGGTCCTGGGGGTTAGTATTACACGTCCACCTCCTCAAAAAATAGACGTCTATGTGAAAAACGGGCTTCGGATTCGGGTTCAATACCTTCAAAAACTCCCAGTACCAGCTTCGCCTTCAATTTTTTTTTTTTTTTTTTTTTTTTTCCCCAGTGTAATAATTTATAGTATTGATATGGGTTTCCACAACTTCACTGCTCTCCAGTCTGTGTGTCTTACCAAATGAAAGTCGTAGGACATCTAATTCTATATCTGCATTTTATATCACATGTCATTTTATTTCATTTTCATGTAATACATGTAATGAATTTCATCTCATATAATACATGTCATTTTATGACGGAAAATTCAAAATTGTCACTAGACCGCTCCTTCTCTAACACGTGATAGTTTTCTAAGGAAATTATTATTTCGTAAAATTATATTTAGGTAATTCACTAATAATAAAATTAGCGAGACTAATTGAATTCTGTATTATAAGGATATTATAATTAAATTGCGTTTAAGATTGAGTAGTCATGCCAAAATTAACCTTATTTAGACGAACCACCTCCGGTGTACGACGGGAGTCGTGTGTGGACAATTTGTATTTTTTGTCATAAATGCGCTAAAAATAAATTAAATTTCCAATGTTTGGTACCCATTAGTTACAAAGTTAGACTATTTATGACTTTCATCTAATAAGTTTTTCAATTGGTGTGACAGTTTCTGAGACTAAAGCTCTTAAAAATCCAAGTGAAACATTTCACCCAAATTGAAAAAAGTGCCTTTTTTTACAAGCGGTTGCATGATTACTCATATTTCAAATTTTAATAGGTTATTCTACGTAGAATTTAACTGCCGTGAATATTGGTAATAGATGTTTCCTTGCTAACTAGCTTAGTTTTGGCGTAAGATCAAAAATATAGAAAATAGTTCGAAAGTTGCGATGTTTTTTCGCAATAGCTTAGGTCGCCCAAGTAACTGGAATAAGCACACTTGGGTTTTTACTATACATGTTGACTCTAAAACTACGAAAATCGAAACAATCCGACCTTATGTTGAATGTCGCATTTGGATTTATTATTTTCAATAATGAACCTTTGTATTTTGAAGATAAATCAACTTTTTTTCTCCTCTATTTACTAGACAATTTACTAGTAATGTGACATTTCCGGTTTTTTAAACATTATTATTACCTATACAATCATTTATGTATTTATAATTTTCATCACCATTTATCACATTCATTTGAAATTCCCAAATCTCGAGAAAAATAGGCAAGGAGACTAATAATTCCATACCACTTGACGATGAGAAACAAAAGAAATTGAATCTCAACTCAAACTCAAATATTCATAAGGCATTCATAAGACTTCAGTTGTATAGATCCTGTAAAGTTAAGTTGGATCACATCATCGAACTATAGGTATATCGATGTATGTCGAATTATAGGTATCAAAACATAATTGAAGAAATAGTAAGAGTATCTATGATCAAGTAGGCACTGCACAGGTACGAAACGAGGTGATAAATTGCCGTTTTTTATTTACTATTTATTCAAAAGCGGCAGGATCCAATGTTGAGTGTAGTCCCAACTGCCAACACAAAAACGTGTTATTTTTAATACATCACTTTTCATTAATTTCTCTTCTCATGTTCACAGAAAAGCTTTTGTTTTTGACTGGTACGATGAATTGTCCATAAAATATTTTGAGTTCAAAATATGAACGAAAGGCTACGAAAGTAAATTAGTAAAAATAGTAAACCCACGTAGAAAATCCCTAAAATCATTAGTTCATTTCTATATAGCGAGTGAACAGAACTTGACCCGGTGAATCGTGACAGTTAGTACCTACTCGGAAACCAGGGACAAAGTGAAAAGTCACGGATCCAGGGGTCTATCGTTAAATATCAAAACCACGAGTGATTGGCTGCTACATCGTTACTGAAAGCTTATGCCGCACAGCTACAGCGGTTTTCCCTGCCCTTCATGCTTTCACAGGGTGTGTGTGACACCACAAGCAAAATTTTGACTAAAATATCTGCGGTGATTACCTTAAAACACTATAAACCAATAGACGCCTGGCCTCACTTGGAGTTGGAAGACAAATTACAGAAACTCGGCTAAAAAATCTTGAGCATTTGTACTTAACGTTGATTAAAAAAAAAAAAAAAAAAAAAAAGAGAGAGAGAGAGAGAGAGAACAGCGCAGATGAGGCTAGATTCAATTGGCTGACGAACTCTCTCAGTATAATTGTAAACTTTTCCTGTGTACCTTGCACTTTAGATGCTTCATTGTTTGAGGTAATTATTACTTACATATTTTTGGTTGAGTGCTTTCGATTGTCAACTCTCAAAACTGGATCCTGCCTTGAGTAAATATGAAATCCAAAAAGGCAATTTATCACCACACCACTTTGTTTGTGCAAAGGAATGTGTGGAACGTTCTCTTACTCTTGTCGAAAAAGTTACTTTTCATGCGTTTTTCAGCGTCAGTTCTCCAGAGAATGTTTCAATTCTTAAATTTTATTAAAAAGAATCATTTAAATAAAATTTAGAATGTAATTAAAATGTAGAACCATGCTTTACTACATAGTGGCACGTAGACGGTACCTATGCAATGCCTACTTGAATATCTACAAGCTTATGCATGTTCTTATTATTTGATAAATTATGTTATGTTGATACCTATCGATGCATGTGGTCGAACTTTCCTATAGGTACTCAGTGAATCCGCATTTTCGGCTAATTGTTCGTCTTGTAAATTTGGAACGGAAAGCGGGGGTCAAACCTGCTTCCTCCGTCAATAACTATTTCGTAGCAATTTTCACAGATAAACGCAGTTATACCATTGTCATCAATAAAAGATTTGTTTGATTTGCTACATGCTTTGTGGATACTGGTTCAGCAATTTATCATTTAATAATGATTAATAGGACGTTTCCATTTTTTCCTACCGTTACGTTACGGCGAAAATATTGATTTTCATGTACAACCAATGCGTTAGTAGGGAAGTGTAACTCCCTTAGTGATAGCAGGAAAACAATCGCCACTTTTTGGAATGCTCTCATTTTATCACAACATCTCATGATCCCTTAGCCTCTGTAGTGTCAAGGAAAGCTGATTTATTACAGTAAATTATAAACTAATATTGTTAAGTAACCACATTGAACTAATAATGTGTAAAATTAATCATTATTAAATTATGTGACTGTAGAACCGTAAGTCTGTCGTTCGGTTTTTTTTTTTTTTTTTTTTTTTTTTTTTTATACATGGTTTAATGTCGTTCTTATGTATTCCTTCTTTTATTTTCTGCCAAAAAAGAGTAGGCACTGAACAAGAGTTACATTTCCAGGTGGATCCCTAGGGCCTCGTACTATCACATTAAATCTCAATTTTCGGAGAAAATAAATTATCGTAGTTCATAAAAACTATATCCACGATGACCAAACTGTTTTGCAAAAGAAAACCCGTACATTTTATAGAAAAAATGGGAATATTCCGAATTACTTCCGAAAAGTCGACTGCAGATAAACAACATTCACAGCAGGTTAACACAACTGAATGTGATAAATTTGAATGAATAAATGAATGTGGTAATTGGTGATGAGAATTATAAATAACTGATTAAGATATTATTATTAATAATAAAATAATAAAAACGGAAAGTTTCACATTACCTGTCTCTAGTTAACAGAGGAGAAGAAAAAAGAAATTTTTTCAGCTTTAACCTTATTTTAAATTAAACCTGATAATCTTAAAAGTATTTTGCTAATGACCAAAATATAGCTGGTTTAAAAACGAATAATTTGAGCCTAAAAACGATTGTTTGCGTTGGGCCATTCGTAAACTAGTAGGGTCAAAATGGAGCGCGCTCCCATGCGCTCTTGTATCCCCCCTACTTTCCGCGACCACTCGCGGCGCATCATCCATTTTTGAGCAACGTATAACTAGGGACTGGAATAATGCATAAAAGATGTTACTTCATCACGTATGTACCATCTTGAAATACTTCTGTGGAGATGATCTTGAATTTTATTTTACTTTTTGTTGCATAACTGGAACTTTCTATTCCATTCCAGATTTCCTAAAGTCCCAAAAATTCGCCTAAATGGATGATATTACGTAAAAGAGGACTATAGGAGATCATCTAGGGTCCCCTAACACTCCTTGAGAGTATTCGGTCAATTAGATTCAGAGTTTCACGTGTGTTAACCAAGTTAATATCAATAAGGCAATAAAATGCATAGGAAACGTTCCTAGAAAACCTCTACCCAACTGCCCTCCAAGTTTGAACATAATCAGACCAATAGATCGTAAGAAATCGACGTTGTTAGAATCTGACGTTTGCGCATGCGCGCACCTTATTATTGATCCGACAACAATGCAATTTAAAGGGAACCATCTAGAAGCTAACCCACACAAAACCAGAAAATTCCATAAAAATCGGTTCCTTAGTCTCTGAGTTTCACAAGAGTCAAACAATTTTATTTTTGCGCATGTACAATGGTCATTACTCAATCAATCACAATAAAACTCATAGAGCATATTTCTGATACGTATAGCCAACTACCCTCCGGGTTTGAACAAAATCGAACCTATAGACCGTAAAAAATCGACGTTATTTTATGAATTCACGTTTGAGCTTGCGCACACGTCATTATTGATTCGATTGCAATGAAATTCATAGGGGAACATAAAGAGGCTAACCAACACAATCCTGAAAATGTCATCAAAATCGAACTAAAATTGAAAATTTCCTGTGCTTTTGACTGGGAGTAGTTGTGTAGTCGTCCAACACATCTCAACCCGCCCGACCGCACGCTCAACCCTGAGACAGCGTTCCAGTTGTTTTAGTTCTTTGCTTTTTAAAAGAGAAGAGGTGGGGAGAAGACGAGGTTATTTAAAGCAATGGCCGACCCTGCCAGATCTCGGTAGCCATTCAGTAAGCAAAATAGAATGTGTATATTATTATGTATATTATAATATACACGAAACACCCGACAGCGGCGAAGCACGCGGAAAAACGATGAACTACAGCTGTATATTTGTGATCCATAATCCATTCAACTGGCACCCACCTCCCAAACTTCAAAGGCTCTTTGTTGGTCACTGAATCAATGTAAAATTGTAATTATGAATCCTTATCATCCAGTAGAGCTTAAATTAAATAGTGAAAATCTTTTATGTGTTTATTGTTGAAGTTAAGGTAAGATATGAGGGGTTGACAATGTGGCACCCTTATACGGGTGCCATAAAAACTTGGGTGCCACTTCGTATGCTGTTTTTATTGTTTCGGGTGCCACAATGTATGGAATATATATATATATATATATATATATATATATATATATATATATATATATATATTTGCGTGTATAGTTGAATTGGGGCATGATTCTTTTGACATACCTATAGGCTTTATTCTCGAATTTCAATTTTTTTTTAAACATTTTTTAAAGTTTTTACATATTACATTTTTACACATCTTTTTTTGTATTATTTCCTATTTAAATACTACACGACATTATGGGGCGCCACGTTCCTCATCTGCATTGCCGTTACTGTACTGTCTCGTTTTCCGATGCCGATTCCATTGTTCGTCACATGAAAGATTCGTGTCCATTGGCTCCGAGAGGTCGAGCGACGTTGTGGCGCTGTGGAAATTGTTTGTCGATTTCCAGGGACCGTTGGAGGTTGAAAGAGCACTTGACTCGAGTCCACCGCCCCCCACCAACAGCGTTTGTTAGCCCCACTGACATTGTTGCGAGCTCCCTAGCAGCACCGTCAGAAGCAGGTGGTTCTGCTACACCTAGCCCTCCTCTTGCCGATGATCTGAGTGATGGGGTGCCTGATGATAATGATGATGATGATGGTTCTGCTGCTCCCGGTGCTGATGACGTTCTGTTTCCTCCTGTTCCCCTCTTTGTTCCACGTCCACAGTTGCCTGTCAAAACCAATCCCGAAATCGTTACGTTGCAGACGAGGGAATTGGCTGCGATTGCTGCAGACAGCTTGGAAGACACCGGCGTGACAGAGAAAATCGTCCAGTTTTTCATGTCACGTTTCATGCACTATCAGCAATCTGTCCACTCTCTAGGTCTCCAAAATTTGTACGACCATTTTTGCCATCCCTGGCTGTGGCTTGTCCACTTGTTGTCTCGACACTTTGAGCTCGTTCCTCGACGAGCATAGGTCTTTGATGGAAACAGCATTCAAACCCATGCGGTCGATCCACACCTGAATGGCTTACTTTGTCGAGCAAGGTTCTTACATTCCACCTCAACCTGTCTTAGCCAAAAGAAACTTGGGAACTGCCTTGGAACACGTTCGCCTCACTGACAGGGACATCCATCTAGGCTTGGATAAATCAGATCAATTCGTTCATTTCTTACCAATGAGACACGTTCTGAAGAAAATATTTGAAATCCCGGGGTTCCTCAGGGAGGTTTTGGACTGGGAGGAAAAGTGCTCTGCAACTACGGAAGTGACTTGCTTCCAAGAGAGCGAGGTATGGCTGAAGGTAGCTTGTCACCGAGAATTCGCCAAACCTGAGTCCTACTTCTTTCCCCTCCACTTTTATTATGACGATTTTGAAGCGGGCAACGCTCTTGGGAGTCATTCTGCCGTTCACAAGTTGGGGGGTTGCTACTATTCATTGCCTTTCGTTTCTCCCTGTTATGCATCATTATGTTGGCAGCAGTTTTCAAGTCTCGTGTCCGTGAGGTGGAAGGTAACTTGGCAGTTTTCAGTCCGGTCATAGACGAGTTGAATTTCCTCTATGAACAAGGCATCACAGTCACAGTTGAAGATGGCCAGACTGTGAACATCCAGTTTGGTTTAGGGTGCTTGATAGGCGACAATTTAGGTCTCAACTCCATACTCGAGTTCACTAGCAGTTTCAACTCTGCCTCGTGCTGTAGGGTGTGCCGTATCCATAAGAATCAGTACAACTCCATTTTACGGGAGGATCCTACCCTCCTTCGAACTAGTGAAAACTTCCAACTGGATTTGGAAGCCTGCGATCCCTCTGAAACAGGGGTCGTCGAGCGTTGTGTGTGGCCCTATTTCCGTATTGAAACCCATTGTTCCGTTGATTTCATGCACGACATATTTGAAGGCTGCGCTAAGTACGTCATGATGGTCGTTCTGAAAGGTCTTGTGCACAGAAATAACGCCTTCACCCTCTCCCTTTTGAATGATAGGTTGAAACATTTGAATTACGGTCCGGATTCAGGCACGAAACCATTGTCCATAGGCAGTGCTCCCAGTCAGGGATTCAATATTAGGATGTCTGCGTCAGAGATGCGCACTTTCGTAGCTTACTTCGGTCTCATGGTCGGCCATACCGTCGTAGTTGGTGATTACGACCATGATACCCTTGGTTCCGTACCCGTTGTCACTTGGGGCGACGAGATTGTTGCTGATGATAACTACCCCGGTCCAAGCACTAGTTCCTTTCGTCCCCTTCGAAAGAAAGTGTCACACAAACGTGGCCGTTCCGACAAGGCATCCGCAGGTAATCCTACTAAGAGGCTGAGAGCTCGTTACGAGTCGGAGGGTGATGCTGCAGACTTTTACAAGCTGTACCTGATAATGAACGAAGCTATCACCATGATTAACCAAAGCTCTGTCAGCGTCTCTAAAGCCCGTGACCTCAGTGACGCTATCCACTTCTTCTTGGCCAGGTTTATTAGACTGTCGAACCTCCTCTCGCGATTACCCCAATCTGATGGTGGAGACCAGTCCCAGCTGTGCTCCAGTCAAAATTCCATTTCCTCACTCACTATCCGTCCATGATGTTGAAACACGGTCCTTTGCCTGTCCTCTCGAGCTTCCGGTTCGAGTCTAAAAACAAGCAGTTGAAAACAGGATTGAAAAACTCGTTTAATAACAGCAACACTCCGTTCTCGGCTGCCAAAAAAGAGCAGTATCACCTGAACCACCTTTTTTTCCATAACACTCTTCCCAGCCGGCTTGACGAACCTGGAAAACGTTACCTTATTACAGACAAAAGCAAACTTGTTGAGGTTACTTCGACTCTTGGTTTAGATTCCTCTGCTTTGTTCTCCATTAAAGTGGTCACGACTCATGATGGCATCAACTTTGTGCCAGATTACGTTGTTGGCGTGGCTCTTGGAGATGAGGGGTTGCCTATTTTTTCGAAAATCATTAGCATGTATTTTGACAAAGTAACTAACTAAACCTACTTCAAGGGCCAGGATTACGAAACGAACATGTTTTCTCCGCACTACATGGCATACGCTGTCGACCCCCTCTCTTCCTTTTCCTATCACAAGCTCTCCGACAGGAGATATATGTTTCCTAACACGCTCGTAAGGGCGTTGGACTACACCTACTATGTCGTCATGCGTAATAGCCTCTAAATAAATACATTTATGACAATGAATGAATGAATGAGTTTTTATTCCTTCATGATATACAGCATAATAAAAAGATAAAATATCAAATTAATTAGTACTTCCATACAGAAAGAAAATGAACTTTCATAGTTGAATGATAAATATACGTACATAGTTTATAGCATAAACTAACAATTATGAGGTTGAAGGGTATGCATGCCTGTGAGCATAGCTTGTGGCGGCATGCATGAGAAAATTTCATCATGTGAGACTATAACAATATATATATATATATATATTATAGGAATTACTTTACTATTGCCAGTGAACAACCATATTTTATGGTATGTTTTTGATATTATTTTTGTATAATTTATTAAAAGAGAAATTCGGATTATTCAAGATGAAATGTATATTTGAATTTAAGAGTTACGTGTTCAATAAATTAGTGAGCATAAGAAGGGTGTTTTAATTTGGAACTGGACTTGATTAATATCAAATTCTTGTATGTTATAAATGTATCATGTATTTTATGTTACTTTTCCTTTATTATTTTACTTCTGCCTTTTTGAAAATTTTTATTTTATTTTTATTTTCATTTATATATTTATTTATTACTATTACTACTTTTTTTTATTGAGTCTTCTCGGTGCAATTGTCATTTCAGTTCTTTTAAATTCAAATAGTACCTCCGACTAGTGTTTTTTAAAATTCAATTTATATATTTAAATACATAGATAACCAAATATTATTTGTCTGCCTCCTGTTGGTGCAACCGTCATTTCGGTATTCACTGATACCTCCCAACAGGGGTACCTCCTCTTTTGACAGACTTCAATTATTGCAACAAATAGTAACGTGTCTGCCTCCTGTTGGTGCAACTGTCTTTTCGGTATTCTCTAATACCTCCCAACAGGGGTACCTCCTCTTTTGACAGACATCAATTACATGCATTATTTTCTTTCAGTTTTTATATATTTAAATATATAGATAAACAAATATTATTTGTCTGCCTCCTGTTGGTGCAACCGTCATTTCGGTATTCACTGATACCTCCCAACAGGGGTACCTCCTCTTTTGACAGACTTCAATTATTGCAACAAATAGTAACGTGTCTGCCTCCTGTTGGTGCAACTGTCTTTTCGGTATTCTCTAATACCTCCCAACAGGGGTACCTCCTCTTTTGACAGACATCAATTACATGCATTATTTTCTTTCAGTTTTTATATATTTAAATATATAGATAAACAAATATTATTTGTCTGCCTCCTGTTGGTGCAACCGTCATTTCGGTATTCACTGATACCTCCCAACAGGGGTACCTCCTCTTTTGACAGACTTCAATTATTGCAACAAATAGTAACGTGTCTGCCTCCTGTTGGTGCAACTGTCTTTTCGGTATTCTCTAATACCTCCCAACAGGGGTACCTCCTCTTTTGACAGACATCAATTACGTGCATTATTTTCTTTCAGTTTTTATATATTTAAATATATAGATAAACAAATATTATTTGTCTGCCTCCTGTTGGTGCAACCGTCATTTCGGTATTCACTGATACCTCCCAACAGGGGTACCTCCTCTTTTGACAGACATTAATTACATGCATCATTTACTTTAAGTTTTTATGTGTTTTAATTGATATAGAATATGCTTGCTCGTTAGGCAGCCTTCAATTAATATACATGCTTTAGATTTAAAGCGGTCAGTTTAAGGCTGAGCAGGTATTTCAGCAAACCAGCTAAAAGAGACGGATTGTCAAGTGGTGTTACATAATTGCAGTTATAATTGATTACAGGTTTGAAATGGATAAAGAACTCAATATTTTTATTTATATATTATATTTTATTTAATTTTTTTTAAATGAATAAAATAAAACATCAATAATATATAACTCTTATTTAACTCAGGTAAATTTCAGTCTTCATTCGCTAGTTCACTGTCATCAATAAACATTCCTGTATCCAAAGCAGCTGGGACTTTCCTCAGACGATCATGGGCGTATTTATAACTTCGTTTTCCATCTATGGATTTCAATTCGTACCTGTCGTTTGGCAAAACTTGAGAGACGCGGACAGGCCCTTTATACTTAGGATCCAGTTTTAACTGATTTCGCTCCTCCTGCTTAAGTTATACCAGATCCCCCACCTGAAAATGGGCAATTTTCGCTTTACCTTTGTTGAATTGTTCTTTATAGTAATCAGCTTGTTTAGAGATTTCAAAAGAAGCTTGTTCCCTAATACTAGGGACGTCTATGGGTGGCTCAAAAGTAATATCCTCTCCCGCAATTATCAACTCCCTTGGACGAGACACCAATCCAAACATAAGCTCCATGGGAGAAACTTTAGTAACACGGTGGGCAGTAGTATTTAGTGCAAGCTGGATATCCCCAATCGCGTCTTGCCACGATCTGTTTTCGTCCATTTCTGCGACTGTTAGCATATCCTTTAGGGTACCCATCACACGCTCCACCTGACCGTTCGCCCTACTCGACCCTGTAGCAATAAAATGTAATTCTATTTGAAACGTTCCGCAAAACTCTTGAAAATCCCTAGATGCAAAACAGCCTCCTCTATCTACCACTAACCGATGCATCGGCCCGAACAGTGATACAACATTTCGTAGTGCTTTTATGGCATTAGCAGCTTCAAGTTTATGAGTAAGTGATAAGAGACAATATTTGGTAAAGGAATCAACAAACACAAAGAGATAATCACGTGTGTCCCTCTTTCCACTCAATTTTCCTGTAATATCCAAGTGAACAGTCTTCCATGGCACGGTTGCTTTGGGGATGGGATGTAATTCAACTTGTTTAATACCAGAATCACGCTTTGCCATTTTACACACCACGCAGTTATCTACAAATTTACGAACAAATTTTGACATATGTTCAAACCAATAATGGTTGTACATTGTTTCCAACGTTTTCTCCCATCCTAGGTGAAATATCGAACTGTGGATATTGTTTGTGACGGACCAACGAAGGGAGTGTGGAACTATAGGGAGACAGCGAGAACGTGAGTTGCGTTGGATTTTTCGACAAAGAATACCTGAACGGGTTTCGTATGTCTCTCGAATTTCTTCATCGATCTCGTTATCTTTTAATTTGGTTACTATTTCACATATAAAGGGATCACGCTGCTGCTCAGCAAGAAGCCAATCTGATGAAACAGAGGTAATAATGTTTACGCGTTTACTGAAAGTTGGTAACGGCTGACCAGTACCTAAATGTTCTAAGCTAGATTTCTTACGCCCATGTGGGCGAAATCGTTTCTGCACTAGTTCCTCCTCTTCATTTTTGTCACAAGAAGGAAAGGGAGTTAGAAGATCAATCCTTGTATCTACTCTATAGCACAGCTTCTCGGGGCAATGCTCACCCACAGGATTTCTTGAAAAGAAATCGACATGGTCCATTTTAGATCCAGGACGGTACTCAATTCTGAATTGGTAACCCTGCAAAAAAGCCCACCAAGTTTGAATTCGGGGAACCAAGTCTCTTTTATCTTGGGTGGCCTTAAGTGAAAGGCAATCAGTGACAACTATAAAGGGATAATTTTGCAAATAATTGTGGAAATGCTGAATGGCTTTCACTACTGCCATTGTTTCCAGCTCATAGGAATGATATCTGGATTCTGTTGGAGTCGTACGCTTACTATAATAAGCCACCACTCGAGGTTTTTTGTCAACAATGTGCATCAAAATCGCACCATAACCTTCAGCTGACGCATCCGTGTGAAGTTGAATTGGATAGCGAGGATTGAAAATCATGAGTACTGGGGCGCTAGTCAGATGTGATATGACTTTCTGTCGAGCTGATTCATGTTCCGCTGTCCAGTTATCAATTTTACCAGTCGGCAAAGCACTTTGAGTTAATTTATACAGCGGACTCATGATTTTGGAGAAGTCACGGATAAAACAGCGGAAATAGGACGCTAGCCCAATAAAGGAACGTAGTGAGCGAAGGGTTGTAGGAGGGGATAACTTAGTTAATGCTTCTACTTTTTGTGAGTTTGGTCGGATCTCACCATTTTCCACTTCATAGCCTAAATAGGTCACACGTTTCACTACAAAAGAGCACTTTTTGAGATTGAGCGAAAATCCCTGTGTAGTTAACACCCTCAAAACTTCGTCAAGACGTGATAGAGCTTGATCCAGGGTTTCCCCTACTAGAAGAATGTCGTCCATGAAAACAACAGCGTAACTATGTGCAAGAGGGCCTAAGGCAGCCATGACGGCCCGCTGATAGGCACTGGGTGCATTTCTTAACCCAAAAGGCCATCAGGAGTGACGAACCCAGTCTTTTCAATGGACTCAGGATGAAGAGGAAGCTGGTGGAAACCACTGGCCATGTCTAGGGAGCTGAAATATTTAGCTCCTTTCAACCTCGCAATTTGGTCTTCAATCAAAGGGAGAGGAAACCTATCTGGTATTGTGATGGCATTCAAACGACGAAAATCAACTGCCATTCTGAAATCACCCGTCTTTTTAGGCACAAGTAACACTGGACTTCCAAAAGGTGACTGGCTGGGACGAATGACATTTGCCGCTTGAAGTTCAGCAACTCGTTCACGAACCATTTCTCGCTGAACTGGACTTAACTTATAGGGTCTTTGATAAACTGTCTGAGATGGATCTGTAAGACGTATTTCTAACACGCCAGTGGTTATACGCATTTTAGGAATACTAGCTATGAAGAATTCTGAATATTTATCCAAGATTTCTAATAAATTTGGTTTTAGGTCAATGGGTATGTCAGAAACAATGTTTTCAAATTTTTCAGCTTTCCCTAAACTACCAACGAAAACAGTATGCGATGGCGTTTCGGGCTTATCTAGGCAGATGTGGTCCTGTGATGTACGGAAACAGGTAAAACCACACGTTTCTAGAAATTCCTCCGAAAATCTAGCTAGCAACTCTAACTCATGTATTGGCATTTGTTGCTGATCCGCATCGGCAGTAACCACACTAACTGAATTCGCCCTGTCTTGAACTGCCGGAATATGCCCTGTAAACCCTACGTTTGCTGGCTTAAGTGTACACAATTTATCAGATATTATCATAAGCATGTCAGAATTCAATATTTCCCTACCAATGATTATAGGAAAAGTGATGGAATTGTCTGGTACTATGTGGAACAAAATACGTAAGTCAAACCCATCTATTTGGACCAAAGCTTCAAGTTGACAAGTGCATTTAATAGATGAAGAACCTAAACCAGTCAGTAAAATCTCTTTTGAATGGGTTTGACCCTGAAAATTTTGGCTGAGATGTTCTATTAGAAGAGAACACTCTGAACCACTGTCAAAATAATAAACGAAATGCTTACCCTTGTGGGTGAGATCTCCAACGGGGTTCACATGACAAAGGGAAACCCTTTTTTCTGGCAGCGACTCGTCTTTTCTAGGCTTCAATTCACTCCTTCCGAGATCAGATTTCCTCATAGGGCATCGAAAAGATACATGCCCTTTCCCAAGACAATGGTAACAGGTCATTTCCCGTTGTGAAAGTAGACGTGATGAGTCTAGAGCTTTGCGTGAGTGCGGCGACTGGGTAGCGGGGGCTGGTTGTGATCGAAAGTGACATCTCGATTCATGGTGCCCCATTTTTCGACACACAGTGCACTGAATTGAAGTGCCCGGCTGAACTGTGGCCACTGGAAATCGGCTTCTTTTGGCTGCTAACCCCGTATCTTGAGGGAGTTCATGAGGTCGTTTATAATTATGCAAACGCAATTCCTTTAATAGCTTATCTCGAGATGATATATCTTCTTTGTAGGCAACTCTCTTGATTGAAGGATTACTTTGTCCTAAATGACCCAATATGACAGAAATAGCTATTTGCTCATGTGATAAGCCTCTCCATGACGCTGTAAATTTATTTAGATGTCTTGTAGCAAATGTTGCATAAGTTTCATTCTTGTCGCGAGGATGGGAGCTTAAAAAGTCGAAGGCAACCGCCGACGGGTATTCGTCGGCACCCCATTGAGACAAAAAAGCGATCTTGAATGTATCCAGTGTTAAATCAGGACTTACCACACTTGTAAACCAAGACGCGGCTTCTCCTTTCATTGCTTGACTTATATACTTTTGTACATATCATATCATTATTTTAATACAATCTATTTTTGAAGCTTACTCAATGATCCAAACTATTTACCCTCTCCTTCTTGCGACATTACATTACATAATATATTACACTATTTTTATGAGGTTGATGATTTGAACAAAGAAAAAAAGTGAACAGCAAAAAGTGCTGGAAAAGAAAAGAAAAAAAAAATGCCATGCTGGGTAACAGCGTTGTAAGTCTGATATTTGCCTTTTTCTTCTTCTTTCAGCTCACCGCATCGGGCATTCTGGGCCTCCTTTGGGCTACGCTGAGAATCCCGAAGGAATTATTCCTGCCTGTAACCGTGAACATTTTTCAAGCCGTCCGATCCGATTTTCTTCATCCCGGCCCCCTTATTCAGTACCCGTTTTTGGAAACCGATCCGGTGACAGGTCTTGTGGAACTCGTTTACTATTTCAAACGAGTTTTCTGGAAATTCCTGGTTCGGGGTACCAGAAAACTCGTTTGAAATGGCGAACGACTTCCAAAAGAGGTTTTACCCAATCGGGTACCGAATAGCGGGACCGGCAAGAAGAAACTCGATCGGAGGACTTGAAGAAGTCGATTGACGGGCTTGGAAAAACCTGATGGGTCGTTAGCGTAACCCGATGGAAGGTCTACAGAAAACTCGATCCGTCAGCTACGAAAGTCGATCGTAGTCTTATAAAAACACGATCGACCGGCTAAAATAAGTCGATCCCAGATGACAGAAAACTCGATTAGGAAAGTGTGAAAACTCGATCGGAATTGTTAAGAAAACCCTATTAGGAAGCAGGAAGAAGTCGGTTGCAGCCTATACATTACTCGATGGGAGGGTTAAGAAAACCAGATGAGGAAATTATTAAAAGTCGATTGGCGTAGTTAACGAAACCCCATAGGGGAACGAAGAAAACACGATGGGAAACATTAGGTTACTCGATTGACGTTGTTAGGAAAACCCTATCCGGATGCTAGGAAAAGTCGATTGGCAGCCACAAAAAACTCGATAGACGTGCTACGGAGGACTCCTTTGGATTCCGAGGTTAAAAAACTACATAGAATATTCCGCGATCGGGTTTTTTTAACCGTCGATCGAGTGATTTTAGCCGTCAATCTAGTTTTTTTTTTCCTTAAAAAATTCAATTGCGCGACTTTAATGCTGTTTTTTAAGCTCATTTTTCTCTCAGTCTTCTAGTTTTCTATTTAAAAAACTTGAAAATTTGCTAGATATCCAAAATCTGTTTTGAGTCATAGAATATAGTTTAGAACAAGTATTTTAGCCATAAAATTGGTGGCTCACAATTTCTTTGCCCTCAAAGTGCTCAAATTTCAATACAAAATAACATAAAATAATACAATTATCTACGAAAATTCGCTGATACGATCATGCTGCAGGACTGGAACTTTTTTTTTCGTATTTCGGCCAAAAAGTGAGTAAATGCTCTCCTACTCATCCTATGAAGTTGATATTTGATAGGAGAATCGAAGAACTGATAGGGGACTCTGGGTCATTAAGAAACGATTGAAATGATGGGCTCTTTCATGATGGTGTGAGCTAAATTCTCTCTTGTTCATCCAAGGAAGTTGAAATTTGATGTTATAATTCCGGTACCTACCCATCCTTTTCGCGTTTATAATGTGTTGTTTACTCCTTCATATGATTTCATTCCTTTGTAAAACTATCAGCACGCGAAATCATTGAATGCAACCTATCCCCGCCCCGCCACCAGCATAATTGGTGTTTCTATCTATGTTTCATGAAAATTTCCCGATAGATGGCAAAACTGCCGCATTGATTTTGACGGGAGCGGTGAAGCATGGGTTGCATTATTGAGAGGTGATGGAAAGGAAGCCGATAATTCATGCGAAGCACGGTTTCCTGCTAGTACTTGTATAATTCTGTACATGTGTCCACGTCATTACAGTTACTTGGCAGGGTTCTTTACCCCTTGAAACGTCCAATTCCGACAAACGACTTCTCGTTTTATTTCTTTCGAAAGCTCAGGTTGATTGAGTGAAAACCCCTTTGCAGTAGTTAACTGAAAGGTTTTTTCAAGAGTGAGCTTCTTCAGATCCTTCTCAAACAGTCTGTCCTTCACAGAGCTCTTCGTTCGTTAACCTTAACTCAAACCCATCCGACTTCAGTTCAACTACGTAGGTAGGTACTTGTTCAACCTACTTGAATTCACACTTTCCGCCCCGGATGTAATCCCGCCATCCACGTTTGGAGATTTTCACTGATATCAGGTTCGGTAGCGTAACAGAGAGAATTTAATTATTTAAGGTAGATTTTCAAAGGATTGACTCCTTTCTCACCCTATCTGAATGCAAAGGCTTGCGCGAGATCCTGCGGCTACGGCTCGACTCGTGGAATGTTCAAATTTCAAGAAATTTACTACATTACAAAGTTCCAGTCATACAGCATGATCGTATGAGCGAATTTTTGTAAATTATTGGAGATACACTTTATACTATATCACATTCTTTTAAAAATTAAGGAGAGTGAAAATAAGTGTGAAAGCTTGAGTATGAAAGGACAGAGGAGTGAAAAAAAATTGTTAACTACCATTTCTACGGCAAAAAACTATCTTCTCTAGCGTGCATTATTAGAATACAAAATAGTATAACCATCTCATTGAAAATAGCAACAAAGTTGGCCCTGATTTTAGTAATCTTATTCCGTAACCCGATTTCATTACCCAAAACTTCGCGGGTGTATTGTGTTGAGCAGTAAACTGCTCTCAGTTCCTCCGCTGCCCGGAAGAACAAAGTAACATGGAAATGTCTTGCTAAAGTAGGAAGGCAGGTATATTCGTAGATATACTTCCTACATCACCGGCTCGACAAAGCACATCTCTGAATCCCGTATGTCTGAAGGTGCCTACTACGGGATACAAAAGGAATTATCCAATACTTCTTGTACGCCTAGGGCAGGGGTGCTCAAACGGTCGATCGCGATCGACCAGTCGATCGCGAGTGCTTTTTGAGTAGATCTCGAGAAGAAAAAAATTTTTAATATGTAGGTAACTAAACTACAAAAATTTATTACGTAATAACACTGCTTGCGGCAAAAGGCGGTTTTTGACTGACATCACAATGCACTTTAACACCATTAATTTGGAGCTTCAAGGTAAAGGAAAAACTATTATTGAGATGATTAGCGCAGTAAACGCATTCAAAAGTAAATTGCTACTTATGATAGATCAACTGAAAAGAAAGGATCTGAAACATTTTCCGTCTTTGAAAGCAAGAATTCCTCAGTTGAATTATGATACGTATGAGGCTGAATTATCAAATATTTTGGGACAAATCATTTATGAGTTATCCTTTTTCATGTAAAAACATTGAGGAATTAGCTACTGAAGTAGCAAGTCAGTTTATTATAAACTCATGTTCTGTTGAAAATGAGTTGGTGCAGATTATATCAGATATACATCTCAAAGCTACAGCATCTGATACAAATTTCTGGTGTTTTATATCTGAAGATAAATATCCGAATCTAAGGCAAATCGCCCTTCAACTGACGGCAATGTTTGGGTCAACTTACTTGTGCGAGTCTGCATTTTCTGAAATGAAGATAATTAAGTCAAAATATCGCAATCGACTAACTGACGATCATATGTCATCATGCTTGCGATTGGCACTCAGTGGTTACGCACCATCTTGTGAAAAGTATGCTGAGGACATGCAGTGCCACGCTTCAACATCCAAAGTCACTCCTTAGTTGAGTTTAACTCCATATGTAACTCTTTTGTTTTGTAACAACGAATAAACTCGCAATTTTGAATAACTAGGAGTTTTTTCATTGATATTGTAGAGAAGAACTTGAGTAAACCTAACCCAAACCTTGACTAAAATAATGTAAATTGTGCGGAAAGCTAATATCCATATATGCTACGGTACACCCTACCTAGGTAGGGTACGACAACCCTGCATCACACATACTTGCAGCCTCTCAGAGTCGATCGTAAGTAGTCTAAAAATATTGAGGTAGATCGCCAGCAGTTCAAGTTTGAGCACCCCTGGCCTAGGGTGAAATACAGGAGACGCCGGAGAGAGGATAAGCCGATCTATTTGCCAGCTTTGAAAAAAAGGTGCAGGAAGCGACGATTCTACGACGATTAGAAGTGGATAAAAATTAGCCTCAAATATCACAAAAGATGACTCCATCAGGGAAATAGCTCTGTGTTTTCCCTGATGACGTCATATTTTGGGATCTTTGAGGTTGATTTTCACGCACTTCTAATCGCCGTAAACCCCGTTTCCTGCACCTTTTTTCCGAACTCTCTTCGCGCTCTTTGATTTAAGCTCATAAAAAAACGCTGCAAATTATTTCACAAAGGTTTATTATTTTTTTCAATTGAGTATGATCGTAGTTTTAGTTGGCTTGCGTACGTCATAAGGCCCGTTCAGACTCCTCGGCGTGTCCTATTTCGAGTTGCCACAACCTATACTTCTATAATTATATACGCATGTTTATATTTCTCGATTTGAGCTCTTATCTATTCAAATAATTATTGCCTTAATAATATCATTATCTAAGTACGTACGAAAAGTCGAGAGGATATGTTATTAAATATGCGTAGGCAAAGCATTGGTATCAACACACAAATATGATCTAGAAAAAAACATGCATTCATGCCTCGAAGGAAAGGCATATATATCCGTTATCCTACGCCCCTGGCGCCGTTCTGCCAATGTTTTCATCATTCCACTAAGCGTGCTAGGCGTGCCAGGCTTGACTCAAACCCTCAAAAAGACACTTTTTCACCTATTTTTTGCTCATAGCACCCAAGGGTGTGAAGCGATCGAGCTGGCGAGAAGTTAGGACCAACTAGACCCCAAGAGGAGTCTGTGTGCGAAAGAACGGATTTTTTAAGTCAATTCTAAAGCCTTTTATGGCCCGGACGGCGAACGGCGGAAGGACATTGCAAATTTGGATTCTCGCACTTTGAAACGTAAAATGATAAAGTTTGAGGGGGGGGGGGGGGGTTATAATAATTTTTTGCTACACGATCACATAGGCTTATTATTGGAAATAATAAACCAGAAGTCATGTCTGTTCCCTATCACCGCCCAAAGTGGGGAGGTAGTCTGTGTCCTTAAGGCAACCCGTAGAACGGGCAGATCACTTTATTGTAAACAAGCCGTAACCACCCGTGCGTGGATAACAGAGTTTACAGCTCAAGCGGTGTGCAGCATTCGGGGAACATACGATGAGCTGTAGGTATTTCTTTACTGTAAGTAAGTACAATCAATAATTCACTGTCTTATTATAGTCACTTCACTTATAACGCCACCGAACGTACAACTGAAACTTTTTCTGTTATTGTCTAAGTATGTCCGAGTTTTTCCGGGAAAAAAAATCACGTTTTTCAGTAGAAAGGTCGACATTTAAGGGTGAAGGGGGCGAACTACGAAACTTTGAAATAGCCTATTCGTATTTCGGGATGTGGCCGATTCATTCACGACCAACCCCGTCCGAATCGGTTCAAGGGTTAAGATCTGATTGTGGAACAAACACAAAAACACACAGACAAATCCTTTTGTTGATATAAAGATAAAGTTGTTCTATTATACACTTCACTGGTAACAGTTGAAACAATCCAAAGCTGTAAATATGGTTGATAGGTACATATTTAGACAACAGTTGTTTATCGGTATCACGTTACATTTTTGGCATTAACAAAAATACCTACCAATCAACCCGTGTGTTTATCGGTCGCCGTCTCTGTTCAAATATCGCGTCTCCTGAAAAAATCTTACGAATTTTGACCTGACCCCCCGCCATAAGACATATCCATGTCAAAACGAACAAGCAATCACGCTAACTAAACGAAGGCAAGACTGCAAAAATTTTCGACACAAGTATTTTCGGTTTTTTAGCAAAAAAATAACCCGTTTTTCGGTATAAAGTGCGATTTTAGGGGTGAAGAGGGTGCCTCACGAAAACGTCATGTATCCTATAACCACCCCCGAACCTCGCTGACCACAATGAGATAACCCTCATGAAAATCTGTTCAGCCGTTTGGGCGTGATTGACGGACGCGCGCTCACACACACACACACACTGACTTAAATTGTTTGCTAAACTTGCTACGTTTGGCAATTATTTATATAGATTTTCTGAGAAAAGAAATCTGAAAATGAATGACTATTGTAAACGTGTTTTACACCACCTGAAATGCAAAGAAAATGCATCCTCACCCCCAAGTGCCGTCAGCGATGTACCTAATACCCCTTTTTCCACGAAAATGTGGGTAAAAGTAAACCATTCTTGAAACCTTATTACACATGTCCAGTTATGTTCGAAAGTATATTTATAAAGTAATTCTGGATCAGAAAACCGTCATCCCCATTGAGCCATTCTTTCCAGTCACTGGCATTATTTACTTCAACCATCGTTCTCGATCTTTAATTTTTCCTGTAGTACCTCTGCTTCATCCTCTTCGTCCTGCTCATAATCTTTACCGGGTGACTCTTCGTTCACCTCGTCATTGCTTACACCAATATTTTCACCTGCGTCATCGTCATCCATGTCTTCATCCTCCGAAATCATTTCATCTCTTTTCCATCCTCCGAAATCACTTCATCCAAAGTTGCCACATTTCTTCTTCATTCATTCTGGGGAACACTCAGGACGAAATTCTTCCCCAGAGCTAAGGCACGTTCATGTCAATTTACATTCCAAAAACGCTGCAAATTATTTCACAAAGGTTTATTATTTTTTCAATTGAGTTTAATTGTAGTTTTAGTTGGCTTGCGTACGTCATAAGGCCCGTTCAGACTCCTCGGCGTGTCCTATTTCGAGTTGCCACAACCTATACTTCTATAATTATATACGCATGTTTATATTTCTCGATTTGAGCTCCTATCTATTCAAATAGTTATTGCCTTAATAATATCATTATCTAAGTACGTACAAAAAGTCGAGAGGATATGTTATTAAATATGCGTAGGAAAAGCATTGGTATTAACACACAAATATGACCTAGAAAAAAACATATATTCATACCTTGAAGGAACGCTGTACCCACCTCATGGTGCCGCGGTATATTATATGGGTATAACACTAAAAGTAATAAATATCCATTCTCCTACACCCCTCTGATACGCCCCTGGTCACTCCATCCACCACAAGGTGCCGCGGCGCCTCCTCTCACTTCACCCCCGGCTCACCCCCCTCACCACCCATCGTAACCCCCTGCCAAGCGTGCCAGGCGTGCGTCTAACACTCAAAGCCTCGAAAAAGACACTTTTTTCGCCCGTTTTTTGCCCATAGCATCTATGCGAGTAAAGCGATCGGGATGGTTAAACGTTAGGACCAACTAGACACCAAATGGAGTCTATGTGCAAAAGAACGGCTTATTAAAGTAAATTATTAGGCCTTTTATGGCCCGGACGGCGAACGGCGGACGGACGTTTCAAATTTGGATTCTACGCACCTTGAAACGTAAAGTGACAAAGTTTGAGGGGGGTTATAATAATTTTTTGCTACACGATCACATAGGCTTATTATTGGAAATAATAAACCAAAAATCTGAATGTGCCATGTATTATAAATGGCACACACTCCCGATCATTCCCTATCATCAGTAAAGTAAGGGATTATTTTTAATAGGCGCCAAGGGACTTAATTACTATTACTACATTATTTAACCTGCTGTCAGGTTACCAACGTTTCTTAAATGTGGAATCCCAGTAAAACAATTCAGCTCTGGATTAGCTATATTGTAGATTAATAATATTAGAGAGTTTCTGGTGGACAAACCCGTTGAGACCCGTGAGAAGACTACTGAGGTTTATTGCGTAAGATTTGACTTATGGTCACTGATGCCTCTAAGGGGGGGGGGTTCAGGTGCGCTGGTGATACCAAATAGCAACTTCAACATTTGAACCTACCGATAGGAATAATAAAAGTTGTCAGATCCTGTGACTCTGCTCCAAACTAAACTGCCAAAATCCACAGCATCCAATTTTGAAAAACGGTCTGGCTCCTTTCATCTCATCAGGTTTCTACTCAAGTTGTTGGATTTTAAGGTCTCTTCATATTTTTATTCAACATCATTGAAATGACAGAAATTCTTACTGTTGGCACTGCCACAAATGGAGCACACCAATCTGTAGCATACGTAACTGGAGCTATCACTTCTTTTTTACTATTATCTTCTTATCCAAGCCCCTTACCAACAGAAGTTGCATCCCACACAGACGAGGAACTCTAGCTGCAGCTGGCACGGCAGGTCAGCAGAAAGTTAACAAAAAGATCCTGTTCAGTGAAAAATATCTGGACGGCCAATTCAGGATAAGGGGAGAAACTTTGAGGGCTTCAGCAGGGGGGAGGGGGGAGATGATTACATGATTACATTATTATAACCTGTTGTCAGGTTACCAACGTTTCTTATGGGAAAGTCCAGAGATACGATTCAGTTCTGGATCAACTAAACTCGCTTTTATTTTGTACAATAATAATACAGATTCATTTAGTATACTGCAGCTGGCCATTCACATCAACGACACGGCTGTATTGAATTAGTAGGCTCCAGGTTCCACTTATCCATCAGCATAGCCGAAATAAATTCAATACGCATCATATTTTGAAAATTATTTTAATGAAAAACTGGTTAACCAGAGATGGTAGCCGATTCGGCTAACTTGTTTCCCTTAGAAGCGAACCATTTGCCCACACCCTTGAGCCTGTTGGAGATTTGGGAGACGGTTCCGTTGATGGCTCCCATGGTGAGGTCCGTAGCTTTCTGGTGGACTTTGACAACTCCGTTGTGGACACTAGCGGCTGCTTTCCCAGTGATGTTGTGGACAGATTGCGCCACGTTGGTGCCTACTTGCATCCCCTTAATGACGGCTGACATGGAAGAGTTTATTGCCTTTTCGCCAATCCCCAGGCCGAAGTTGGTGGCATTTGATATCATGCTCGTGGGCATGTACTTGCCACCGGGTAACGATTTCACCGTATCTGTGAAATAAACATATTTGTATGTACTTAATGCTTGCTTACTTTATTCTGATTACATTCTTATTGTATCTAGTTCTAGCCGGTTTTGATGACAGGAAATTGTGAATATTTTTATACTTTCTAAATTTTGTAAATTTGGAAATTTTGCCCGTACAATAAATAAATTATAGGGACATCCCTATGTATGCGCGGTATAACTATGATTTCGGTGAGGAAAGCGAATAGAGCATGTTTTACTGGATGTACCTTCTCCATTATAACCTAACAGGAATAGATATACAACAAGCAACCCCTCCTCCATAATAAAGTATGAACTATTTTCACTTTGTGAAATCGAACAATGACAGATTCACGCAAAATATTGAAAATATCACGATACGTCGGTATTTACCACCCCCCCCCCCCCCCCCCCCCCAAATCATTATTAAATTTTGATTTACTGAGAATGGATCCAGGGCGAGACTAAAACATACTTTGAGCATAAAAGGTAAAATTATGAAATCCAAGATTTATCACACATCCAAACCAAAGAATCATAATTAATCGGAGTCGCCCCCTCCATTTACCCCACCGATAATAAATTTGAAACTCCCACGGTTTGTTCCATAACTGTACCGTATTCTTAATTAAACAACAGGTCGAGAATGGTAGCTTGGGCAGCACCTAAAAGAATTTAGATACTATAACTCCCTCTAGCCCCCTCCACAATTTCAAATCCAGAATTTCCAAGGTTTTTTGTACAACTAGACGAAAATTGGGATCGAACAAATGAAAGAATCACGAAAATCGGTTAACAATAGTAGCTTGGTCAGAGCGTATTAGGATTGGCTATTAACCCCCTCCTCCCCCGTCAACGATGGCAAATCTAGAATTTTCAAGGTTTATTGCACAACTAAACGAGAATTAGGATCGATCAAAAGAAAGAATCACGAAAATCGGTTAAGAATAGTAGCTTGGGCAGCGCCTATTAGGATCGGCTATTACCCACTCCACCCCCTCCCCCGTTGCCAAATCCGAAATCCTAATGTTTGTTACATAACTTGACCGAAATCGGGATCAAAAAAAAAAAAAAGAATCACGAAAATCGGTAGAGAATTGTAGATTGAGCAGCACATTCAAGGTTCAGCTATTACCCTCTCCACCCCCTCCCCGATGCCGAATCCGAAATTCCCAAGGTTTGTGGCAAACTAGACCGGAATAGGTTTCGAAAAAAAATAATCACGAGAATCGGTAAAGAATAGTAGCTTGTGCAGCGCTCACTAGGATCGGCTATTACCCTCTCCACCCCCCTCCACGATGGCAAATCCAGAATTCCCCAGGTTTGTTGCATTCTTAGACTAAAATTGGAATCAAACGAAAAAAGAGTAACGAAAATCGGTAAAGAATAGTAGCTTGGGCAGCGCTTACTAGGATCGGCTATTACCCTCTCCACCACCTTCCCGATACCGAATCCGAAATTCCCAAGGTTTGTTGCAAAACTCGACTAAAATTTGGATCGAACAAAGAAAGAATCTTGAAAATCGGCTCATTCTTCAAGGCATAGGAAAATTCGCTAATGCTGTATTACATCAATATTAGGTCCGGTAAGTGCTTACCCATGGCTTTTTCGGTCACCTGCTTGCCGATATTCAGAGCTTGGAGACCCACGTTGCGCGCAGTGTCCACACCTTTCTGAGCCAGTTCGCTTACATTCCCCACAGCTTGGGAACCAAGGCTAATTATACTCTGAATTGTGAAATTTGAAAGTCCAGTCCCATTGCTCACAATGTTATGTTTGGCGGTGAGGAATTTGTCAGCAGTGGAATTGATTCTCCCAAGGATGCTCCCGATGGTCGTGTTGGAGATTGCTGCAGCAGCAGAGGAGACAGCTGACGCAGCCGAGGAGGCCACAGAGTTAGCAGTATCAGTTACAGTGGTCGTAGTGGTATCATCAGCCGCGCCGCAGAGGGCGATGAGGAAAAACAAACAGTAGACTCTCATGATTCTTCTTATTTTCCCTTCAAGCGATCGACGCTAACTAACGTCAGCATTATATAGGTAGGTACCCATTCGTGGCCTTCATTGATTATTCATATCGTACAACATTGAGCGCATTTGATCTCTTCGATAATGCACACATCCGTTGATGTGTACTTATAAAAAAATTATTCGCACACACTCAATAGATATTTTGTGTGTGTATCTTGTGTCCGACAAAACAAAAATATTCGTAGACACATATTTGTTTAATTGTATTCGAACGTTTATTGAGCTGGGGAAGTGTAAATAATAACAACAAAAGCTCACCTTGATAATCAAACACGTTGCCACTGATTATTCTGTCCTTTTATTGAATCCGTCCACTATCCTTTGACAGAAACAAAGATTTTAAAAATCAAATTTAAAGTGAGTTTAAAATCTCTTCTTTCTTATTATGGCGCTGAATGTATTGTTGCTTCCTTGATTCCGGATAAGTGGGGGAAGCATTTTGATCAATTTTGGGTGGTGAGAAAGAAAATCCCAGTCATACGTTGTATTTTTTTGTTAATATTTCCAATAGATAATAAGCCTTTGTAATCGTATAGGGATTAAAATTTATTTTCTCTCTAACTTTGTCATTTTACGTTTCAAGGTGCTTAGATTCCATAACTGCAATGTCCGTCCGCCGCCCGGGCCATTAAAGGCCTTTAACTTGATGTAAAAAAAATCCGTTCTTTCGCACATGGCCTCAACTTGGGGTCTTGTTGGTCCTAAAGTCTAGCCAGACCGATCGCTTCACATGCATCAATGCTATGAGCCGAAAATGGTTGAAAAACGGGTTTCTTTCCCCTCATATTTAGGGATCCCCCACTGTCCCCCACATCCCTGGATCAATTTCAATAGAGTGTCCCTCCTATAATATGCGAAGCCTTGCTCATATGACCTAGCTTCAGAGGGACGTCCGTAAAACGCATTTAACGATAGGAGCCCAGCCTATTTGTCTTAAATTTTCGCCATGTATGTATATTGAATTGTTTTGAAAAATGAGCAAACTGTGTGCACATAAATTGTTGAATATAAATTTCACACAAAAAAAACTTACTGTAATTGATAATCTGATAGTCGAACAAAAATTATGAATTTCAAACACTTTTTGCAGTTTCTATCGCTTTTTCAGCAATTAACCCCACAAAATACGAATTTTCCACATTTTCCTTCATGAAAATTTGGTTTGCGACATTTCAACCCTCCTCAGGATTGAGATAAAAAATTCCATTGGACAGCAATTTTAGAGCTCAGAAAATTATCATAAAAAATCTTACCAAAAAAATCAATAAAAGTCTATATCAGTTAAATTTTTGCCCATTATAATTATGTTAAATTAATTTGAAATTACAGCATTTTGTGTGCAAAAAAAAGTATATATATAGTGTCCCAAAAGTACCCCCCTCCCCACAACTTTATCCACAATTTTGGAGATGTCGGAGTGAAATTTGGAGAGAATCTCTCGGGCTCCTGATATAACCTCTAAACCAAGATAGCGTGAAGTTCTGAGGTGAATTGAGAGCTTTCCAACGAGCAGAAAACGAGGTTTCGCGTTTTGATTTTCTTGAGCAGAAAACTATCGGAGTTACACTTCCCTAGCAACGAAGCGGTTGTAAGTACGTGAATTTGTTTACCGTTACGTGAAAAGCATGACGGAAAATTCGGCTAACCCCCAGCGTTAGATAGATACTTAACCCCACAGACAGATTGATACTTATTCATGTAAGAAAAATCCAAAAGTTTTAGGACTTCCCAAAGATGGTGAAACCAGAATTGCGTTATCGTATTTCGTTCTCCGAGTAAAGCTGATGAACCATGTTTTTTTTCTAAAGTAGGTATCGCACAATTTCAAAATTTGTGGAGAAAAGGTGAAGGGTGTGTGTGTGTTCAAAGCGCGCTCACCCAATTGTTGAATATAATGTTTACGGCCAAAAAACGTTTTCGAACGAAAAACTTGTTCGGCCTTACGAAGAAATTTTTGAATTTTTAAAATTGTTTACAGGTTGTACTGATTTATTTAGTATAATCTAATAAAATGAAAGTGCATTTTTCAGCATTAATTTTTGCAAACGAGTACATTTTGCTACCTCAATACCGAAGGTTGTGTTCGTGATAGAGGTCGAAAAAATGAGAACACTCCAAAATTAAAATTCCCACTTGCTTTTTGCGTTTCAGAGCTTGCTGATAAATTTTGGTTCCGTGGCTGTCTGTGATAGATCCTTATAACGTCCAAAACTATACCAAGTTTTAGTCCGATGGTGATGAAGTTTTCAGGGATTGTGCGGGTTAGCTCCTAGACGGTCCCCTGTAATTTTCAATGCCGTAAAATCAACAGTTGTCAGTGCGCATGCGTTAACGTCAACTTCTCTTAACGTCCATTTTCTCTTATCTGTTGTCCCTATTTCGTTCAAACTTGGTAGGTGATTGGGTATATATGTTGTAGAAAAATACCCTTTACATATATCGCGAATCATAGAGTAATACCAATTGCGCATGCGCGAAACTAATTTTGATTGACACTGGCAAATCTCCGAGTCTAATGGAACGATTTTGATGAAATTTTCAGAGATTGCGGAGGATCTAGACGGTCCCCTGTAACTTTCATTGCCGTCACATAAATAGTAATATGTGCGCAAGCGCTAACGTTAATTTATTATAACGTCGATTTCATATCATCTATTGGTCCGATTTCGTTAAAACTCAGGGTATAGATGGGTATGTTCCAGGAAAATTGGCTACGAATTATAACGCGATTGGTGGCGCAATAACTATAGCGCATGCGCAAAACTGAAATTTATCGACATAGACAAAACTACGAGACTAATAATGAACCGATTTTTATGAAATTTTCAAGGAATTGTGCGGGTTAGCTCCTAGACCCCTCCTCCCTAGGTCCCCTATAATTTTCAATGCCGTTGGATCAACAGTAGCTTGTGCGAATGCGCGAACGTGAATTTCTCATGACGTTGATTTCTCTCAACTCTCCACAAGAGACTTGGTACAGTTGGTCAGGGTGCGATGTGGCCACGGTCAGGTGAATCGCAGCCTGTACCTTATTGGCCTAAGCGATTTTCCTGAATGTGAGTTCTGTGAAGATCAATTGGAAGATATGACGCACAAACTACAAGAGTGCCCACTGTACGAAGAAGAAAGAACTCTACTAGGTCCTTTTGGACACCGAGACCTCACAGAATTTCTACGAAATGGAACTCATGTAGACCATAAAAGACTTATGAACTTCATGAAAGGTGCCGGAATTCGAGTGTAGTGAAATGAAAGTGCTAATTAAAATTTTAAAATCAGTTATTGTATATATATCATTTATAAGGCAAACACTCTTTAACTTAACTGGTTATATGTTACAATTATTGTAACATAACCATTAAATTTAAAAAAAAAAATAATTTCGTTCAAACTCGATAGGTAGTTAGGTATATGTTCTAGAAAAATGTCCTATAAATTATATCGCGAATGGTGTAATAACCATTTTGCATGCGTAGAACTTATCGATTGACTCAGACAAAACTCCGAGTCGAATAGAACGATTTTGATGACATTTTTGAGATAAGAAGTTTATAAAAAATTGATAGTAACTTTTTCAGTAAGTAGATATAGTTAACTGATTGGCCAAGTGCTAATTTTGTTTGCAGATTGTGTGCGGCATTTCAATTCTCGTGATGGGAGCCGTGGGAGCCATCGAAGAGAGAGGAAATCTCACCAACTTGGCCCTGGGGGTGCCGGCGGGGTTGCTGACTGTATTAGCCGCAGGTACTTGACTATTGATTATGCCCGTAAACCACATTAACCAACTTTACCATATTAACATAAACTACGAATCAGACATTATTTCATATTGAAAATCAAAATATAAATTAAGGTTCACCCGATTAATATTTTAGTATGGACCATGATTATGCCTTCCGTCCAAAAAACTTTACTATTTTGGGTAACGGATTCGGGTGACGAATTAGGATGACGAAAATACATTACGCGGTACATTTAATGCTTTTCCCTTTTACAACCAATTATTAAATTGATTCCCTATTCACTCTAGGAAGTTGAGACCTTTAGTTGAAACCTTTAGCTAATTTTATTCCTATTGAACGTAGATTCTAAAATTCGAAACGGAGGCTCTCCGGCTGTGGTGGAGTATAACAATAGATGGCCTTTTCCTAGCAGTAGATCATTAGAATTTCATGAGTCGAGATCAGAGTTGGACGTAATCGTAATCATGATTACGATTACAATAATAGGTTTCAGAGTTCAGATTACAATAACGATTATTATCACAGAACCTGGAAATATGTTTATGATTACAATTACTATTATGATTTCATTCGCAATCACAGTTTTTCCATAGTAAAGTTATATTCGTTATCACAATTTTTTTGCAATTAAGACTGTAATCACCAGTTTTTTATGTGATTTTGGCCATAACACTCAACGTTTCCTAAAAATAAGCCTGTCACCGCTTCTGATCATCCCATATGATTTTCAACATGATTGCGTCATTAATAGCTACTGCGCATGCGCCAAAGTGAAATCCTTGTAACAACCTTAATTTTCACAGTTTTCAGTCAATTGTGATGAAATTGTCAGGGAATGCGCAGGCTGGGTTGTAGATAGTCCCCTATCAGTTTCATTGTTGCCAAATCAATATCTCTCTCTGCGCATGGGCGAATGTTAATTCCGTTATGCTCTATTAGCGAATTTTTGAAGAAAATTAAGCTATTGCTCTCGCCTCAAAATTTGTAGAATGTGATTTTTTGAAAAAATTTTGTGCAGAAATCCGTTTCAGGCTATTCTGAATCATATTCTGAACGCATTTTTTTTATGTATGTATGTATGTATATATGTATGTATGCATGTGTCATTCCAGACGATAACTGTCCGTAGAATTGTGCTAGAAACTTCAAACAAATTTTAAGATGTTAAGGACACAAAACGAAAGTTCAAGTTCGTTGGCCAGCATGATCGGATTACATCTTCGGGTTGAAATTTTCAAAAATGTAGTCAAAAATTTCAAAATAGCCTGTTTTTTGCGATTTGTTGTGCGAAATATTTTTTTCGGCATACTAATATGTGGTATATTCGGAATCGGCGTAAAATTTCCTATAAGAATATGTAGCAAGTTTTCAAAAATTTCAAAGTTGAAAAATCAGTCAAAAATCGATATACCTAATCGAAGATTTCTTCAAAAATTCGCTCATGGGGTCATGCTGCATGACTGGACTTTTTTTTACTCTCTAGTCGTCCGATCTCGCTGGAATTTGGATTGAAGTTGAGGGATTTCAATTTGATCATTCCACATCAATTTCAACATTATTGCGTCATTAATAGCTACTGCGCATGCGCCAACGTGGAATCCTTGTAACGACCTTAATTTTTACAGTTTTCAGTCGATTTGGATGAAATTGTCAGGGAATGCGAGGGTTAGGTTGAAGATGGTCCCGTACCTATTTCATTGTTTGCGCAGAGCAAACGTTAATTCCATTATGCCCTATTTTTTCACTCTCTAGTCGTTCGATTTCACTTAAATTTGGATGATAGTAGGGAAAAGACGATTCGATTACTTCATCTTTATTAATTTCAACATGATTGTACCATTAGTAGCAACTGTGCATGTGCCAATATGAAATCCTTGTAACGACCTTCGGAGCCCCAGAGATTCTCTCCAAATTTCACTCCGACATCTCCAAAATTGTGGATAAAGTTGTGGGGAGGGGGGTACTTTTGGGACACTATATATATACTTTTTTTGCACACAAAATGCTGTAATTTCAAATTAATTTAACATAATTACAATGGGCAAAAATTTAACTGATTTAGACTTTTATTGATTTTTTTGGTAAGATTTTTTATGATAATTTTCTGAGCTCTAAAATTGCTGTCCATGGAATTTTTTTATCTCAATCCTGAGGAGGGTTGAAATGTCGCAAACCAAATTTTCATGAAGGAAAATGTGGAAAATTCGTATTTTGTGGGGTTAATTGCTGAAAAAGCGATAGAAACTGCAAAAAGTGTTTGAAATTCATAATTTTTGTTCGAATATCAGATTATCAATTACAGCAAGTTTTTTTGTGTGAAATTTATATTCAACAATTTATGTACACATTGGGTTAGGTTGAAGATGGTCCCGTACCTATTTCATTATTCCCAATTCATCAGTTCATTCTGCGCATGCATGCGCACGCGTAAATTACATAGTGTAAATTTTTTTTCGTTTCTTAATTGAGCAATTATTTCGTTTCACTCTACATCTTGATTCACTCTTTTCCGCTATAGAATTTTTCAAGATCATTTAAAAATGTTAAATGGTCTATACATTCGTGATGGGCACGTAAACGAGGAGACTATGCGCCTCACCCAACTTGGCAGACTTTTTTTTTTTTTTTTTTTTTAAAGAATGGAGGTTCAAGGAATCTATCTGCTCAAATCGGTATTGAACTGTCCATGGCTCTCATGATTTTCCCAGGCTGAACGACGATCCGATCTTATTTTACCCCAAGAGGCGGATTTCTCGAAGATATTGCATTCGGGCTGCGTCGAATAACTCTGAGGTGCTCAGTCATGTTGTGTAATACAAAGCTGAACTAATAAATTATGAGAACCGTCTCTCACTCACGTTCCTGGAGTCAGTTACTGCAGTTCGGCTGGAAGTACAATGAATACCTACCATGAATACCATTAGTTGGCAGTGAGTTCGTACTGCTTTACGATTCGAGACAGATTGGACAGATCTCGGAAGGGAGTTCCCGATTCCTACCAGCATCTTGCACACAGATCACGCACGACTTTATTTCGGTCCATCAATCACCTCAGAAACACAATCCCAACTTTCCACGCGCACGGATATACTTTAAGCTCTCAGCTGTATTTCTTTTCCAGATATCTGAGCAAGTACGTGGGGTTCGAGAATACTTTTCATTGACCCTCCGGTCAATGTGAAAATACCAGTAGCAAGAAGGATGGATGGAAAACAAATATTACGGTTACGCGATCTAAGCAAGATACAACTTTAGTCGATATTTCCTTGAATACAAAAATGTTATGTACCACTTCAAGATGTATTTTGTCTGCACTTGTTAAACTCTAGGATTCGTTTCAGAATACCTCAAAACGGATTGCGATGAAGAAATTTTTCGAAAGTTTTAATTTTAAATTTTTTGGAGCCATTGCAATAGCTTCATTTTCTACAAAATGTTGTAGATTTTGTTGATATTCAACTTAGATGAACTTTGGCCAGGGCCGTCGCATGGGTGGGGCGACCAGAGGGGTGACGCAGTGTTTCGACTAATGTGATTCAGGTGGAAAAAAGTCAAAATCAACATTTTCGAAATAGAAATAAGAACATCTGGTGCGAGGCTTCACACTGCTTTCCTTACTTGTATTCATTTCACATAGATGCTATCATGATGGAACACATCTTTGGGAAGTTTTTTTTCTGATTAGGTAGGTAGGTACTGCTTTTTCTTATTCTAAGAAAGTGCTAAAAATTATGTTTTTACATTTATTTAGCTCATTACTGTCTATAGGGCATCTTTCTGGTCATGACGGTTATCGAATATCATTTGTATCCATAAGAAAAGTAACTCCTGTGATTTTCATCAATACCCTTCGAGCCATATTGAAGGAAAGACCAAAAAAGTGTAAAAAATTGTGATTTTCACCTATTTTTGAAGGTTTTTTGCTAATTACCGCCCTCAGAGAATTATCCCGGGTACTAGGGGTATGGGCCTATCATTTCTACCCAGAAGACGAGAAATTTCATCAAAATCCCTCGAGCCATTTCGGACAAAATGAAAAAAAAAAAAAAAAAAAAGCTAAAATCGACGTTTTTTCACCTACCTATTCTGATTTTTTAACCCCCTAAAAATGATCATTTTATGCTGATTTTTCTACAGTAGCTCTAGCTCTTGGGTATAAAAACCCAACCCCGAAATTGGAATTCTCTTATATCGTATCGTAGGTTCGCAATCGTGTACACAAGTTACACACATACACACACATACATACATTTTCATAAAACGTATAGATATGGGTTCAGGTTGAACAAAATACCCATCCTAGCATGAGTTTCAGAAATTGATTTTCAGGGTGATTGCAAGACTTTCCCTTTACCCTTCGGGTTAAGTAAGGAAAGTAAAAATACATCTTCAGCATCCAGGGTGGTAAGTTCCACAAATCGATTATATTTAATTGGAATAACCCTCTCTGGGTAACAACTCTATGCCCAGATTCTAACGCACCAAATAGAAAAATACTAAGATAGAATAGATAGAACCCCTAAGGACATTAGTCCACAGAAATCTAATATTTAATTGTCCTTCTTCTGATCATCTTAGGATGATCTGGGATGTTTCTCCTAAAAGTTTCAACGAATAATATTCTAAAATTTTGAATACCGAGTTTTAATACCTATCTCTTCTTATCAGAAATTGGACATTGAAAACCAGTGGTATAAAGTTGTCATTTTGAAAAAGTTTGAGTACAAGTTCGTCAAGTCTCGAAACTAAAAGCATTCTTTATGGAATTTAATGCTGAATTTGAATTTTCAACCCGTTAATTTCGTAAACCTCTGTAAATATTGATTTTTTCCAATTTTGAAGCAGTGAGTTTTTATTTAAAAATGGCCTTGAAACATAAAAGCCGAGTGTAAAACGGTCATTTACACCTTTCTAATTTATAAATATTACTTGATATTTAATATTCAGTGGAATTCAATGAAATTGTTACAAAATAACCATCTATTAGACCAAAGTTATCTTATTTTTAGATAACTTCATCAATAAAACGATTGGGCTTCAAAATTATTTTTCTTCTCTCTATTTATCTTATTTATATTAGCTTCCGCTATTAGATGGGATAATAGAACCGCAATATGCATTGCTCTAGACTCTCTTGGTTTCGCTCTTTTTCCCACCAAAACCTTAGTATCGAAACACGGTGCACCACAGCTAGGGAGGCGCCGCGGCAGCGGCAATGATAAAAAATTATAATTTTGAATTATGTAAAATACTGTAAAAAAATCAAATCAAATCTTTATTGGTCTCAAAAGCACGTAAATTATAAATGGATGGAATTATTAAATTTGGATTTTAAATTGAGCAACTGGATTTGTTTATACTTATACTGTTAGGTAAAATACCCTAATAATGAACTGCACTGTGTTGTAGCTAACGACATGTTGCCCCGGGCGCCAACAAAGCACGCGACGGCCCTGACTTTGGCACGGGATCGCTGTCGGTGTGAAAGATTATAATTACTACTTGATGAACCACTGTAATCAGCAAAGTGAACTTTGTAGCTAATTTGATCGTATTCAACTTGAGATGCTGAACGGGACCTCTCTGGAGTGGTAAAGTATAATTATAACATAAGGAACAATACTACTTGAATGACTTTCGCATTTTTCATCCGATTTCGATGACATTTTCAGTGATTTGGCGGTTTAGACTGTAAATGGTCCCCAATGAATTTAATTTCTCCCAACCCGATGATAGCCTTCACTCATGCATTATTTTCTCATTGCCTAAACGAGAACGGGACGAAGTGCCGCGCTTGATCCTAAGCCTGTATAGGACCACTGCTCACGCTAGACTTCGCCTTAAACGTATATACTTGGATTTAATACCGCCGTAAAATTCGTGCTCGATTCCAGAATAAACCAAAATGGTTGAATCTTGTTGTTTCGGGGACTTTCAAAGTGACATTCGTCCGGAAAGACCTGGATTCTACCCAACAATAACATATATTTTGATTTTTAACATCCAAGGAGTGAGTTTCGTTTTACTTTCGATCAACATTCATTTGACTTCTAGCATCCTACGCAGTCCCTTTTACTCCTCTCTTACTATTGATGAGATCAATTTTTCTTCCGAAGTTACTAAAATATACAGAGTTCGGGCGAAAGATAGGCCACTCAAGTTCAGGCCATGATTAGGTAGGTAGATACCAAAGATTATATCTACTTAGAAAACGCAATAGTAATTCAGAGACGGAACGTGCCTACATATCTTTTATATATTGCTTCATGGCTGACATTTTTTATTTCTTCCTACCAAGGGTAGTTACCAATTTGCAAACAAAACCAAGACAAACCTTTTTAGTTCACCGTACGGGACGACAGCCACTTGATTCATGGCGGATTCTCAATATTTACAAATAGGTACCAGTAAGTATAGATTGAGAAGCGTTTGTCGTAAATGTCTTTATCATGAGACGAACAAAAAGAGAATTTCATAAATCATATAGTATAATGATTCATACGTATTTATGCAAATGTTTAATCGGGCATTGAAAGCATAGATAAAAAGATTAAGACATGACTTCTATGAGGATAATCCTATTAAACGATCAAGTGAGACAGAAATTAAAAAAGGAAGGAAAAGTCGTAGAATCAAAAAATCTAATGAAAAGAATCAAGCAAAACTTGAAAATTATTACCGCTTGCACGGAAAAAACTCATGCATAGATATGTCTTTCGTATTACCCATTATACTACTCGTCATGACCCCCAGCCAAAAGACATATCTATGTCAAAAAACGAACCAAACTGTCGACGCTCTCGTCATCAGCCTGCTCAAACGTTAGAATTGCGCCCGGTACCTACATCATCTTCCAAGATCGATTAATTTGAACGGTAGATTGGTGGTCATTACTAATTAACATTACACATTACACTAAGACGGCTTTCACACTGGTTAAACACGAGACATCAGACCAGTAGACACGCGACTTGAAACATAAGACAAGTCCTTTCACACACGAGAGACATGTGCTTTTTGTATTTAGTCAAGTTAGCCATCTTGTCGATAGAGTTATCACTCAAAATGAGTTCCTCTCTCTTTGAGTATTCTGCTGCTGTCACATCATACAACGCCTGATATTCTTCTATCGCCTTGACGAATATGATATTGAATTGTTCTGTGTCCGGCAGCATCGTCCTAACGCGAGAAAAAGAGACAACGAAGGAAACGAGGTACCTACGAGGAACAACACTCTGTTTATGGAAGCGAAGTGCTAGACACAAACTGAAAAATGTGAATAACACAAACCGACTCGAGACGCGTGTTTTGAGAGCCTGGAACCCAGGGACGCCTGCCAGTGCAGATAATACTAACACACAATGCTATGAGACCTGCCCCGAATTCCAACCTGCCGGATCTCTTCAGACACCAGTTTCATGTTTCAAGAAGACATGAAGCACGTGTCTCTTCAGTGTGAAAGCTCTCAAGCGTGTCGCGTGTCTACTGGTCTGATGTCTCGTGTCTAACCAGTGTGAAAGCCACCCAAAGATTATTTAAAATACAAACATTCACAAAATAGGAAACTGAACAAGACTAAAGTCAAGTAGTAGGCAGGAACTCAAGCTTCGGTAGGTAAAATTGGTTCATGAATATTAGGGCGATTCTCAGAAAAAGGGTCAGCCCCCAATGATTCAGAAAAATACACGTTCTCGAATTGCAATTTTTACTGTTGCACGGATGGAGAGTAAAGTACCTAAGCAGGTAAGTAAAGTATTATTTGACTTTGGTATATTCTGTGGTTTCATTTTCGCGACTGTGACCAATAATAACTTCTAAATGATACTACGAAACCACTGAGTAAGAAATTTTCCTACCCAGTTACCCACCTTTTTTGTCGATGGGTACCACCAAAAATCTCTCAATCCTCGCCCTCCTATTTCATTGGTTTTCGTAGTATTACCCATCAAATCTTTATGGATATAGGTATCTTGAAAAACCCAGGCATGTAGAAGTGCAAAACAATGTGAATTCGCCTGGTCTAGAAGAAAAGTACCCTGTAATTAGATTTGAACTTGCAGCTAAAACTGGTCCTCCTACGTGGATAACCTTGCTCCGGTGGAAGGCTCAATTTGTACGCCCTGCAAGTCCTCAGTTGACTGAATTTAAACATTTTACGGCCCATCTTAATTTACCATTTCCCTCATCCTCAAGAACGAGCTATGGAATCTTTTATCGTTCATCTTCCATTCATTTAAAACATTACAATCTATATCTATATATTATATAAAAATCAATTGCTGTTCGTTAGTCTCGCTAAAACTCGAGAACGGCTGGACCGATTTGGTTAATTTTGGTCTTAAATTATTTGTGGAAGTCCAGAGAAGGTTTAAAAACGAGATGTTCCAAACCCGACTCGAGTAGGTACCTCCCACCCTACTGCCTTTTCCCCTCCGTTTGTTCCCCACTGGGTAACAACCGAACAGCTAACCCGTCTTATCACTCATCTATTTAGATTATAGTACTTTGACATGCGTGTTTAGTTTATACTATGTACTTTTAATTATATGTTATATATGTAGTTTAAATTACATTTATTATATGTTCCTCCGCATGCATGTTCCTCTGTTTCAACATGCTATTTTGTTACCATTGCACATGCCAAACGAAGAAGAAATTCAATCTTCGCCGGCAAATAGAATCTTGGAATAGTTCGGACAAAATTAACACGCCAAACAATGAATTTTTTATTTTCAGGAAAATTTCTTGAGTTTTATTACTCGTTTAAGGCCGTATCACCTAAGGCCAAAACGTGAAGAAGAAGAAGTGCTTTTTTCCAAGGTCAGCTTTTTCGACCATTGCGCTTCCTGACGAAGCATTTTTAAACTCACTTGGGAAAATTAGAACACGTCCTAATTTTTACCTCGACGCAAGAAAAATGCTAAACATAACCCTTGGGGAGGTTACAATTCAATGAAAAACCCCTAGGAGCCCTAACCTGACAGATTTCCTCCTCAACATCCACAGCTGACCTTGAAAAAAAAGCACTTTGCCCTTCTTCACGTTTCAGCGTTTAAAATGCGGAAAAAATGCAAGTGTGATTCGGCCTTTACTGTGATTTTACTTTACTCTTTTCTAAGTCACTCTCTCTTCTAAGTCAGTCTCTCTTCTAAGTCAGTCTCTAAGTCACATGGAAAATGAGTGGTGGTAATTTATTGTTCCTCTTACAAAAAATAAAAGCTTTATTGTTCTATTAATTTGTCATTTTGCATCAATTTTATTTTCCCTACTCCATTTGAAATATGTGTTCAGATACAATGAATCAAAAGGTTGAAGATTGCAATAAATTTTATAGTTAAAAATGTAAACGTAAAAAGTTGCTCTAATTTCAAAATCTATGAACTCGAGAAATGGCAAAAAATTCGTTAAACAAATTTTCTTTTATAATTTAATGGGAAACTTTCTTGTGTTGGAATTTCACACTTTTGACCCCAGATTCGGATTCAGCACACTTGAAAACCATCTACTACTAATTCGCAGCTCAAAATAATGTTAAGTCTAGCCAATAAACGGGTGATAAGATCATGCAAGAGAGCTGAAGGCTCCTTCAGACAGGTGAGGGCCATGACATCATCGTGCAAATGAATTACAAGAGCCGTATTACTGGTCTGATACCCACCGTACAGCTACTTTTTGCTCTCGTTAAGATCTGTCTATTAAGCAAATAAAAAATAACCACGCAAATTCTGAATTGTTTTATTATTCATTTTCATTTAATTTCAGATTAAAATATTTATTAAAACGAGTTTGCCACCCTGGAAATTTTGAACATTATCAGGCAGATTAGCTTCATGAAAGTATTTAAATTTGAACTTGTAAGGTGCATGCTGAAAAAGTCATGAGGTTATTAAGGCAGGTATACCTTCATAAATGAATATGAATTAGAATTAACTCGGAAGTTCATGCTGCTTGACTGAAACTTTTAAAATCATGATCCTACTGTCTTACGTCAATCTGAAAGATATGAAAAATACTTTAAAAATACTGGCGTTCAAGTTCGATTCATTATTTGTTTGTACATTTGAAAATAACTCCCTGCAGTTACGGATATTTACGAAGGTTGGCAACGCTGAGCGGTTACTTTGTAGGGGGGGGGGGGGGGAACATGATGGAGTGGGAGGTGCTCGCGTTCGATTCACTATTAATTTTTTTGTACATTTGACAATAACTCCCTGCAGTTACGGATATTTACGAAGGTTGGCAACGAATTTCTTTAGTTGGAAACTAATTTCACAAATTAATCATATCACGAGCTACTTGAAAATTTTCAAATCTAACCCATAGAAGGGGAAGGGGGGGGGGGAGAAATAGGGTATCTTTGTCATCACTGAACAAACTGGGGATTTGATTGTTGTATATGTTTGGAGTATTCTAACTTATATCACAGGCGACTTGAAAATTTTCAAATCTAACCCATAGGAGGGGAAGGGGGGGAGGAGAAATGGGGTATCTTTGTCATCACTGAACGGACTGGGGATTTGATTGTCGAATATGATTAGAATATTCTAACTTATATCACAGGCTACTTGGAAATTTTCGATTCTAACCCATAGGAAGGGAATGGGGGAGGGGGGAATAAATGGGGTATCTTTGTCATCACTGAACGAACTGGGGATTTGATTGTAGAGTATGTTTGGATTAGTAAATTCAAGTCAAAGACTTACTTTTTTCAAAATTTTCAAATCTGACCGACAATGGATTGAGAGGGGGGTGGCGGAGTTATAGCGTTTCGAACGTCACTGAACTAATTTCACAAATTAATTATATCACAGGCTACTTGAAAATTTTCAAATCAAACCCATAGAAGGGGAAGGGGGGGGGGGGGGGGGAGAAATGGGGTATCTTTGTCATCACTGAACGAACTGGGGATTTGATTGTTGTATATGTTTGGAGTATTCTAACTTATATCACAGGCTACTTGAAAATTTTCAAATCTAACCCATAGGAGGGGAAGGGGGGGGGGGGAGAAATGGGGTATCTTTGTCATCACTGAACGAACTGGGGATTTGATTGTCGAATATGTTTAGAGTATTTCAACTTATATCACAGGCTACTTGAAAATTTTCAATTCTAACCCATAGGAGGGGAAGGGGGGGGGGGGGAGAAATGGGGTATCTTTGTCATCACTGAACGAACTGGGGATTTGATTGTCGGATATGTTTAGAGTATTCTAACTTATATCACAGGCTACTTGAAAATTTTCAATTCTAACCCATAGGAGGGGAAGGGGGGGGGGGGGGAGAAATGGGGTATCTTTGTCATCACTGAACGAACTGGGGATTTGATTGTTGAATATGTTTGGAGTATTCCAACTTATATCACAGGCTACTTGAAATTTTCAAATCTAACCCATAGGAGGGGAAGGGGGGGAGGAAGAAATGGGGGTATCTTTGTCATCACTGAACGAACTGGGGATATGATTGTTTAATATGTTTGGAGTATTCCAACTTATATCACAGGCTACTTGGAAATTTTCAATTCTAACCCATAGGAGGGGAAGGGGGAAGGAAGAAATGCGGGTATCTTTGTCATCACTGAACGAACTGGGGATTAGATTGTTGAATATGTTTGGAGTATTCCAACTTATATCACAGGCTACTTGGAAATTTTCAATTCTAACCCATAGGAGGGGAAGGGGGGAAGAAATGGGGTATCTTAGTCATCACAACGAACTGGGGATTTGATTGTCGCATATGTTTAGAGTATTCTAACTTATATCACAGGCTACTTGGAAATTTTCAATTCTAACCCATAGGAGGGAAAGGGGGGGGGGGGAGAGAGAGAAATGGGGTATCTTTGTCATCACTGAACGAACTGGGGATTTGATTGTTGAATATGTTTGGAGTATTTCAACTTATATCACAGGCTACTTGGAAATTTTCAATTCTAACCCATAGGATGGGAAGAGGGGGAGGAAGAAATGGGGGTATCTTTGTCATCACTGAACGAACTGGGGATTTGATTGTTGAATATGTTTGGAGTATTCCAACTTATATCACAGGCTACTTGGAAATTTTCAATTCTAACCCATAGGAGGGGAAGGGGGGGAGGAAGAAATGGGGGTATCTTTGTCATCACTGAACGAACTGGGGATTTGATTGTTGAATATGTTTGGAGTATTCCAACTTATATCACAGGCTACTTGGACATTTTCAATTCTAACCCATAGGAAGGGAAGGGGGGGAGGGGGGAAGAAATGGGGTATCTTAGTCATCACTGAACGAACTGGGGATTTGATTGTCGAATATGTTTAGAGTATTCTAACTTATATCACAGGCTACTTGGAAATTTTCAATTCTAACCCATAGGAGGGAAAGGGGGGGGGGGAGAGAGAAATGGGGTATCTTTGTCATCACTGAACGAACTGGGGATTTGATTGTTGAATATGTTTGGACTAATTCAAGTCAAAGACTACTTTTTTCACATTTTTGAAATCTGACCCAGTGGTGAGGGGAGGTGGGAGAATGTTAGAGTGTTTTGAACGTTACTGAACCAACTGGGGATCTGAGTGGGCGAATCTACCAGAATTACTTTAACTTGGGTCACAGGCTATTTGATAATGTTCAAGACAACCTGTGCAACGCACGGGTGAACCAGCTAGTGATTTATAATTTTCGTGTAACGGATACGAGTAAGGTAACAGACCGACTAGCGACTAGTCCTAGATCATTCAACAATCATTTCTTCTGAGCAAGAAGTATCCGTAATTCAATCCATTTCAAAGCTCGGATTGAAGGTTTTAAATTCACCTCGAGGGGCCAGATAGGAGAGCCCATAGTAAAATTGTCGGTGAAACTACGAATGCAGGGAAAACCTTTCTCGAACCCCTTTCTTTAATTCTTTCCCTAACGAATAAATTAGGACTTTCACAAGGGAATCTGAAATTATAGGACGAGTCTCCGCGGTTTTTTACAGCTCTTTTTATCTTCAGTGTTGAATCGAGAATTTTCTTAGAAAATAAAGCTATTGCAATGGCTCCAAAAATTTTAAAATAAAAATTTTCAAAAATTTTCTTCATCGAAATCTGTTTTGAGGCATTCTGAAATGATTCCTGGATTTTAACGCTTTATATATATATATTATATATATATATATATATATATATATATATATATATATATATATATAAGTAGTAAGTGGGCACGTTTGGAACAACTGAGAGAAAACTAACAGTAAAATATTTAAAGTGAAAACTAACAGTAAAATATTTAAAGTGAAAACTAACAGTAAAATATTTAAAGTGAAAACTAACAGTAAAATATTTAAAGTGAAAAATAACAGTAAAAACTTTTCAACACAAAACATCAGAACCAGTGACTTTTTCTTTTTGGGCGGTAAGTTAAAAGAATATTTTTCCCATTAGAAACTTTAGTGAAACTCTAAAAAATTACAGTAGGTTTTAATTTTTAATGACATGTATCACTAAAAATTGTATATATTAATTATACCATCAGCTCATTCTGTAAACTCTATACAATGCATTTTATTACCATTTTTAAGTGTCACTTTACCTTTATAGATCAATTTATATTTGTCTTTCACGAGTGTTTCTAAATCCCCCTCTTGGTTAAACCTATTTTTTAAAAAATGAATTGGTAACAATATGTTGGTAAAGCCACCCTCCAAGTCTACCGCTATAGTTTCGCCAAATTTAGCTTTCACCTTTTCCGCTTTAAGGATCACATAAGGTTTGTTACGTTTTAAATCATTAAACGTACTAAATTCGCTCCTACCATTGATTCTTTCCAAAAATTTATCGGCCATCTTTTATTATAAAACCCCATTCCTTTAACTCATCGTTTCAATTTTAAAAGTTGCCACAAAAACATCAGAACCAGTGACTTTTTCATTTAACGACTTGAATCCCTGTTAATGATCCAAACGTGCCCACTTACTACCGATTTTTATATAAAGAGTTTCTTAAATGTTTACGTTTAATATCCCCAAGGTAAAGTATCGATAATATCGGTTTCTTTGTTTTCCATTATATTTCGTTTATCATATTGAAATTTAAACTCTTTTTCCACTTCTTTGTTTACTAATGTTTTATCTTTTACATTTCGCGTAATCATGTTATATTTAAGCTTAACGCTGTTTATTTCTTTTATTAACATTTTATTCATAGCTTCTCTATTTAATGATTTACCGTTTTGATAATTCAAAGTAAATCCTTTAACTTTCATAGTTTCTTTTCCTTGATTGGTTATATAAGCGTAACTCTTGGGGCCCGTACTAATCCATTCTACAATGTGATTATTTTTTCCCAATTCATCAGTCCACTCACCCAACATACAGCCAGTTTTTACAGAATTTTTCCCATCATCAATATAAACAATACTATCTGTATCATAATAAACAACATTCTTTCCTATTTTATCAAGCATATCATATAGTCTCAATCTTGCATTGGAAGTGGTAAAAGCAGCTACAAAAACGTTAGTTGAAAAACTATCTTCGATGTATTGATTCAAAAATTTATAAGATATTTGCACGATATTGTCATTCAGAAATTGGCATGAACCAATTTCTAGTCTGTCATCTAAAAGTATATCGTACCATCTTGTTATATCAACAACATATTCAGATTGTGACATGTTCAATCTTTGCCCAAACTTTCCCCACAAAGAATTCAAACAAATCTTTGCTACTGCTCTTCGTCCAGGATTTGGTTTAATACTTTCTTTTTCTAAATCTATATCGAGACTTCCTTTAACGCTTTTTATATATTCTTCAATAGTTTCAAAGTCGCTTTCCCACGGGCTAGTCTCTAGTTTTATTTTCATAAATGTTTTTACATATTCTTTGAACAATTCATTACTTTTTTCTTTGAAATGCCATACTTCGTAAATTTCTTGAATCTTATAACCTTTTTCAATAGCTTTATTTACTTCATCTGTAGTCCAAGTATCAACCAGAGCTCTTTCATTTTCATCGTGTGAACAAGTATTACATTTATCTACAAAACATTTTTCGCATAAAATAAATAAAAGTTTATCTCTTTTGATCGGTAGAACTGGGTGATATAATTTTTTAGGAGGTAATATTTTACATTTGATTAAACCGTACCAATTTTCATCATATTTCTCAGGTTTATGAATTTTTGTTGGATGACCTAAGGGATAATAATCGAAATATTGAACTGTTGGATACAAACTACAAACATCGATATATCTTAATTTTTTATTTACGACTTTCAATTTACTAGCATTGGTTCTGCCACCAAAAAATGCGTCTCTAGGATTTAATGGTTCCACTATTACGTTTCCACTACTTTTTACTGCTGCTTTACCCTCTTTCGATTTAATCCAGTTACATTCCCACATTTCTACTAATTGGTATCCAGCGTCAATGATTTGTTTACTCCTTTCCTTCGTTTTTTCATACAAGTCTCCCATAGATAGATGATTTACATTATTGGGAGTATTTTCATGAAAACATGTAGGACAGCCGTGCCAAAAACACCCGTGATACTGATAAACCGTGTTAGTAATTTGATCAAAACCATCAACTTTGGCACCACAAACAGTTACTTCCCCTCCATTCAATGCGTGCTGTACATTTTTAAAAGTATTCAGCCAAGTGATAGATCCTTTGCTAAACATTTCCTTTCTGTCCTCTTTGATACTTGCTATCGTATTTTCCTGTAAATATAAGGACCGAAAAATGGCCATGCAAACACTCGCTATAGTTAAATATTGGAAAGGATCGATATTAGCTATGTCTAAAAATTGCTTCCTAAATTCAATACAGCCCCTTCGCAAAATATCGACATCTGATTCACAATATTCTAATATTTCTTTCTGAAAGTCGAATATATAATTTTCCTTTACTTTTTCAGCGTGCCATTTCAAAAATGCTTTTCTTACTTCGGGTTTCATTGAATCAGCCCCATAAAATTTAGTATCAGGAATTGGACCAACGTAATTTTGATTATCTCGAGTATTGAAATAATGGGGGAAATATCCTTTTTTTAGTTCTGTTAATCCGAACGTTTTTGGAAAAGCAGATAACGGAGATGCAACGAAGTTAGAACTATCGATTATTCTTATTATTCCTTTAATTTCTAATAACATTAGTTTAGTTCCATTATAAATAGTGTAAGGTTTCAGAGTATTTTCGACGCAGTATTTAAGAATGAATTGAGAATCATATCCTTTTGCATAATGTGCTATGGCAGTGTACCCTTTGTGTTTACTTGAAATCAACCACTCGCAAAATTCCTCATTAGTTTTGAATACGAATTTAGTACCATCGTGGTAGTGAGCTATAACAAGATTTGCTTCATGGGTTCCTGTTTCCTGCATTGCTTCGTAATCAAATGTTATGTATTTTTCGGTGTAAGTACATTTTTCTGCTGTGATATCAGAACGATTATTACAAGTACAAGGTACTGTACAATACCCACCGTTTGATCGTCTTGCTAACATAAAACATTCATGACCACCTATATCGTCGAATATTTCTTGACAGTTTCGACATTTTCCAGAACCACATCTATGTTCGTCGGTTCTTTTGCAAATTTTCCCGCAGTTTAAACATTTATAGATTATTTTACAAACTTCTTTATGATTTTTAAAGCAATTATCATTATAACAATAACGGTTACAATCGTTACAGAATATTTTATTTTTATCTTTTTCATCGTGTTGTATTTGTTTACAGAGTGTACAGACATCTTTATTTCTAGTCTTTTTGCATTCATGTTTCTCTTTATTATTATAGGGAGTATCACAATTTTTACAGTAATATGAGGAGGCGTAAAAGGCTGCTACACTATTAATAACATCAAAATGATTCCCATCTTTATAAAGATAAATTATAGTATCTTTCTTTTCTCCTTCGTAAATAACGGTATTGAAATTTTCGGCGCAGATAACTTTAACTTGAATGTCTAATAATTCTTCAACAACTTTGATATCTTGCAATGTGAAACCTTCCTCGGTGTATGAACCCATTTTTTCGCAAAGTTCTTTAGCTAAATCTAGTTGAATTGGGCGGCCCATTCTTATTTGTTTTACATCAATTTCTGAGAGTTTCCGATTGAAAATATCCTTAGTATGATAAGTTAACGCGGTAATTATGGCTCTTGGACAGCATAAGTTATCGACATTTTTAATTTGAGTGATACATTTTTTTGTGTGTTTACTCTCAGCCAAATTTAATATTTTGACACCTCTTGCTCCTCTCGGTAAATTGATGATTTTAATGTGAAACGTAGTATTGGTAATTTCAACGTTTTCGTTTGAACTAATAATGTTGCTTACGTGTTGGGTAAATTCTTTAGCTTGTATACTAGAAAAAACGTTTGATTTACTACTTAAATCTTTCGATATATCATGGTGAAAATGAGGGTTTTGGGCAACGATCATAATTTTATCCCCGGTTTGGAAATTAGATTTTTCTTTAGCCAAATTTAACATAGCAAATACAGCTTTTTCGACTTGTATGATATTAGATAATTTTATACAATAATCGATTTCTGTAGTTTTAAATTTTTTAATGTATCGAGATTTAGTTTCTATAATAGTAAAAGGAGATTTTCGTTTTTCTTTGTTTTCATTAACCAAGTCATCGTCGAAATTGAACATTTTTCCTGTTTTTACTTTAAATGCATGCCCTTGTGGGTGCATTAGATGTTCGATGATATTGATTTTTTTATTCGGTTTTTTAATTTTAATATGTTTTTCTTTAGCTATTTCGCGTAGTTCTTTAACAGTTAGTTTTTCTAGATCACTTTTCTTAAAGTATACATTTTTAATATCATTTAAAGCTGTAATAAGATTATTTTTCTTCATTTTATAACCACCTTTTAAATTGTAATCTTTCGCTTCATTTCTCAAATCTTTAACTCTGAATCCTTTCTCAACGACTCTTTGTTGAGGTTTAAGAGTTTGGTTAGGGTCATTTTTTAGATGGAATGGTGCTTTTAAATGACGAGCCCAGTTTTTATATGTGATTTTTCGATCACATTTTTCACAGATTTTATCTGCATATCGTTTTTTAATAGTATCTTGCATTTTTATTATAGTAGGGGTTCTTTTAACTAACCCTTCATTTTTTTTCGTATCGTTCATTTTTATTAGAAAAGAGATTCTTTTAACTAATCCCTCAATTTTTATATTATCCACCCGCTTTTTCTTGTATGGATACTATATATTGTTGTTTTAATGGAAAATTTCCATTAAAACGTTTTTATTAATATTTAAAGGTGAGGGCGATTCGCCCCCACCTTTAATAGATTGGGTTTTAAACAAACTTGATGTTATACATGTCTCTCCCATTTATTGATTTGGTGATTCCATGGTACACTAAGCAAACACCGTACTCAACTAGAGCTTGGAGTTCATTTTTATCAAATTTTTGAATACATCTTTCTGGTATGAACACTCTAAATTCTCCTAGATTGGCTATAACAGCCTCCCACGAGTATTTCGTTGACACAAATTCAAAGTTTATAATTTTGTAAGGTTTTCCGATTTCTAGTTCAGAAAGCTTGTTTGTGTTGTTTTCAAAATTAAGTTTTTTCAATAGCTGCTCCCTATTCATTTCTATTTATTTATTATAGAATATATTCTTTTAACTAGCCTTCCATCTTTAAATAGGAGACCCGGTGAATCACCGGGTCTCCTATTAAGGCAAATACGAGTCAATTTGATTTTTAACAGTAAATACCTCGTACCCGTCGATTCGACGGGGGGTCCTATGTAAAGTCGAATACAAGTCGAGAACATTTAAAGAAAACTTTTGAAAACTCTTAAAGGTGGGGGACGAATCGGCCCCACCTTTAACGTTAAAGTCGAATACAAGTCGAAAGCATTTAAAGAATATTTTTTTAAAAACCCCCCCTCTTAAAAAGTCGGGTCGAGAACATTTAAAAAAGATTTTAAAATTCTTAAAGAGGGGGAGCAAATCGCTCCCCCTCTTTAACGTTAAAGTCGAATACAAGTCAATTGACTAAAAAAGCCGACGCTCACATGTGAGCCGCGGCTTTTTCATTTCATACGAAAAAGCCGCGGTCGGAAACCCGACTGCGGCTTTTTCATTTCATACGAAATTTTATGGCTCACATGTGAGCCGCAAATTTTGATCTCGGTTAACAATTGTTTGGTTCTTTCGAGCCTGAACCAATAAGTTTTTTCTAGAATTCTGTTTTTTGTAGTTCTTGAGCATAGAAAGATCCTTCAATCTCTTCGTCGTTTAAATCTTTTATTTTGTAAGTAATTGGATTTGTTGGTAGAATTCCAGAAACCACAAAAATTTCTCTAGTCCATTTAGCATCATATTTATTCCCAAATGTTTTCTTAAATCTTGTTATTCGAACTCGATCTCCAAGAGAAAACTTTACTTTTTGTGAGGCTTTTTGGTTCCTAAACAATCTAACTAACACTTCATCTTCGTTATTTTTATTAACTTGTACAGGTATCATACCAATCGATCTATGGAAATCTTTAAAATTGTATTCATGAATCAAATCCTCTAGAATATCGATCCATTTCTTATTATTTCGTACTTCAAAATGGATTTTCATTTTTTCGTTTAAAGTTCTATTAAATCTTTCTATGATTGCCGATTTTTCTTCATTCTGTGTATGATACATTTTTATTTGGTGACTTTTCAGAAATTCTTTAAACATTTTATTTTCAAACTCTAAACCTTTGTCAGTGTGCAGTAAATTAGGAGCTTTATGATTTTGTGATTTGGCCTTTTCTATGATTTTCTCAAAAGCTTTTGTTACGCTTTTTCCATCCTTTTTCTTCAAGGGTAAGGCCCATGCAAATTTTGAAAATGTATCGATAACATTAAGCATATAACCGTATCCATCATTCTCTTTTTCATAATTTTTCATGATTATCAAATCAGCAGCCCACAAATCATCAATACCTTTAGTAAATATTGTCCTTTTTTGAAATTTATTTCTTATCGACTTGTGTAATTCTTTAGCGAGAGATAATTTTTCATCAACATTCAGATCTTCTACTACAGTTGGTTCTTCAGAATTTTCTCTCTCGGGGGAAGTGATAAACTTACTCTTATGAGTTCTGCATTTAACACATTTTGCAGCCACTCTCCATCTCCCGTTTATCGTTTGTATTTTTTCTGCATCAATATTATTGGTTCTCTTCTTACACTTGTGACAGTAAATAGGATCAGTTAAATCATTATCCATTTTTATTATAGGAAAACAGGTTTTTTTAATGTGTCCGGTACCTTGCCTTCTATAGCCCAATCAAAAATGGCACGAATTGGTGCTTTTTCTCCGTTAGGATCTTGAATGAATTTGCTCTTATGAGTTCTGCATTTAACACATTTAGCTGAAATTCTCCACCTTCCGTTCACAGTTTGTACAATTTTCACGTTTATATTTTTCGTTTTTTTCTTACACTTACAGCAATAAATTTCGTTGTACATTATTTATTTTATTATAGGAAAAAAGGTTTTTTATGAGATATTTCTCATAAAAAAGAAACTCCTCACTCTTCAATCAAATGCAAATAAACTGTAACATTTTCAAATTGCAGCTCATCTCCATTTTCATTTCTACATAATAGTTCAATTTCTTTAATTTCACTAATTCCTTTTCGTAGAGAACTGTAGAGAATTTTCTTATTCGTTTCCATATAAGTAGTATTTGGGAGAATCGTTTTCTCTATCAAAGATACATGGAGTAATTCATGTACACTATGGCGATGTGAATGTTCATCATGATTAGCGAAGCTATAATCGGTAATATTGCAATGCCATTCAATTAATGAAATAGGTTTGATTAATTTTGGATTGTCTTCTGAATAATATTCCTTATTAGCATCAAAATAATCCCCAGGTGTTTTACACTGTTTAAAATCGAACAGTTCGCAGAAATTTCCATACTTTATAAACCCGATAACAACAGGAGATTTAAGATAAAATCTATTACAATTTGGACCGTAGTCTACTTTAAAAACCAAACTTTCAGGTTTTGTTTTTTTTAATGTGTCAATTTGTGATTTATAAAGTGTTTTATTCTCCTCAAATTTCTTCATGAGTTCAGTTATATAATTTTTTATTTTTAAATATAATTCTCTTTTAAACGTCTCAACAGTAAATGTGCCATCTAACACATGCTCGGTATGATACCATCCATCTATAATAAACATTTTTAATGATATCAATACATTTTTTACTTGAAATGAAAGAGAAGGTGAAGTAAATAATAACTTTACTAATCCGAGTTTATAATTTTTATTGGGATTTAGAACAATTTCTGGATCAAAAGTTATTTTTAGATCTTTGTGTTTATCAGAAATCTTTATTAGAGTCATGCTTTTATTATAGGTAAAAAGTTTTTCGTATAATAAATATGAGTAAATACGAGATTGATCCAATTTTGCATGATAAAAAAGAGGCTAGAAAAGGAATTTTACCATTACCTTTAAGATCATTAATAGTAGGAACTTCTGGTTGTGGGAAAACAACACTTCTCTATAATCTCATCACAAAGCCATGGGGAATCCCCTTTAATCATCTATATATTTTTTCAAAATCTCTGGATCAGAATGCATATGAGATTTTGAGAAGCAATTATGAAAAAATTTCTGCAAAAGATGGTGTGGAAATAGCGCAGTTTTTCAGTAATTGTGACGAACTTATAACCCTGGACGCATGTGAAGAAAAAAGTCTTATTATTTTTGATGATTGTGTAAACATTCAACATCAGAGAGAAATCAAAGATTATTTTGTGAGAGGACGTCATAAGAAAATTTCGTGCGTTTACTTGACACAATCATGGTCAAAAGTTGATAAACAACTCATTAGAAACAATATTAATTTTTTATGTGTATTTAGACAAGGACCAAGATACATGCGAGATATTTATGATGAATATGTGGGAACTGATTTAACTTATGATCAATTCAAAGAATTATGCTATTCTTGTTGGGATGAGGACTTTGGTTTTCTAACGATTGACATAACAAAGAAACGCAATGACGGACGTTACCGAAAGAAATTTGGTGAAATATTTTAGATTTTAAGTTTTGTTTTTATAGAGAATCCCTATAAAAACGCATTGGGAAACGCTTCAAAAAACGCATTGGGAAACGCTTAAAAACGCAAAAAACGCTTAAAAACGTTTAAGCGTTTAAAGCGTTTAAGCGTTTAAGCGTTTAAGCGTTTAAGCGTTTTAACGTTTGACCGATTTTTAAAACAACTTTTTTCCTATAATAAAAACATGACTAAAATTACTTTAGAACAAGCGCTTAGACAGAAATACAAAGAAGCGCAACTTGAAATTATGAAGGAAAAAGAAGCCAAACTTAGAGAAATAAAAAAGATTGATAAACCTCCCGAAAAAGATGAACAAATATTTTTCACAAAACCAAACCGTAAACCCATGAGCGTAGCTGAAGCTGATAAATCGATTAAACTTAGAAAATATTTACAAAAATTAGCGAGACAAGAAAGGATTAACCAAGCATCTGATAAGGAGACAAAAGAAAAGGCTTATGAACCTATAACTTCACGATTAGATAAGGTAGAAAAAGCAGTGAAACAAACTGATGAAGATCTTGGTAAAAAATTAGAACTCCTTCCTGCAATAAAAACATTTAACCCCTTGGCTATCAGTTCACCTAAAAAAGTTTCTTTTCAAGATGTTGATGGCGAGGTTCAAGGTATTGATAATGATACTGAAGATACATTAAATCAAAGCTTTTCAAGTGACAATGCAGATAGGGATGATGAAATGGAATTAATATTACAAAAAAGTTTTAAATTACCAAACTCTTCTGTAGGCCCTTTAGGTATTGGACCAATTGCAGAATTATATATTCTTCATCCTGATAGGCAATTTGGAATATATCCTTTAAAAAATCATATATTTATTGGAAATAAACAGATACGGGTAAATGGCAATGATATTGAAATAGAAAAAATGAAATATTCCGGTACTGAAGGCTTATGGAAGCTCTTAACAAAACCCATAGCTTCTGATATTCCATCCAAAGATGAATACACTAATGAAGACTTTAAAGCTTATGCAAGAATCCTCATTCAAACAAATAGCATGTTTCAAAATAATAATCCCGAATCTAAACAACCAAAATCAAGTGTTAGTAAAAAATGGAAAGAAATCATAAAACCAATCTGGGAGTATAGTAAAAAGAAAAAGATTGGTACTGGGTTGATTAAATATAATGAAAATCCCGTAGAATTTAAATATATAGATAATTTGAATCAAATTCAACAAAGACTATACTATTTGCATGCGCAAGAGCAGGCAGGAAATAATAATTTTCACAATGAAAAATTGGGAATTATAAATTTCATTAAAGATCAACTGGAGAAATATATTGATAATCCCAAGGGAACTGAATACTTGATTAAAATTATTAATAATTTACCCAAAAATATGATAAAAAACGGTTCTGGTATTTTCAATACTTTGTTGAACAAACTAGACGGTTTCGTACCTGAAATGCATCTCCCAGGTGGTTATCAATATTGTGGACCATTTACTAAATTGGATAAGAGATTAAATAGAGGTGATGAAGGTATAAATAGCCTTGATAAAGCTTGTAAACAACACGACATTTTTTATAGGGATCATGAAAAAACAAGTGATAGGCATCTTGCTGATAAACAACTAGAAACAGAAGCTTATAAAATTATGAAAAGTTCAACAAATATCGGTGAAAAATTGGGAGCTGCTACTGTGGTAGGTGGTATGAAAATCAAAAGACACTTTGGGATGGGTGTATACTAATTAGTTATTATGATTGTTTTTATAGAATTTCGTTCTATAAAAAAACTTTTTTCCTATAATAAAATGATTACACATCAAATAAATTTGTCAGAAATACAAATGAAAAAAATAAGATCTGCTTATAAAAAACGTGTTCCAGTAAAAGTACGACTGACTTTTGCAGATATTAGTGGAAAAGGAAATCATAGAATCCTGTTAAATGAAACTCAGAAAAAAAAGATAGATAAATGTATCAAAAACAAAAAAGGGTTGGAATTGGAAATGAATTATGATCAGTTGCAAATAAATCATTCAGGGGGATTTTTACCCTTACTTTTTGCAGGAATTGGCGCTCTTGGGGCATTATTGGGTGGTGGAGCTGCAGTAGCTTCTAGCGTTATTGATTCTAAGCATAAATCTGCTGAAGAAGCAGAAATCAAACGCCATAACTTGGAAATGGAGAGATTAGCACAAAACGCAAAAAGTTTAAGTATCGGTTCTGGATTGAAGAAGAAAAAAGCTATTTCAAAACCTAAAAAGAAACCTAAAAAGAAACCTACCAAATCAAAAAACTAAATAGCTTCCAACCTCTTACCAATTTTGATATTGAAAGATTATCGAAAGAAATGAAAATTAAAAATTTCAAAGGAGTTTTCATGAAGGATGATTTACCAGAGAAAGTGAACCACACGGAATGTGGAATTATAAATCTAGAAAATTCTGATGAGGCTGGAAGCCACTGGACTGCATTTTATAAAAATAACAATTTAAAATATTATTTTGATTCGTATGGTAATGCACCACCACCAAGAGAACTTGTTCAATATTTAGGTTCAGAAAATTTATTTTATAATGAGGAACAAATCCAAAACCAATATGATCCTCCTATCTGTGGACATTTATGTTTATTAATTTTGAAAAAGCTATCAGAAGGACACGATTTTGAAAATAGCGTGAGAACATTGAAGAAAAATCTTAATTTCTTTTATTAAATTTTATAGTCTTGATATTTTTATAGAATTTCGATTCTATAAAAAAACTTTTTTCCTATAATAAAATGATGTACACAAATAATGAAACACCTTCAGCCCCTGAAGAATTTAATCCAATAACTCATCCTAGATTATATCCAAAAATAATTTTTCCCGAGTTTAAAGAGAACAATTATAGAATCAATCGAATTATCAATCAATTTAAATTTTTAGAAGATGAAGAGAAAATGAGAAATGGTTTGAGTAAAAAATATGGAAAACTATCCAGTACTCTTTACGGTACTGAATTTTTATTTGCCCTCTCAGAACTCGGGCTGACTGGTGCTTCTATAACATTACCAATAATAATTCCATTCAGTGTTCCAATTTCTGTAGGCTTGACAACCTTATCAGTAATATTAAGGACTTCAAGCGGATTTGTCAATAAAAAAATTACTAAACACTCTGAAATTGCGCTTTTGGCAAAAGCTAAATTAAATTCGATTGAAGAAAAGTTCATAAAAGCAATTAAAGACGGTAAAATATCTGATGAAGAGTTCAATGATATTGAACAAGAAATAAAAAATTATATAAATATGAAAAATAATATTCTAAATCAATATAATAAAAATAAGAAAGAAATTAAAAGTGCGGACCCTTTCAAACTATCACTTTTGAAACATGGGGAAGTTTTCAGAACTGGATTTTAAGTCAGTTTTTATAGGGATTCCCCTTTAATTATTCCGCTATCTCGATATTTTTATAGAATTTCGATTCTATAAAAAAACTTTTTTCCTATAATAAATAAGTATGAATGAAATTAAAGCAATTTACTCGAAATACGATTCTGAAATCACAAGTATTGAGTATCAAAACTATAATCCTGAAAATAATTTGGAATTTAACTCTGAGAACAAAAGAACCGTTTTCAAGTTGCTTCTAAACGATGAGTTTATTAGCAGCAATATTAAATATTACATTGATGGAAAATACATTCCTAAAGATACCACAAAAGCATATGGAACAAATGATAGTGTAAGGATGATAAACAATTTTGTAGCACATCTTTTTTCCAAAATTGAACTAAGAAAACACAATACGCTTATTGATGAAATTGATCATCCAGGTATTGCTAGTACAGTGATGGGTATAGCTTCTTTCCCAGGCCCAGCAAACTATAATGGTAAAGTAATGAATTCAGGTTTTAATACGAAAGCTATAGGAGGTGGAAATTTCAGTGCAAGTGGTAAATTGGGTGATTTAGGCCTTGGGTTCTTCAGTGATTTAACAGTTCCAATTTACAGGGGAGGTTTTGAAATTACATTCACTAGAAATTCTGATGATAATGTGCTCTTCCGTTACAAGAAACCTTCCGATCCAGCTTCTGTTGAAGCTGTGGAGGGAAAAGTGGAAATTAAAACTTTCTACCTGCGAGTCCCGATAATCGAATATACGGGTGAATCCAAAAATAAATTAATTGCTGAACTTAGTACCGCTCCTTATTTGTTTCACTTTAAAAAATTGCAATGTATTGAAAAACGTGTCATTAAAAATTATATCACTTATAATATTACCGATATTTATAGAAATTTACAGAATCCGATCTGGGGGTTTGTTGTCTTCCAAACTGACAGAAAAAATAATCAAAAGAAAGATAATTCCAAATTTGATCATTTGAGTGTAAAAAATATTAGTTTTGAAATAGCAGGGAAAATTTTTCCTCGAGAACCTTTGAATTTAGATTGGAGTTCAGAGCAATATAACTTAGCTTACGACATGTTTACAGATTTCAAGAGAATAATATGTAAAGATGACTCATCCCATCCATATTATGAGCCTCAGTTCTTCAAAGAGAGCTATCCAGTATTCAGTGTGAATATGACTAGACAACCACAGTCCATAACTGGACAAAAAAATAATATAGTTTTACGAGCGGATTTTGAAAATGATGCACCAGAAAACACTTTTGCTTACGTAATTTTGGTTTCAGAAGTTACTCTGAACTACATTCCGTTGAAGAATATAATTCGAGAGGAATTTTAAACTTGTTTAGGGTAGGGTGAATATGTTTTTATTGAGAATTCTCAATAAAAACTACTCCGAATAACGAGACACTAAAGAATTAGAACTTCAAACACAATCTATCGGCTGTTCGGTGAATCTAAATTATCATGAACTGGTTACATAACCGATATGAGTCAAGGAAGAGGCTATACGCAGTTCTCATTCAGTTATCCTTTCAGAAGTGACGCTGTGTGTACAATGTCTCAACCTAAAGATTACATGAGGCTTGCATTTGGTGATGAAGAGGATTTTTTTTTTTTGAACTTCAGAGTCATAAAAAGTATCACAGTGAGTGTATAGACTTTATCAAGAAAGTGGAAAATTGTGAAAGTTTGGAAGCAGCAAGAACATTGATAACAGTTGGAAACATTCAAGTGCCAGTGGTAAAGCGTATTAATTATAAAGAATTATTAAAACTTCCAAGAACATTTAAGACTATTCCTCCTGAAAAAACGCATATTTTTTTACTTAATCATCTCGTACCAGATCGAAATACTGAAGACTTACGACCTCCTGATAAGACGAACATTGGTGAAGTTGAAGATTATTTACTTAAACTTCATGTTGTCATAAAAAAGCAAAAGACGAAGCTCTTTTATTTGTATTCAGCATACGGCTACTTTCTCAATGAATATTTCGAGAACTTCAAGAAAAATACTTCTGCAACCACCTGGAAAGAACACTTGCAAGCAAAATTTAATATTTCTGAAGGATATGCAAGAAAACTCAGGGCAGTTGGCAAAATGGTTTATAAAAACCCAAAGCTGAAGAAACTCTCCATTTACTTCTCATCATTTTATAAAATTATTTTACGAGTGGAAACCATGTTAAAGATTCCTGAGTATAAAACATTTTGGGAGATGGAATGAAATGCATCTGAACCAGAAGGTCGTGTTCTCCCACCCAATCCGCTCCTCGAAGAACGCCTTATCTACAGGAGCGCGGGACGGTGTGACGTAATTCTCTGACGTGATAATAGCGCCTCGGTCTCCAGTTTGAATCACAGATAAAATGTGCCTGATTAAAAATATGAGTTCCCCCTCCAAAAGCGCTCCTCGAAGAACGCCTTATCTTTGAGAACCGCGGGACGTTGTGACGTGATTTCCCCCTCCAAAAGCGCTCCTCGAAGAACGCCTGGATCTAGTATTATTCTTTTATAAAACTACTCGATGTGACGTGATTTCCCCCTCCAAAAGCGCTCCTCGAAGAACGCCTTATCTACAGAAACACTCTGAAGAGGATGAACCAGCTGTCTCAAGATTCGAGTGTAAACCTTGAAAAGACTCTGCGTTTCTAGTTATTCTTTTATGATGTAAAATAAAATGTTTATTATTGTTTATTTTTCTTTCTTTTAACTTACCCCTCATTGTCAATGAATTCTTAAAGGTGGGTTCGAAAAAAATATTTTCTATAATAAATAAAGAGCTATGGGTTTAGACAACGAAGCATTAGATTTATGTGAAAAACATGGAGGTTTCTGGAAGTTTGTAAAGACACCTGAATTTCAATTTTATGAAAAAAACCTTGACGCACTAGATAATATTTTACATGAATTGAAGGAGTATAGATTTAGTAAAATGTTGTTGAAAGAACGTTTATTGGGTATCGATGGTAAACCACCACTCCGTACAAAGGAGGAAGTAAAGGCATTCCTTAATAAAAAAAAGATTAAGGTTCCTAAAAATGCTACTGAACATCAACTTCGAAAATTGGATTATAAAGAGAGTAAAGCTATACTGAAGCAGCAGTTTGAGGATAATTTTTACGCTTGCTAAAGTTCGGAATGCTTGGGGTATGAAGGAGATTTTATTTTTTAATGAGCAGTGTTCATTAAAAAATTACTTAGTTTTGTATTCCCACCCTAAAGAGTCGAATATAGCTTTACAAATTCTGTCTGTTTCATTTTTACGATCAAGAGATTTTAATGTAAGAAAATCTCCTTCGTCTAATTTATGGTTGTGTCTCAATAACAGTCTGTATAAAATAAACTTTGTATTTATAAAAATTTTTCTTTCAGAGTTTGTAAATATAGACGAATATTTTTCAGAAAATTTTTCAAAATCTTTGACTAGAATGTTTTCCAGATGACTTATGTCGTTTAATTTTTGACCAGTTAAATTTGCGTGTATAAGTACATAATCGTCATAATGTTTAGTATATCCGAGTTCTTTTAAGAAATGTATAATATGAGATTTTTTTACGTTTGCAAATTTTTTAGACCTAGATTCTCGCTCGTCTTTAATTATTCCATGAAATATCAATAAGCGCTCGAGGTCTGAATAAATAGTGGGGTTTATAAAAGTATATTGTTTTCCTTGATACTTTTGAATACATTTTTTAAAGTGACTAACACGATCATAATTATATTTTTTTACTGTGACATTATAAGATCTATTATTAAAATACATCTTTTCTATAACTTCTGAAAAACATACTTTACAAATTAAAATATCGTTTTCTTTTATAAAATCCTCGTCGTTTTCACAATTTTCGCAGAAATTTCTACTGTAATTTAAATTTAGTTTGTTACACGTTTTATCAGTAATGTTTAACTTTACAAAAATATTATACGGAATACAAGTTTTTACGACGTTTAAATAGTTATTTAATATTTTACATTTGTCTTTTTCCTTTTTGCGTATAGGCGTTTGTAAAATGGATAAAAATTTTTTTATCAAAGACGCAGTTCTTTTTTTATACAACAAGAATATATGTTCACTAAATTGTAATTCGTCGATGATTGCCAAATCTTTTTTTACGTCGTTGTATATCCTACCGCCTAGTTTAGTGTAATCTATGGAGCTTAATATATTTTTTCTGTTTTTTGAATAGTTGTACATATCGATGTTCTTACGTAAAAACATTGATATAAAATTATCTACGTCAATTAAATTCATTTATCTTTAATTTTATATCGATGTTCTTTTAACTAACCCCTCAGAATACTACGAACTGGCGGAGTTGCAAAAGGTGAATACGAAATCAAGGTAATATTATATCGATAATATTACCATCGTCCACAATTATATTTTTATCTGGGATCATCTTTAAAAAAATCTTTACGTTCAACTCTTGTAGAAATTTCTTATCTCGATTATTACGAATAACGTAATTCTCCAACATATTTTCTTTGATATTTTTCCTTTTATATTTCACGTCTTTTTTCGGAGATACTGGTATTGTTTTCTTAACGGTATTTACGAAATTTTCAACCCCTACATTTTTCAACTGTGTTTTAAAATTTGCAATTTTATCAGCTGAGATTTCTCCGTATACTAGTTGCTCAATAAACCTGTATACTTTCATATCTCTATCTCTATCGATATACGCGAAACATTCAATGAATTCGATATGCTTAAGTGAAAATTGTAAAAATGGCTGAGACATTTTTATTTTTATTGGAGAGATCCTTTTAACTTACCGCCCAAAATGAAAAAGTCACTGGTTCTGATGTTTTGTGTTGAAAAGTTTTTACTGTTAGTTTTCACTTTAAATATTTTACTGTTAGTTTTCACTTTAAATATTTTACTGTTAGTTTTCACTTTAAATATTTTACTGTTAGTTTTCACTTTAAATATTTTACTGTTAGTTTTCTCTCAGTTGGTCCAAACGTGCCCACTTACTACTTATATATATATATATATATATGTGTCATTCCAGACGATAACTCTCGATAGAATTGAGATAAAAACTTCGTTCTTTCGCCAAAAAATCAAGCATTTCAAAAGAAAGGATGAGTTCGTTGGACAACACTTTTTGAGCACATTAAATTGGTCAAATTTCAAAAAATGTACTAAAAAAATCACTAAAAATTAATTAAAACGGCCTAAAATAATTTAATTTATATTTTTTAGCAGAATATTACTCAAATAAAGTTTATTAACTATGAAATAGAACATTTAAAAATTTATGTACAAAATTATGCTGAAAAATGTACTTAAGTTTTGCTAAAAAAATCGATAGGAAAACTGAAAAAAAAGCTAAAAATCCACAAAATCTTTATTTGAATTGGATTATTATTTAGAATACGTTTTTTGCTATAAAATCAATAATAAAATTTATTTGCACTCAAAAAGCTCAAATTTCAAAACAATTTCACATTATATAATACAACTTACGAAGATTTGCTCATACGATCATGCTGCATGACTGGAGCTTTTCATGTCTTTCATATGGCACATAACAAAAATATCGTCACGAAAAAAATTGTCCCAAGTGGCCACAACGATGATTATGACCATCAGAAATGACGTTGACCATTCATAGGTAAACACATGAAAATGTCCCAATGCGTTGCAGACTCGTATGCAAGCGTTTCTTTGTGATGATTTCCGCTTACAACCGAGTCGTTGTTCTTTTGATTTTCACGTACAACCAAGCCGTTGCTGGGGAAATGAAACTTCTTTAGTTTTCACCGGACAAAAATCGTTCTCCACTCGTTGGAAAGCTCTCGATTTATCTCGCATTTTTTTCATACTTGTTCTTCTATTCATGTCGCAGTTTTATATTTATTCACGTTTTAAATGGATATCGTAAACAATGCCGCTTTTTTTTTTTGTCACTTGGTTGAGAAGTTAATCTTGGTTATACTAATTGTAGACGCGTACCATGACAGAAAATTGCCTACCTAGGTACTCTGTTCTATTTTCGATTAGTAAAACATTTATGTCGTAGTTTTAAATTTATTTACATTTACGAATTAGAGAGATGAATGCATGTTCCATGTTTTAACATTTTAGTCGAAGGCTCAAATCGGGAAGCAACCGGGGGGCCCAGAGGGGCTAAGCCCCCTGGCGGGGTCAAGGGGAGGAGTCCCTTGCGAGGCCCGAGTTTTAATTATTATTATTCTTATTTTATTTATTTATTTATTTTTTATTTATTATTTTTTTAATTTATTTATTTATTTATTTTTTTTTTTAAATTTATTTTTTTAGATTGAATGTGTTTCTTGGCGAACATACAGCGGCAAGCGTTTAAGATTTTAATCCCCCATCGATTTGCATAATTTCGGTTGACGTTCAAACGTCAACGCTGGCCCTTAGAGAGAGAGAAACAGGGGGGGGGGGGGTCACTGGGTACATTGCCCCCGGGCCCCGGCCTTCCCAGGATTTTTTTCAAAACAAAAAGAGAAAGAAAGAGGGAGAAACTGAAGAATGACACCTGTCAAAGGGGACTTTCATCTCCCTACTTAAAGTTCGTGTAAGATATCACCAAGCAGCAACTATTCCAACGCCACTCCATGAGCACATCAACAACTGTTTCCGTAACCACACTCCCGCTGACATATACCTAACTACCGAATCATCTGTTATTATCCTCTTACGTATCGATAAAGGATATCGATACCGTATCAGGATGCAAGTATCGATACACCAAATATCCCTTGAGCAAAGTATCGATATTTATAAATATTGAGTATCGATACCACATGCACAATGTTGCTTAAGAATAAGTTTTTCCCAACAAAAAAATTTTCAAACCGGAGTTTGAATTATTTAACTTAAAGGATGGAGGTCATTGTAAAATAAAGCTCATGGTAGAAGATTTATTATCTGGAAAAAATTATATTATTTTCATATATTTAAAATTACTGTATTGAGAAATCATGCAACTGTGGCTTCATAACAAGTGGCTAATCGCTGATTTGCGAGTCGTTGACAAAGTCAACTAAAGAAAAATTGAATTAAGTTTGTTAAAGTTGTTGAGGAAAAAATTCCCGATATGTCAAAATATCGGAATGCAAGTATTGATACTCAATAATAGCGGAGGGCACAGTATCGTTACAAAAATATCGATATGAGGTGGAAAATATCGATACTTTGAAATATCGAGTATCGATACCTATCCCTACTTATCAGTTATAGGTACATATTGGTATTCGTGCAGGTAGCCATACTTCGTACTGAATACTGGTGTGAGGGTAGCACCTGATGCCTATTGAAGGGCGAAACTAGTTGTGAAGTCAATAAATAAACCAAAAGGAAGAAGCTGTGATCCTTCCACCCTCACACCAGTATTCAGTTATAGGTACATTTTGACATTGAAAAAATGTCTAGTCGACGGGTCAACCGGAAATTCTGTTACGGAAATTTTGTTACGCAAAGAAAAAAACGTCACGCAAACCTATATAAACAAGTTAGGTGTTTTTATGATTGTGTATACTAGCAATGAAATCAGTAAGAATTGGGCATCGTCGAGACTGGCTTACAGCAAATTCAGTATTTGTGTGTCAATAATTATTTTATGTTTTCTAATTGTTATTTTATTTAAAACAATAAAAAAACATTGAAATTACTGAGACATTTTCAATGCTCATAGCTCATCTCTCATAAGAGAGAAAGTACGAGCGGTCTGCCGCGTTTTTCAAGTAAGTAACTATAAAAAAAAAACGTATAAGTAATTCTGCTTTTTACGAGTAACATTTAAATGTTTGTATGATAAACTGGCCGGTTACACGTGCGTTGTACGGACCCACATGAACGGGTTAGTCGGTGCAAGGACTGGTGAAGTAACCATATCCAGACTGTGTCGTAACTGCGGAGGCTGCATACCAAATTACAGTTTCATAGGATGAAAAGTTGCTGAAAGTATTTTGATGCTTTCTCTACCATTTTTGATGATTTGGAAGCAAAAGTGTAGAAATCGCCACCATTCATAGTTACGGGTTGCATGCAACCCATCAGGACTGCACGTAGCCTTCTGATGCTTTCATTAAGTACATATGAATTATGAGCGACCCACTAGTTATTGTGACTGAATGTATATAATATTTTTCCAGTTGTCACAAAATTCTTCTGTATTTCTTCCTCATTACGATTATAAAGCATGACCTTATGAACAAATTTTGGCATGGAAAAAAAAAATTGCAAGACCAAGCCGATATGCAGTCTACAACCATGAGGGAGCATTTTCATGACGTCACATTGAACACTTCGGAACCCAACAGTAAAATTAACTGAACTAGAATAGGTATAGGTATAATTGAAACGTGAAAAGAAAAGCGACTTTCTATTAGTACATTATCATCGTCCTTGGTTACACGTCTAATTGAAGTAATCAGTCTCTTGCTGTCAAAGAGACGCTCCCTAACAATATTCATTTTGTTAGGGTGAAGAGAAGAGAATTTAACTTTCTCAGATAATCAGGAATGAGCCCATAATTTCATCAGTCTTTTGTCCCAGAGACTATCAAATTTCCACGTTCCTAGGATCGAACAAGAACAAGTTTAACTCACTCAGCTGTTCAGATTGGGTCCCGTCATTGCAATCTTCTTTTGATATTCCAGCGAGGCTCCATATCAAATGCCAACTTCCTAGCATGGACAGGAGAGAATTCAGCGCACTCAGCTGACCAGGATGGAGCCCATAATTTCATTTGTCCCTTGTAGTCCCGGGAAAGCTTCATAATATCAAACCAACTTCCTAGGGTGAAAAGGTCATAATTTAACTCACTCAGCCGTTCAGGATGGAGCCCGACATTTCATTCGTCTCTTGAAATCCCAGAGAAACTCCATCAAATTTAAACTTCCTAGGACTGAATGGAGAGAATTCAGCTCACTCAGCTGATCAGGATGGAACCCGTCATTACATCGGACCCTTGGCTTCCTATCAAACTTCAACTTCCCAGGGAGACTTGGAGAGAAATTAGCATACTCAGCTGATTAGGGTGGAACGCACAATTTCATTTGTCTCTTGATGTCCCTAAAAGGCTCCCAATAGTATTTCAATTTTCTTGGGTGATTAGGAAAGGACCTTACTCTGCTGATCAGGATTGCGACAGAGGCGATGGAATGGAGTAAATTCCAAGGGGTGAGGCGACTAGCGTGCAACACTCAGCGAATGATGTAGGAGCTAAAATGCCCCTGGCAGTTTCAAGAGACGGGAAGAGGTATCCATCCATATCAATCACATAATAGATTGATGTCCCAAAATCCACAAACATGAATATACTTAGACATTTTATACAGACAGAAAGTATGTTTCCATTCATCATAATGTCTCAAAGAGAAAGAAAATACGATTTGCTAGTCATATGCTAGTTACTTGTACTCACCGAAATGTGCCTACGTCCAGTCCTGATGGGTTGCACACAACCCAATTAATTACTAATTAACCAATAAAGGTAGGAATCTGAAATATCGCATGGACTGTCCATAGCCCCATAAGAGTTAGATGGAAAAGTCAAAAATTTTATTTTATTACCCAGGTTAATTCAGATCTGAAGGGGTTAAAACTATTCCCGACAACATTGCTGCAGTCAATAAGGCGTTTTAAATATCAATTTTTAAAGGTCTATCCTTACGAATGAAAACTGTTTGGCTCAACCCACCAAAATCGTTTTGGTATCGATGAATTTGTCATCGGAATTTCTTTACTCGTGAACCCACTCCATCCACATTTGACATGAAAAGTTCGACGAATGTCCAGTTTTTCCTCACTTACGAAGTTGTTTACCCGGGTGACGTCGTTAGGAAAAGCCGAGTTCGCGATGAAGCAGTAAGTCTTGAGGATTCTAATATAGGTAGCCTAAGTTCTATTCCGGAACTTGCGGTTTATGAGGATAATCAAGCTCGCGTTAAAACGGCCTCTACTTATGAAACTAGAAGAACCAAGCATGTTGACGTCATTTTCACGTTCATCATTTTGCCAAAGATTTGGTAGAAAAAGGTCTTGTATAACTTGAATATATGTTCCAACTGAAAATCAAATCGCAGATGTTTTAACTAAAGCTCTTCCAGCAAAACAATCTTAACACTTTCGTAATTGTCTTAATTTATTATAATTATTTAATATTATAATTGATATGTTATTATATTGAATTGAACTCTATTTTTTTGAAAGGCATTGCTTGTTTAATACATAAGTAAGTGAGAATCTACCTGAGAAATTTGAGATACAAGTGAAGTGTGCAATTGAAGCTGTTAAATTTGTTGGATACTGTTTGTAGAATTGCAGGGGTGTGTTGTTAGTTCAATTCTACATAATTCGTTACTGTGAAGTTGGCACACCAGCACGAGTTCTCTCTCCACCTCATTCCCGCTTGACCGTTTGTTCATTAGTCTTAGTCACTGAATACAGTATACTACAGAAGCTCAACTCAACGTTAAACAGCTGGCACTTGAGTGAACCGAGTCCGATGACCTGAAAACTAGCATCCGGACTCACTTCAGAAAAGTCATTGGCAAGAGAAGTACATGATTTTACTGATAAATCACCTATTTCGGAATCAACACTATAGTCAAGGGTCATGTTAATTGAGGGAACCGCAAATGGTTCCAATTTTTTATTAGTTACCCCAGGGATAATTACATTTTGGCAAAAATGGAGCTCACAAACTCTAATTGAACGAAGTTGTGATTCTTTTTTTGGCGGATCCCCGGTGTGCCAACGAAATTGATGAAGGCTTCCAGTCTAGAAAGAAAAGAAGTAGAACTATAGAAAAATATATAATAGAATTATATATATATATATATATATATATATATATATATATAGTATTATAGAATACATGAGAATTAATAATAATAATAATTACATAAAAAGCTTTCTGTGAAAACTACCTCCATCCATTTTTGCAGAAAGTGCAAAGCACATGAAGAGTATCCACTCACAATTGGTGGATTCACAATACCTTACTCCACACACACACGTTTCCTTGGACTCATAGTTGACCGCCAGCTGCGGTGGACCCAGCATATTGAGTACTTGCGCCAGGCTTCTATGCAGGGTGTACAGTTGCTCAAGGCCCTATCTAACTATAGTTGGGGTGCCCAGCAGGAAGTCCTCTTAAGAATTTTCCATGCTGAGGTGCAATCAAGAATTTATTATGGGTCTGCAGTTTATGGATCAGCAAGAAAGTCCTTGCTGCATAAGCTGGAACCAATATTAAACAAGGGTCTTTGTTTGGCCACTGGGGACTTCCGTACTACCCCGATGGCTTCCCTTCAGGTGCTCAGGAGTAGTCAGCCACTAAAGATTAGGCGAAATCTACTGACACTCCGTTATGCAGAGCGCCTTCGTTATTTTCCAGGGCACCCTCTGCATACCGTGGAACTCTATCACCCCTGGATGAAACATATTCCAGGCTCCAGACTTGAACTCTCCCATTGGGCATTCATGTTCAGGAGCTCACCAGGTGGGACTGCATAGAAAGATACTCTCTTGTCCCTTTTGAAGTCCCCCCCGTCCCTCCGTGGACCTTGTCTGGGATGTGCATTGATTTTTGCTTGAGGGTTGGGGTCAAGGGCAATACACCCCTGCATATCCTCAGATGTCGTTACTCAGATGCAATCCAGCGATATGCTGGACAGACTCTCTTATTCACTGATGGCTCAAAAACTCCTGATGGTGTTGGCCTTGCTCTATGGAGCCCCAACTTCCAAGTCACTTGACGCCTACCACCTGTTGCGTCTGTGTTCATAGCAGATCTGTGGGCAGTGACGCTGGCTGTCGAGAGTTGGAAATTATGTGATCTGTAGTGACTCTCCTAGTATCGTCCAGGCAATTAGGGACAAATATTCATATGACCCCCTAGTACAAAGCCTGCGTGTGTCACTACACCGAGCCACAACATTAGGCACAAACACAACTTTGATGTGGGTGCCAAGCCATGCAGGGATTCACGACAATGAGTGTGCTGATGCCCTAGCAAGGAGAGCCATTGGTGGATTACTCCATCGAAATGCTGCCTATGCGCATTGAGGATCAAATCTCCTACATGCAGCATAAAGCCAATTCCATCTCTCTCGAGTAATGGCAGGGCGAGGTCACTGGTCTGCGTGGAGTCCTTCAGGGCCTTTGCCCGGTTGATCCTTTTGTGGCCAACCTTCCAAGGAGGGACCGTCTTACTCATAGACACCTGCTAGATCTAGTAGCTAGTGATGTTGTGTGTGGGAGATGAGGGGGTGATTTATCTATCCGCCACTTTTTGGAGGATTGCCCAGCTCTCATGGACCTCAGAGTCCAGCATTCACCTCCTCAGTGGGTGGATGTTCTGTCAGGACCAGACAAGGTCCAGTCCCTGTTGGTATACCTGAAAGCCACAGAGCTTTACAACAAATTGTGATATTCTGATCTGTGATATATTTATTTATTTATGTACATCTAGTCATACCATTATTTAACTAAGATGTATAGTATTTATCATTAAATATTTATCGATAATATTTATGTATGTGTAAGGATTATCTAGTCGTAGTTTACTTCTTATTACAGGGTATTTTTATTCGCCGTAAGGGTTACAAAGCGTTATCGCTGTATCCTTTGAGGCAGAGTGCAGCGATGCCTCTTTAGCGGGTTACTATTATTATTATTTCTCCCCCTCCGATCTGCCAGTGGAGTCCGTGATGGCAATCCGTTTAGTGACGGACGGTCAGCATGGCTTCCCTTAGAATCGCGCCCATTGCAGTGTCCTTTTGACACCCCTTTTTGATTGTCACAAATGACCCTTCCGGTTGAGACGCGGCTTAAATTCTTTTAAAAAAAAAGTATTATTACTTACATAACTAACAGTTATATAATGTTGATAATACACAACAAAAGTAATAATGTTTTCTGGTTTATGGCAACAAAATCGTTCAGAATTTTTAAAGAAAATTCTCGCAAATTTTGATTTTAACATTTTTTGAGCCATTGCAATAATAGCTTCATTTTTTACGAAAGTTAGCCAGTGTTAGTCAGTTAGCCAGTGGGTATGTGAACCAATTTCCTATAACGTCGATTTCTCATGATCTGTTAATACACTTGTCTTAAATACAGTTCTTATTTATATTCAATCATTTCAACTCCTACTTTGTTCTTCAACTAATGCTTTCAAATCATTTCAACTAATGCTATGTACTTAGTCTTAGTTACAATTGTGAGGAAGCTATATTGCCCACCGAACTTGGCAGACTTTTTTTCCACCCGAGTTCAAATTTCAGAACAATGCAACATGTTATAACACTATACCTTACGAAAATTCGTTCTCCCTTCTTAAGACCTACCTCAAGAGGTAGCTCTACCTACCTAGTTTGGCCTTAAGTGAGTTAGTACAAACTTGTCTGTGACCTAACTTCAGAGTGTCGTCCTAAAAAGCACAGCCCTAGAAATAGAAATTACCTTTGAACAAACATTTGCTTTCGTTAATTGTTATTTTATATATTCACAGATTCAATTTTACTTTTTTTCTTTGCCCCCGCCGGAACAATGTTTCCCTCCCAAACGAGTGGTGGCGTTAATCTTGGGAAAACTTGTTGAGGCGCCCTAACCGCGCCTTTACGCTTCAAATGGCTTCCTTCCGCTCAACCAGCCAACTTTCCAAGAGCGAAGACAACTTTCTTGTCTTGTAGTTTACCAACCGTTTTCAACTCTCCTTAGTTGTTACGCAACTTGTCAGCCGAAATATTGAACTGAAAAGGTAAACCCAGACTGAAGAGGAAACCTTCTTTTTTTTACTTTCGGAACTTAGCATCAAGTTGATCACCTTATAGATCCCTTTTTTTGCGAACCAAGTTTGAAGCTAAAAAAGTCTTGCCTTAGGCGAGGGAAATTTAATTTTTAAATAGGTATCTCGTGGAAATAGGTGACTTCAGTCGCTTGAGTGGTGGCAAAATGAGAAAACTGATGGAAAAGGTTTCCTCATAACGCAGTATCCACATGACATGATTGGAATGTAACACTGGGTGACAATGGTCTAGTTATTACCTTTGTCCTGTTGACAGACGGAAATTTAAAGTAACAACCAGTTAAAATTTCATGGAAAATTGTTTGAAGGCGATCAAAATTTCAAGTTTTTCTATTATTTCTCCCTATTAAATGGATACAAAAATTCTGCAACAAATAATATATATTCCTTCACATTTCACAATTGCAATGACATAATTACATTAAATTGATCATGTTATTTACCATTTTTTTATTTATTTAAACACTGATCGGCTTCATCGGGAAATATAGGTTTTTGATTAAGAAAAATTCACTGTTAGATGTCACGAACTTCCTTCTATTCGATCGTTCCCACGAATCCAGAAAAAGGTGCCCTTGCCACTTATAATTTTTTTAATCATTTCCTTCACATTTTGCACTCCTTGCACTTTTCGGCGACACGGGGCCGGCCGACCCAATTTTCGTTGTATTCCGATATCAAAGCAATCGGCCAGTTATCACCTACAATCAACTCCCCGTTCGGTTGTTGTTGTTGTTCTTGTCCTGCCCAGGCACCCGCTGGTTGTGGGCACTAGTTGGTATGGCCCATGACATCACCCCCGACAACAATTCACAGCTAGTCCTCGAGCTGTGTGGCCAGGTCTAGGTTTTTTTGTCCTTGTTGGTCCATTCATCCTCTTAGTCCCATAGATCTTCATTGGCCTGGGCAGAACTCACTCTTTGGGGAGTACAATAGGTGACACCAGCTTTTTGCTCATCCAAGGGTTTCCAACTACTAATTGGGTCGTCCAGGGGAGAAAGGGTTGTTCGTCCAGCCGCTGTGTGTGGGACAAGGGACTAGTGCAAGGAGTAGTTAAAGCTGAAAAAAAAAAGAAGATAATTTTGAATACATTTGGTCGAAATTTCCCTAGTGGCAAGGGACCTGTTTTTTTTTTTTTTTTTTTTAAATAAAAATTTAAATTTAAAATTCAACTACAGTTTATGAATTTATATAGTTCAATAAGACAATTGAAATAAGTTATTATTATAATTATTATTATTATTATTTTTTTTTTATTTTTTTTTTACATTATTATTTTATTATATATATATGTATATATATTCCTTATTATTATTATTTTATTATATGTTTTTTTTTCTCTTATTATTATTATTATTTTGTTATATATATTTTTCCCTTATTAGCATTATTCATTATTATTCATTATATTATATGTTATACATAAACATTTAACAGTATTCAGTCTTTTCCATAGTGAGCAATTATTGTCTAAGAAACAAAATAAAAGTTTGGTTAAAACTGAAAATTAAATTATCTATAATACCAATAAATTCAATAAAGGGATATTGTCTTACATACTAACGCAGCTGCGGTTACCGGTAACACACACATAACAGACACTTACCCCGGGGTATTATTTACTCTGTACTGGGGAAATATTAAGCAGGGGTGCATGCAAAGCGAGGGTCTTAACACACAAACAAATAAAATGTACACCCTCCCCTCCTTGGCTACCTGGAAGTCGCCTCCTGGTGACTGAGCTGTTTATACTAAATTTTGAAATTTGTAATGTTGATTAGTACACACACAAATTGTATAATATAGTCAGGAATTATTATTTAAATTATATTATTGAAGGGTTGATAAAAATGCAAGTATTAAAAAATGCAAGTATAAATATATAAAAAAAACAGTTTGTTCCTGGAAAGTGAGAAATGCATACTATTGTGGATCCTGGACAAAAAATTAGAAAACAAAAATATAATACATTTTCATGGATGGAAATTACTGGCAAGGTCCTGCTGGGTGGGAAGTTGTAGAGCACAACCAAGCTCAGCATGTTGGACCGTATGTTGTCCTCAAACAGAACTCCTTGGTGAGGTTCTCCCGTTCCACTCAACCCGATTCCTGTCATTATTGGGACCACGAAAATGTTGGTTATAAGGAGCAACGTTTTCATTTTTAAATCTGTGAAATGAGGAAATCCATTAACTTCCAAATATTATTTCATTACACCAGTATCAAAAGACTTATTTTATATTTCCTGAAATTGTAAATTAGATTATTATATTTCCCCTAAGTAAATACATCACTACTTCTTAAATTTTATCAACAATTTTTTTTTTTAAATACCTCAGTGACATGATTGCTATAATTCAAACTTAGACGTTTAATGCCTTTGATTTTCGTAACCTAATTAATTAATTGCTCACTATGTTAATCTTTATCATTATTGCACGTTTAAATAGTTATTGAATTAAATTCAATAAGTACTACATTAGCATCCCATTAACATACTATTTATATACATAATTTTTGCACTATGAATCAGCTGCTATCTGAATCTGAGTCAGTTTCAGCAGCCAGTTTCCTAAAATTTATTTTTCTTCCCCTTGTGTTATAGGGGCGAGTAGGGGTGTCATATGGGGCAGTACTGGTAGAAGGGTATGGAACATGCTGGCTTGAATGAGGACTCTGACCAGCTGAATCCCAGCCAAGCCAAGCAGGACTTTCATCTAATCCTGCCTGCCCTTCTTCATGTTGAGCTTCTGGAGTAGCCAACAATTTTGGTTCCTCCCACCACATGTCCTCATCTTCAAGATATGTGAGGGGCATCAGATCTCGTGATTGAGCTATTTGTCTCCTCACATTACTTTCTGATAAGGGCGAACTTAGTTGTGGTATCATAGGAGTTTCATTCACTGGAGTTGAGGGAGTTTGATTCTTTTTTCCTTCAGGGGATCTCCCCCTCACTGCTTGAGGAAGGAGGGTGCTTTTCCTTCTGATGGACGGCTTTACTCGGTTAATATGTACCCTCTTTGGTTTTCCTCTAACAATGATTATCACGTTTAGCTTAGAGGGAACCTCAGTGATTAAGTATGGGCCCTTCCATGGTCGGGAGAATTTCTTTGTTCTTCCTGTCTTGAGCATAGGATCATGTAGGTAGACCCACTGTCCCACATGGAAACTCCTTCTTGTTACCCCTTTATTATATTGTTTTGCCATGTTTTGTGTGGCATTTGTTTGATTAGCCTGTACCTGGCTCCATATTTGTTGCAAAGTGTCTCGCAATTTTTCCACATGGAAAACGTAAGGTTCCACATCCTCACCCAGATTCATGTCTTCTGCTGCAGGGAGTCGCATCTTTCTCCCGAATACAACTTCAAAGGGTGAGTATTTGGTGGCTTCATGGCTCTGTGAATTGATGACCATTTGTGCGATGGGGAGGTACTCATCCCAGTTAGCTTGATTTGCTGATACATAGTGGGAAAGGATGTTGGACATAGTTTTATGAATTCTCTCGACCCGCCCATTAGCCATGGCATGGTAGGCTGTAGTTCTAACTTTCTTTACCTTGAAGAAAGAGCAGAAGTGGCTAATAAGCTCAGAACTGAACTCTGCTCCTTGGTCAGTGAGAATCTGACATGGTGCTCCTACTCTGCCAAAATATTGTAAGAATGCTTTTGAAATTGAATCAGCGGTGTGGTCGGGTAATGGGTAGAAGTCGACATAGCGAGAAAACTGGTCAATTATTGAGAGGAAGTATTTATGTCCCCTTGGTGTTAAGGGGAGTGGTCCCACTATATCAGCACTAATTTGAGAGAAACACTCTGAGGGTTCAGAAAACTCTCCAAGGGGAGCGGTTTTTCTGCCATAATATTTTCTTTGGCTGCATGAGGTACAGGACTGGACATAGTTCCTAACATCTTCTTTCATGCCAGGCCACCAAAACTGCTCTTGGACTCTTAGAAGTGTTTTCTTGTTGCCCCCATGACCTGCTTGAGGAAGGTCATGGTAGAGCTGTAGTATTTTCTCTCTTAGTTTCGTTGGTACCACCACTTTAAGACCATCCACAGTATCCTTGCAGATGAGTTTATCTTTAGAATACCTGAAGTTCTTTCTGGTAATCAGGCTTCTCGTATCCTCATCTACCTCCTGCTCTCCTCTTATTTCATCATTAGTGATCACAGGAAGATAACGGACTTCTGTAGCCAAGACTCTGGATAGGGCGTCTGCATTGCCATGAGATTTACCTGCTTTGTGAACTATAGAGAATCTGTATTCACTCAGCTGTAATGCCCATCGTGTGAGGCGGGAATTTAAGTCTCTATGCGTATTTAAATATTTCAAGGCTTGGTGGTCAGTATAAACAACAAAGTCCACTCCCCACAAATAATGGTGAAATTGTTTTACGCCATATACAAGTGCAGCTAATTCCAATTCAGTGGCACAATATGATGTGGATTCTGCTGTTGTTGTGCGGCGGGAGGCATAAGCAACAGGATGTTCTATTTTACCATCCATTTGGCTCAGAACACACCCCAAGCCTTCCTTGCTTCCGTCTGTGGCTAGGATAAAAGGCTTTGTGAAATCGGGATATGCTAGTATTGGAGCATTTATGAGCCGAGTTTTTAGGTTCAAAAATGCTGTCTCACAAGCTTCTGTCCAGTTGAATGGTATGTCTTTCTTTGTCAAATCTGTAAGTGGCTTAGCAATTCCTGCAAAATTGGGTACAAAGCGCCTATAATAGGAACAGAGTCCTAGGAAAGATCTAACATCCTTCAAGTTTTTGAGTGGGGGGAATTCTGACACTGCCTGAATCTTCTTAGGGTCGGGGTGCACTCCATTGGCATCCACCACATGGCCTAAATATGAGACTTCATGTCTAGCAAAGTTGCACTTTGCAAGGTGTAGGGTTAAGCCTGCCTCTCTGAGTATCCCTAGAAGTTGGCATAATTCCTGGATATGTGTTTCAAAATCGTGATGAAAAAGAATCAGATCATCCAGAAAGCATAGGGCTCTGGGTGATCCTAGTCGCCTAATTAAACTCATAGCTAGGCGCTGGAAGGTGGCTGGAGCTCCCTGCAACCCAAATGGAAGTCTTAGGTACTCATAGCAGCCCTCATCAGTAACAAAGGCAGATTTAGGGATGTCTTTGTCATAAATGGGGCACTGATAGTATCCTGATTTAAGGTCCAAGGTTGTGAAATATCTGGATTTACCCATCTTGTCAAGATGTTCTTCAACACGTGGTAGAGGGTAAAACTCAGGTGCAGTGATGGCATTTAGTTTTCTGTAATCTACACACATTCGCCACCTCAAACCTGAGCCACTCTTTTTTGGCACCAACACCACAGGAGAACTCCATGCACTGGTTGATTCTCTGATTACTCCTTGGTCCAGTTGCTCCTGTATGAGCTGCCTTATTATAGGTTTCTGGGCATGAGCAATTCTATAGGGCCGTGCACGTATAGGAGGATGATCCCCAGTGTTTATCTGGTGCTGAGCTAAATCTGTGCACCCAAGGTTATCGAATCCTTCAAAACTGAATATGTCTTGGTATTCGAGGAGGGCGCTCTTTATCTGCTCCTGCTGTGCTGGTGGTAAGTGTTCTAATTTCTCTAATAATTCTTTGTTTAGTGCCTTTGTGCGCTCAACCTCTGTTTTCGTTTCAGTAATCAGACAGGTTACACTATTGTTCTCTATTGGCACATAAGGTTCGATTTTTCCCATTAATTTATCTTGCGGTAATATTATGACTTGGTGTGTTAAATTGCAAGCCATTGTCACAACATTCCTAGCATCACTCATGGAGTGTGCTAACACTTCAGGGGTGTTTTTGTTATTGGGAGTGAAGAGTACTGTGCTAGTGATTGGTGTTACACCGGTGCTGGTGCGTGCCTCAAGTGGCAGTATCACAGCAGACCCTGGTGGTATTACCACTTCTTCTTTCAACACAGCGTATACTGAGTTGTACTCTGTGTGGGACTCATGATCTGATTCTCTATTGGGAAATATTGCTCCCTCTTCTTGTGTCTGAGCTTTTATGGGTTCACCATACAAATTGACAATTTTCCGTTTTACATCAAGTATGGCTTCCCTCTCACTTAGCACATCACATCCTAGCAATATCAGAGCCTTACCACCGAGAGCACAAACAGCTGCATAGGCCATGAATGGCTCACATCCCTCTATAGCTACTTCTATAGTTGTTGCACCTAGGGGTTGAATGGGTTGAGATCCCAGTCCCACTATTACTATATTGTCTAGGGGTTCAAAAGGTCCTTCACACACTGATGGATCAACTAGTGTGATTTGGGATCCTGTATCCACAATAATTATTCCCCAGGAAGAGCCTACCCTACCATTCACCGAAAAAAGGGGGGCTCCACCTAATTTCACCTTAGTTTTTCTATTTCTTTCATTTTCTGTTTTCTCACTCCAGCCCAAGTAATTTGCCAGGGAGGAATTGTGTTTTAAAACGTTTTTTATTTTATTTTTAGTCCGTCTTTCAATTTCTGTGTCCTTCTTTGAGTGTTCCGGGTCGTTGATCAAGTTGGAGTCTTTCAGGCCTTTTTGGGTTATGTCCCTTGCTGTTGGGCTCCTCGCTGTTCGTTTGGGGCTGTGGAAGTACTGGGGTTTCCACTTCCTCTATCTGAACCTCTATCTGTAGCAGGTCCAGGTGGGATCCTTTGACCTGCTTTAGGACCGCCATGTCTGTAATCACACTGGTTGGTATAGTGTGTTTGTGCACCACAGACATGGCAGTAAGGCCCTCTGTGGAAGTTGTTCCTTTTTTGGAAGCTATTTCTCCATTGGCTGACACCTACTCCCCTGTTGTATCCCTTTGAATTTTGTTTGTTAAAGTCCGTTTTATAGTGTTCGCTTTGTTCGGGTTCCCTCTTGTCAGTCTTGGATGTTGGTGGTTTGGTTTGTGTGGGTGTTATAGGTTTATGTGAGGCTGTGGTTACTAACACCTGGTTGCGCTGATCTCTGGCACCAGCTGCTTTAGCCATATCAAGGTGGGTCCTGTAGCTGGATGCAAAGTCAATGGCTTCAGCTAATGTTGAAGCCTGACTCTGCAAGGTTGGTAATACCAGCTCTGCCGTGAGGCCCTTACAGAATGAAGAAATTGCGTTTTCCTCAGCCTGTTCCACTAGAGCTGGATTATTGGGATCTTTTACACATTTCATCATAAGCTCCCTGACCCGAGCCCCATATGCCTCCACAGTCTCACCCTTCTGTTGTTGCACAGAGTGAAGTTTTGACGTGTAGTATGAACGTGTCTGAGGGCCTTCGAAATGTCTTCTTAGTTCCCCTTCAAACTCCTCCATACTACTCACCATCCCTTGTTTAATCTGCCCTTCCAGTCGGGTCCGGGCACTCCCCCTCAACTGCATTAGGGCTATTTGTACCCAGAACCAGGCCGGAGCACGATACAATTTGCCAGCATCCGCCAGTGAACGGATGAAGTCCTCCAGCTTCTCACTCTTCCCACCACCAAATGTGGGTAATTTATTTCGCAACTTCATACCTAGCTCTGAGAGCTCCGGATAGTTGCTGATTTCATGTTCACTTTGGGCCGGGCAAGTATCGTTTCTCATAGTGGAACTATGAAATGTGGCAAAGTATCCCGGTGGGGACTGGGGATATTTTTTTGTATGTGCCAATGAGGTGGTATTAGAGGGTGGTTGTACTTCACAGGTTCTACCTGATTGGTTTTTCGTAGTAAATGTTAGGTTGGATGGTGGTGGCACGTCCCAGGTCACCCTTCTATTCTGTTTTAGATGGGGGGTACTTGTGTCTTGTATGGGCGGCCATCCTTCCTCATTCGGTAGTACATCCTCCTTAACTTCCGGGTTCCCTTGACCCAATTGTTGGTGATTGCCTGGGTCTTCAGGTTCCCTTCGACAAAGGAGATCCTCGATTCTATCGGTGGACTCCCTGACCAACCTCACATTAGTTGCATGCCCTGCCATGCTATCAAAAATGAATGTCATGGTTTCCATTAATGAGGTCTGGTTGTCTAATAATTGTTCAACCATTGCCTCATTGACACGGGTGGAATCTAACGCCCTTCTCAAATCAGATACCTCAGCAACCAACGATACGACCCTTACTTCCAGGGACCTCATTGCAGCGGCCATGTCATCATCATTTCTACCCGCCACTGTATTGGGTAGAAGAGAAGGGGGTATCTCTGGTGTCCTCTGTAGAAGGTCATATTCAGAGGGCTGACCAGAGGGATTACCGCCACTAGCAGGCAACGAGCTATTTTGTTGCATTAGAGGGTCAAAACTGTTAGGAATCCTAGGTTCTAGATACGGCCCATTCTCCAACGTCAACTCCATTGGTTGGGGCGCAGAGCTAGACTCTTTACCATTTATCGTCTGCTTATTGAAATGCAGAGCGTTTCGTAGGTTTCCGATCATTTTGCCCACACTAGTTTGAGATCCCTTGCTCATTTCTATTTTATTTAATTCTTGGATACAGGCACTGGGATTACGGCGGTAAAACACTTCCCACAAAAAGAAAGACTGATTCTGAAAGAGGGAAGGGAGTGAGCCCGAAACAGAATTCAGCGTGAAAATGAAATAAGAAACCGGACTATGAAATTTAGTTATCTAAAGTAGCTCTAAATGATCAATACTGAGCAAATGATGGTTGAACAGTGAGCACGTGCGAATTTTTTTTTTTTTTTTAAGTAAAATGGATTAGGAGAGGAAAGATTTTTTGAAAATAAACAAGGTGAACTTCAAATCACGAAAATAGGTCTGTGGGTACGTAAAATATTCCACTTCTGTGCCTACCCAAAGTAATTCTATTGTTAAGTAACGGATCGTGAATTCGTGATGTTTGTAGGTGTAGCAACGAAACCAACTTATAACCCGAACGTTTTTCTTATTAATCTATAGGACAACAAAACAGTGAATCGTAATTAGCCAAGCTTCAAACTAGTAAAAACTATCTTGAGACCTGTGTAGTTATTTCTCTATTAGAACCTAAGTTCCCCACGTGGTCGAGGTTTTCACTTATTAAATGCTTCTTAACTTTAATAAAATAATAAATTTATTCCTAGACTTACCTGGAAATCGTGTAGATTCAATAACGACTGCGCCAGCTGGAACGATCTCAAAATACTGGGGGAAATATAGGTTTTTGATTAAGAAAAATTCACTGTTAGATGTCACGAACTTCCTTCTATTCGATCGTTCCCACGAATCCAGAAAAAGGTGCCCTTGCCACTTATAATTTTTTTAATCATTTCCTTCACATTTTGCACTCCTTGCACTTTTCGGCAACACGGGGCCGGCCGACCCAATTTTCGTTGTATTCCGATATCAAAGCAATCGGCCAGTTATCACCTACAATCAACTCCCCGTTCGGTTGTTGTTGTTGTTCTTGTCCTGCCCAGGCACCCGCTGGTTGTGGGCACTAGTTGGTATGGCCCATGACATCATGGGTAGGGGTGAAGGCGATCACTCATGTTTTTACACTTGAAATCGCCTTCACCTTTCTAGAAAGTTGAAGGCGATCAGAATTAAACTTTTTAAAAAATATTTAATAAACATCCAAGGGCAGGAAAATTGGTTTGGAGGATTAAAGCAGATTATTTAGTAGGAAGATAAATGAACATGACTCAACGTCACGAGACATCAGTTTCAGAACGGTTGAAAATAGATTTCATTTATTTAAACTTTAATATCACATTATTTAAAACATTTCTTGTAAAGATAATAGGTAACTAGTAATCATAGGTAGGAATAGAAATTGGTAAGTAGGTACCATTACCTGTCATGGAACCTTAGAATACGGGAACTTCAAATATTATAACTAGAACTTCACTTATTAGTCAACATTATCAGTATTTTCGTGTTATTGCAAGCTATGAATACATCCATTAGCTTGGAAGACTTTGAACATAAGTGGTATTTTTAGCAAAACATTTCCAGAGATAATCAAACTCAGCAAACTAGAATAAGTTAAGAGAAGGAAAAACAGGAGTGTTTAAAAAAAATCGGTATACAGTAATCTATGGCCATGGCTTGGCCCTGAGGCTATGAATAGAAATAGTACTCTATGGTAATATAGAATATATTAACATGCTTTGAGTTAACTAGAACATCATCTAGGAATTTTAAATGTATTTTCGAGGCATGATCGCCTTCACCCCTGTAAAATGAAAAAACGCTCATTTGGTACTGCATAGACAACACAGTTACTCCAAAAATTATGTTAGCAACGGTTTTCTCTTCTCTTACCTTCAAAGAACGAAAATATTTAAAAACAATTGCAGAAGTTGAACTCTTAAACTATCATCCACAGAGGTTTTTCGGTTATGAATAATCTTGCCACAAAAACGTGATTCACAAAACTGGCTGATAAGACACTAATAAGGTTAAAAAACGCGCAAAAAACTTCATCATCGTGTTGATAGACAATAGTGGATATGGACTGTACATTCCATGGAGCCATCAGTGATCACCCGCTAGGAGCATTAGAGTAATTAGTGGGCAAAATCAAAATGATCGCCTTCCCCCCAGTATATCGCCTTCACCCCGGAATAAATCATGCACTGTAGCACTATTTAGAGAATTGGTAGAGTTTATCAAAATACCCTAACGCGGGAGAAGGGAAACATTCTCCCATGCATCCTAATTACCTACCTACCTATGAAGACACTGCGATACAGGTCCTAATGGTTCAAAGTATCAGACTTGAATGACTTCAACTTCCAAGTCCCAGCCAAATTGACCTCTTCATCCGGTGACCTCATTTCACAATCTCCTTCCAAGAGACAGCCACATCCGGTAGCTCAGGCCCGTCCGCATCCATCTTCTGCAATTTGCCAGTTGTGTCAATATTCAACACATGCGGTACTGCTGGATCTGTTGGAGATGTCTGAGCAAACTTTGGAGGTGCTATCCTACTAAGGACCTTTTCCGTTATCGTCCCGCTAGGTCCCCTAGCCACCCGCCGTGTCCAACAGGTACTTGATGTTATGCGTTTTTGAGAAGCGAGCATAGGGAGCATCCAGACCACACTTGCTTCTCCGTGCAGCACGCATCGAGGGATCCCCCACTCTTCTTTTCTGCCATCGAATACTCTCGATACTATCGATCCAGCCTCCCAACACATCGATTTGATTTTGAAATAAAACGACCTTCTGAGCGCCAAAATTGAAAAAGTTCCAGTCAGGCAGCATGATTGTATGAACGAATTTTCTCAAATTACCTATTGTATTGTGATATGTTAAATTGTATCGGAATTTGAGTACAAAGAGATTGTTAAAACCAGCAACAAACTGAATAAAATTCGGCGATTCAAAAAATATTTTTTGCAGTTTCTATAGATTTTTCAGCAAATATTAATTAAATTTAAGTACTTTTTCAGCATAATTTTGTGCAACCATTTTTTTATGTCCTAGATGATCGTTGGCAATTTCGTTTTGACTAAAACTCTGCTAACATTTTCAGAAAATAAAAGTTGGGCATGTAGATCAGAATGATGTGTATTGTTTGGTGGTCTGGATGCTCGCAAGCTCGCATCTCAAGAAGACATAACATCAAGTAGTCAATCCCTTAGTAAAAATGCAGATTAGTTGGGCATGTAGATCAGAATGATGTGTATAGGTTGGTGGTCTGGATGCTCGCAAGCTCGCATCTCAAAAAGACATAACATCAAGTAGTCAATCACTTAGTAAAAATGCAGATTAGTTGGGCATGTAGATCAGAATTATGTGTATAGTTTGGTGATCTGGATGCTCACAAGCTCGCATCTCAAAACTACATAACATCAAGTAGTCAATCCCTTAGTGAATATTCAAATCAGTTGTACATGAAGGTCAGAATGACGTTTTAGAAGTACATTTCGGGAGTTTTACGAGCAAAAAAAAAATACACCAGTGGGCCAGATTTGAACCCACGACGTTAGTCTCACGAGACCGTAATCATATCGCGCCTTGGGAGTGATACTGGTATAAGTCCAAAAACATGAATTCTGGGAAATCGCATTTAAAGATTTTTTTATGACTTCGTTGGCATACTACAGACACACCATTCATATTTTCTCGGTTCTTTTTGGTCTGTGTCATGCATATACCATCTACCTATACTGCCCTACTTCTAATTAGCTTCTCCACCTTTCTGTTTTTGATTAACATAATTATAATTATAAAAATCTTATGATGTACCACTAACACGATAAAACACAACAAACCTAGATTTTTTGCCTTCGTACAATATTGGTACATCGCGAGTTAATCACCAGGTTGCCTCAGTACGACTACTAATCTTTTGGGCGAATAGTGGTGCATTGCAAAATATGTACCGGTACAACAATGAAAAACACAAAGAAACATAATATTCCTTGGTTCAATAGCGGTAATTCTTGAAATAGACCAGTATTGCTGTAAAAATAAAGGATAAATACCTGGTTTGTCACATCGATAGTGATTTATGTCGGGATGAACCGACATAGACCGACCTTTCCCCGACGCTAGATGAAGACTTTGACCAGGATCATACTGGTTTATCCTGCTCTCTACCGGTCACTTTTTGTCCTATGATTAAACCGATACTAGCCGCATGTAGAGCTCGTCAAAATGTACACAGTAGTATATATAACTCAAAACTGCCATTTTTGGACTTATACCCAGGGGCGGCCGGTGAGGGGGGGCATCGGGACATTGCCCCACTACATTTGGGAAAAAAGTAACAAACTGGAACGAAGACTTTACAAACAAAACTCATCGTTTCAAATTAGAACGAAAAGTGGTCTGTAGCTCCATGCTGTGGCTCCAAGGTGGATGCTAGAAGGATCAGGTTTACGCTCCATCCAAGGAGGTTTAAGATCCATCTACCAGTGAAAAAGTACGTAGATTGCCATAAAATCACTCTATCAAGAGAGAAATTTCGTCAATTCAGGTTAGACTGTGATGGGAATTAAGGGGCAAGGAACGGGAATTAAGGGGCAAGGAACGGGAAAAAGAGGTCATAACAGTAAATTTCTCATAATTTTAGGGGCCATGCCCCAGGCAGGGTTTCCTCTTTTCTAAAGACCGTAGAATGAAAATAACGTTATGAGTGGCTTCCACTAGGGGAGTTTCGGTTTATTCCATTAGCCAAACTGAATGTTCATAGTTGGTAGGTTTTTTTTCTAGTAATGTTTTGCTGTCTCTGCTGGTAATTTATGATGTTTTTTAAGTTCCTTCTGGCATGTGGTTGTTTCCAAGAATTTACTCTAAAGTAAAGTCCGTATTATAGCGTTTTGTTATAAATATCTATTTTTATTCAGTCCTAAGTTGTTGAATACGTCTTTTGTAATAAAGTCCTTTGTATTGTCGGTCGAGTTGGAGTGCGTTGTTTATGTGTGGAGCTAGCTACAAAACCCTTTCCGTCGGTAGTTAAGAACGATAGTTACAAAAAGAAATTTTGGCATCCCTTGTGGGGAATGAAGAAAAAGCAACGATCACTTTGAATAGAATTCGCACCGAATGACGACGTTCATCGACGGATTTACGTAAGTTGAAGTTTAGTCAGGTACTTACTGATTTTGACATTTTTGACATTTGCATGCCTTTGCTTTGGCACATAAACTGAAAAATCGTCACGAAAACTTGCTCACGCTACTTACCAATAAATAAAATAGACTCACTGTGTTGCGTAGAGAACAATCAACTGTTTTCTTTATGTCTTTGCTATGGCACATTGTTTCGACTGAGTAGGGGCGTTCGGAAAATAAAAGTTGAACTACCAATTAACCCAATCTATAAATTTGTATTAATAAAAGAGAAAGAAAATAATAAAGATCCTCTTGTAAAAATTGAGGTGCGGATCGTATATATTATTTAAAAACCTAAAGGAGCTCCTCTAAACGTAATTAATTACGAATATTCTTCAAAAAATAAAACGCCTTTCTTAAAATTTAAGAATTTTGTCACAGTTGACAGAAATATAAATTCCGACAATATTGGATAAAATAAAATTGTCTGACCGTGTTGTGGATCAAAACCGTGTCCAGAGCAGTCACTCACGAAATACTCCTTGTGTTGGTTGTAACTCCAAGCCAGAGGGCTAAGTGAGAAATACCACGAAGAGACGACGGATGAGTATTCCCGACGAGACTCACAGCCATACGAAGACGCAGCGGCGTAAAGTAACGTATGGTGTAACGCATGGTGAAACGTATGGTGGTGCAGCTTTCTGAAGCAGAATGCTGAAAGGAAAAAAAAAAAAAAAATAGGGTTGTGAGCGAAATGAGGAGACAATGCATTGACGCCATGTTCGATGTGAAAAAATGCGATGTTCGGAGGAGCAACTTACATCCTTTCAACGACGGTTGGAAATGTAGAAGATGTTCTTCATAGAGCGGAGTTCCACCTCTTGATTTGAAGAAGAAAAGTCCTGAAGACGCCAAACCAGGGAATTAAATGATAGGGTTATGGCGAATGATGCAAAAACCAAGGCAGAGGCCAAAGGAGCCGAGATGTGCTACGAGCAGCTTTCATTACAGACTAATGAGCTGGAGGTTGCCAGGTTCCCCTCCTCAAGCCCTTCATCATGTGTCGGCGAGAGGTCGAGATCCGATGATCACTTTTCACTGATAAAACACTGATCACACTCACTTCCCGCATTCCTTATGTATGTTTACAATAACATTATTGCTTATCTCAATGAACCTAAACTCGTCCTATTCAGTTGCCTTAACACACATGAACTAAAAATTTTATAGTAACTCGTAAACGAGTTCCACTATCTGCTTTACAAGCAGATACCATGTTACATGGATATGTCTTTGATTGGGGATTTCATAACGGTTGAACACGAGAGTTGTAAATAAATCCTTCAACTTTAAACGAATCCCGACTAATTCCAACAAAACAACGGTTTACTTATAGAAATGTTGAAAATAACTGTGGAGGTGGAGTGAAGCCACTACAATCAGTGCGTTCCGAATCACGATCACAACGCCACTTTCGCCACTTCAGTTAAGGCACTTCCCCTCACAACGATGACGTCACGGAGGGGTGGTAGTTCCCTCTCCCCTCGGCCTCCCGCATCCCGTGCATTTATCGCATCCCGCGCTTTTATTTAAACAGTGATCTTTTAGTTTTAGTACCTGCCTACCTAAGTAGGTACTTAATTTCTTTTTTTCAAGCAAAGGGTTGAGCTTCAATGTATAAAATGAAATTTATAGAATTGGTCCATATATTACTAAATATTGATATATTCAACCAGGAACCTACCTACTGTACAACTATACGAATTTAAAACGATTTTTTAAAGCACATTTTGGATAGGTAGGTAGTACATCTCTATTGGTAATCACGAAACGCGTACGTAGATATCATCCTATTTTCAGGGTTCTTGATTTTTGGGAATAACTAGAAATTTTCGATTATGAAGACCTTAGTAGGTAGACAATTTGCTTTTCTGTAATACTAATCATACTAAATACATAATGAGACAAAACGGACTACCATGAAGGGGTTTATACCAACATTATTTGCTACAGATACTTACTCAATAAACGGCTCCAATTATTGTAATGTATATTAATGTACGTACCTACGTTATCTTACACATTTTGACTTTGTGTTGCATACGAGTCTGCAACACATTGGGACATTTTATGCCTTTAGTTCAAGAATGAACATTAATATGTTGGATTCTATTTTGAAAAATAATTTTGACGAATAATATTCAAAACAATAATTTTCATCACAGTTGTAACAGTTTCAATGATTACAATAAACTCTTGTGATAAAGCAATTATCTCTACCCACGGCTTCATTTTGGCGTTTTCTCGGAGTGATTTCTAACGTAGAAACTAATAACAAAACAAGCGGCATTGTTTACTACATCCATTACTTACATTTTTAAATATAAAATGGCGACATAAATACCAAGAGAAAGTACCGAATGGTGAACGATTTCTGTCGAAGTGCCAAAGTAAAGACGTGTCAATGTCAAAATCAAGACATGTCAATGTCAAAATTCACGCTCATTTGCGATATCTGTTATCTTATCACCCGTCTTATCACAACGACCAAACCGACCCAGCTCCAGACATGGGTCGAAGATGGAAGATTTCACACGCCATATTTAAGGGTGGGCGAAGGGTGGGAGAAATAGAAATACATGCATCGTGATGCAGTGATGCAGTGCGTTCCGAATCACGATCACAACGCCACTTTCGCCACTTCAGTTAAGGCACTTCCCCTCACAACGATGACGTCACGGAGGGGTGGTAGTTCCCTCTCCCTACGGCCTCCCGCATCCCGTGCATTTATCGCATCCCGCGCTTTTATTTAAACAGTGATCTTTTAGTTTTAGTACCTGCCTACCTAAGTAGGTACTTAATTTCTTTTTTTCAAGCAAAGGGTTGAGCTTCAATGTATAAAATGAAATTTATAGAATTGGTCCATATATTACTAAATATTGATATATTCAACCAGGAACCTACCTACTGTTCAACTATACGAATTTAAAACGATTTTTTAAAGCAAATTTTGGATAGGTAGGTAGTACATCTCTATTGGTAATCACGAAACGCGTACGTAGATATCATCCTATTTTCAGGGTTCTTGATTTTTGGGAATAACTAGAAATTTTCGATTATGAAGACCTTAGTTGGTAGACAATTTGCTTTTCTGTAATACTAATCATACTAAATACATAATGAGACAAAACGGACTACCATGAAGGGGTTTATACCAACATAACTACAGGTACTTACTCAATAAACGGCTCCAATTATTGTAATGTATATTAATGTACGTACCTACGTTATCTAACACAGGGTTTGTTCGGACACGTAGTTCCGAACCAGTTCGGAATTCATCTAGTTCGGAATCGAACTGCAAAGGGAGGGGATGGGAACCGGTTCAGAACTCTTAGTTCTGAACTCCCAGTCCGAACGCCATTTCGTGTAATTCGGAATTGATAACCTGATAACCTCTCCGTCTTTTTCCCAAAACGTGGAAGTTACCTACATGTTTGTAATTTGTGTTATAAAAACTATAACTCAATATTTTTGTTATACTTTATCAGGTCTGTTAACCGCCTGTTAATGTTTATGAGGCCTGTTAGTATCTTGTGATACTACATTTAAGCAGCAATACCTAAATTGTTATTCAATAAAATGTTTTGAATTTAATTGCGTACTTTCATGTTCAATGTATTTCCGCCCAAGGTTTGACTTTGATGTGTTTTTAAAATGGCTACTGAACACATGAATCTGAACTAAACCTCTTTATCATTAGTTGAGAGTTGCCCTGTCAGGAACTGAACTTGACCTCGGTAACTCCTATGAATTTCATTGATATCCCCTCGAGCCATTTTGGAGAATAGACCAAAAAGTGCTAAAACCGATTATTCCCCCCCCCCCCCCAAATTGGCCATTTAAGAACTTTTTTCTTTTTTGCTAATTAAGTAGGTACCTACCAGTCTTACGGGATGAGGGGAACTGAATATAATTTGCACCCAGAAGAAGAATATACAAGAATATAGAAGAATATACAACACCCTATAATTATACAAAAGCACTGTTCAAATAGAGAGCAACTTTTATTAGAAATACAGGACACATAATCTCGAACTTAAGCTTACCAATGTACTCTGATCGAATTGCATGCTGTCCTAAACTGAAGGAGGGAACACCAACTTCTTCTTCTTCTATTAAAACGATATTGGCTAGTCAGTATGGAACAACCCCTACTATGGATCAAGTATTTTATTGTGTATTCTTAACACCCTCCCTCAATAAAATGCTTGAAAGAACAAGTTAACAACTAAAGTAATATTAATAGAACATCCAGAACTATATGAATTATTAAACATAACATTACAGACTTCATGAATTTAAACATATCACTCAAGACCTATTTGTTTACAAAACCTTTCAAGTAACTCTCTAGATACTGGTTTAGTTAACATGTCTGCGACCTGGTCCTTTGTACTAATATAGTCCACTTTCACAATATTTTCTGCAACTTTCTCTCGAACGAAATGGTATCTTGTTTCAATATGCTTCATCCTCTTATGTGATTCAGGATTCTTTGCAATAGCAATAGCAATAGCTGACTGGTTGTCTTCAAAAATCTGTATAGGTGTAGTGTTCTTGAATTGGAGATCTTCAAGTATATGACTTATCCAACATCCTTCACTAGCAGCACAGCTCAATGCAACGTATTCAGCTTCGGTTGATGCCATACTCACATTATCTTGCTTCCTAGATGACCAACATACTGTGCATCCCAAAACCTTGAATACAAATCCAGTGGTAGATTTTCTGTCTATGACATCACCTGCCCAATCCGAATCGACGAATCCTTGAATTGCTGGAGCATCTTCATTTCTTTGGTACCTTAACTTCCAGTCTTCTGTACCTTTTACATAACGTAAAATTCTTTTAAGCAGAGTGAGAAGTTCAGAACAAGGTTGGTTTTGGTATCTGCTGGCTATATTCACTGATAGAGCTAAATCAGGTCGACTTCCTAGTACAGCATACATTAAGGAGCCAATGATCCTTCTGCAGCAGGTGACAAGATTTTGATCAAAGTGAGCGATTTCCAGTTTCTTGAATCCTGGATCCATTGGAAGTTTTGTAGGTCGGCAATCCTCCATATTGAATCTCTTTAACAAAGATTTTAAGTAAGCATTTTGGTCAATTTCAAGTATGCCTTTTATTCTGTCATACTGTATCTTCAGCCCTAGGTAGTTGAGTTTGCCACCAAAATCCTTCATTTTAAAAGTTTCCTTCAACATAATTTTGAGCTCTTGTAGCAAGATTTCTTCAGTAGAAAATATTAAAATATCATCCACATATAAAAGAAGGTACAGCAATTGCCCTCCCTGATTCTTCACATAAAGGCAATAGTCATTTTTTGACCTTTCAAACCCTTTGGATACCATAAATTCATTGAACTTTATATTCCAATCTTTAGGAGATTTCTTCAGCCCGTAGAGGGATTTAACAAGTTTCAAGACTTTTCCATTTTGTTTCATTCCTTCTGGTTTTGCCACATAAACTTCCTCCTTGATGTCTCCATTGAGGAATGCATTTCGAACATCCATTTGTTCAATGTACATGCCTGTGTGATTAGCTACAGCAAGCAAAATTTTCAAAGTAGGGAGCTTAGCAACTGGTGCAAAGAGTTCTGATAAATCAAATTGATCATCCTGTTGAAAACCGCGAGCCACTAAGCGGGCTTTGTATTGGATGCCATTTTCACCAGTTAGTTTTCGGGTGAAAACCCATTTGCAGTCAATAACCTTTTTATGTTGGGGTAAATCAGTTTCAATCCAAGTACCATTATCTTCCAAAGCTGCTAATTCATAGTGAATAGCTGCAAGCCAATGGTCTTTCTCAGGCCCTTCAGTTGCTTCTGTAAACGTCAACGGTTCATCATTAACTGCTTTAAAACAAGTTTCATATATATCAAATTTCGCAGGAGGTTTTAGTCTTGACCGATCACGAAGTACTCTCTTAGAATGATTTTCCTTATCTCTTGCAGTTTGGTCCTGATCTTCATTATTTATGGAAACAATATCATTCTCTTGGTTCGGCTCAAAATCCAAATCGTTATTAGTGGACGAAACGTCATCCTCTTCCGACAGGTTTTCAGGATCAGAGTCGCATTCAATGGGGAAAAGAGAAACATAATCACTTTTGAGTATAGTTTCTTTGTTTTCATGTTGGTAGTTAGGTACAAAAACCACATTACGAGAAACTATCACTCTTCTTTCATCAGGGTAACAAATTCTGTAGGCTTTGCTATTTTCCTCATATCCTACAAACACTCCTTGCTTACTCTTTGCATCCCATTTCTTTCTTCTTTCATCTGGTTGATGAACATAGACCCTGCTTCCGAACACTCTTAGATGGTCAATGTTTGGAATTTTATTAAACCATAGCTCAAAGGGTGTCTTTCCTTTGACGGAACTAGTTCCTGTCAAATTCAACGTATAAGTAGCCGCATTTACAGCTTCAGCCCAATATCTCTTATCTAGGCCTGCACTGAAAAGCATAGAACGAGCTGCTTCTACAATTGTGCGCATTTCTCGCTCTATTTTACCGTTCTGCTCGGGGCAGTAAGGAGCTGATTTTTGATGCCTAATTCCTTCAGCATCAAAAAGTTGTTCAATTTCATGATTCACTATTTCAGTCCCATTATCACTTCGAACTGATTTTACTTTGCGGCCAGTATCATTATAAGCTAAAGCAAGAAATTTCCTTATTAAACCAGGAACTTCAGTCTTTTCTTTGATAGGATAACAAAAACGAAAATGAGAGTAGTCATCTTTCAACAGAATGAAATACTTTGAATTTCCAAAGCTCTGAACCTCCATCGGCCCACACAAATCAATATGCACAAGAGTGCATGGCTCTTCAGTCTTAGCTGAACTAATTTTAAATGGTAATCTATGTTGTTTACCTTTAAAACAACCATCACAAGAAAATTCAATTTTATTATCAACAAGTATATTCAGTTTAGCCAAAATTGACTTCACGTGCTTAATATTTTGGTGAGCCAATCGCTGATGCCAAATATCTAAGCTGCAATGGTTTGAAATTGAAGCAGCTGCTATGTTAGAATGTACTATAATGTTCAAAACAAAAATTTTACCTTCCAACTTGGCTTCCAGACAAACTGAATTATCCTTAATTAGCTGGACAAAATCGTTTTTGCCCACTATCATGTATCCCATAGAAAGAGCCTTTGAAACGGAAAATAGATTCAGCTTCAATTCAGGGACATATAAAACATCCTTTAAAATACTTTCAATTGAATTATTCCCAACTATAGCTGTCACTTCGATGTCACCAATTCCTTCGGCTTTGATATGTCTCCCATCGCCTAATATGACATAACTCTCACATGATTTGAAATTCTTGAAAAGATCCTTGAATGGGCTCATGTGTTCACTTGCGCCACTGTCTAAATAGAATTCATTCTTCCCACCATCCGGAACTTCATTATTAATAAAGGCAAGACTTATAAAAGCATTTTTCCAACTGGGTTTTCCGTCCGTCTTCGAAGATTGAGAGTTGTTCGAACTTGAACCCTCCTTAGAATATGGATTAGATCTATCCCCTTTTGAATTTGAAGCTTCTTTCTGTTTTTTGAATCGGCAGTCCCTCATGAGATGACCTACTTTAGAACAAAAGTGACAAACTAATTTACTCCTGTTGTTAGGATTTCTGAAACATTTTTCAGTGATGTGATTATTTTTGTGACAAATCGAGCATTTCCGAATAGCTGTGGAAACTAATGCTCTATTATCTTCATTTTTGGCGGGTACCTTAGCTTTTTGCCTACTTTCCTCAATAATCAATCTAGATGTCAGTTCGTTGATAGTCTGCTTGCTTGACTCCACAGACTCCCAAGAGGATACAAAATAAGATAGGTTATCTGGCAAAGACATCAAAACCTTTGTCATAATTTGTTTATCCGAAATGGTTTCACCCAACTGCTTGAGTTTAGTAACAATATCTAAAATTGCGGAGATATGGGCAGCAACGCCCTTATTTTCGTATTTATAGCAAAAGAATTTTTCATGCAGCAAGTGTATAGATGTGTCCGATTGTTGCTCATAAACCGACAACAGCTTTGCCCACATTTCGTGCGATGAGGAACAAGTCATAATATGTAGCATAGGACCTTCCTCCATTCGGGAAACTAACAGTTCTTGTGCTTTACTATCTATGTTAGACCAAATATCTTGAGGCTTACCTGGGTCTTCAGGTTTGGGTTCAATCCCGAATAAAACATTGTGGTACTGTTTAGCAGTAGCTGCTATTCTTACCTGGAACTTCCACAGATTCCAGTTTTCTTCTCCCTTCAGCTTTGTAACTGTGGTTTGATTTGCGTCCATGGCGAAATATAATTTTAGGTCCGTAATAAAGTATTATTCGTTGAACTCTCGTAACTTATTGAGAAATGAAAACAACCGAGATAATCAACACCAACGCACTGCCGCGATGTTTTTCATAAGCTTACCGGACACTACAAACACTTCCCAACTTGACCGACTTTATACAAAGACAATACTGGGCCCATAACCTTTTAAGGAAAGTGTTTAATTATACAAAAGCACTGTTCAAATAGAGAGCAACTTTTATTAGAAATACAGGACACATAATCTCGAACTTAAGCTTACCAATGTACTCTGATCGAATTGCATGCTGTCCTAAACTGAAGGAGGGAACACCAACTTCTTCTTCTTCTATTAAAACGATATTGGCTAGTCAGTATGGAACAACCCCTACTATGGATCAAGTATTTTATTGTGTATTCTTAACACATGTTCAATGTATTTCCGCCCAAGGTTTGACTTTGATGTGTTTTTAAAATGGCTACTGAACACATGAATCTGAACTAAACCTCTTTATCATTAGTTGAGAGTTGCCCTGTCAGGAACTGAACTTGACCTCGGTAACTCCTATGAATTTCATTGATATCCCCTCGAGCCATTTTGGAGAATAGACCAAAAAGTGCTAAAACCGATTATCCCCCCCCCCCCCCCCCAAATTGGCCATTTAAGAACTTTTTTCTTTTTTGCTAATTAAGTAGGTACCTACCAGTCTTACGGGATGAGGGGAACTGAATATAATTTGCACCCAGAAGAAGAATAACTCCTATGAATTTCATCAAAATCCCTCAAGGCGTTTAAGAGAAAAGGCAACAACTGCTAAAAAAGACGTTTTTTCACATACTTTGATTTGTTAACCCTAAAATAATAATTTTAGGCTATTTTAAGTAGGGGTATAGAAACCCATCTCTAGAATCGGAATGTTTTCATGTCGTACCGTAAGGTCGCAATCGTTTACCTACACGAGTTACTTACAGTTGTTTGAAACGTTAAGGGCAAGATAAATTGAAAAGACATCAGATAAAAATGTGAGCGCAAGAACGTGAATTAAGAAGGCTGATGACAACTTGAAAGTTTGGCGGGAGGTACGTGCATACGGGGCGGGGCCAAGCTTGTTTACTACGCATGTCTAGAACTATTAGTTCTGGAAAAAAGACAGAACTGGTAGAACTGGTTCGGAACGGTAACGAACTACTACGTCCGAACAACGAACTGCTAGTTCGAGGTATTCCAGAACTAGTTCTCGTGTTGTCCGAACAGCCAAAAGTGGGCGTGTCCAGTTACGAACGGTTACGAACTACGTGTCCGAACAAACCCATATTTTGACTTTGTGTTGCATACGAGTCTGCAACACATTGGGACATTTTATGCCTTTAGTTCAAGAATGAACATTAATATGTTGGATTCTATTTTGAAAAATAATTTTGACGAATAATATTCAAACAATAATTTTCATCACAGTTGTAACACTTTCAATGATTTCAATAAACTCTTGTAATATGAGCTTCGTTCTCAGTGCGCGTTCTGACAGTTCTCGAACTCATCAGAACTGGGACGGAAAATCCCGGGGAGTTCCGGAACTCGTGGAACTGCGTTCTGTACTGCGAACGATTTCAGAACTTGGAAGTGGAATAACCTGTGTTGTTTGTAACCTCACTCAACTCGTGTTACCTTCCAGTGCTCCCTTTTCGAATATTTGTCATTCCAGAAGATAACTATCCTTATGATTGAGATAAAAATCCCTTTATTACTGAAATTTCATTATTATTTGCTGAAAATCGATAAAAGCTCCCCAAAAAAGCTGAAATTTCCAAATCTTTTTTGAGTCGCAGATTATTATTTAGATCGAATTTTGTTGCCATAAAGTTGGTTATTACGATTTCAAAGTGTTCTAATTTCAAAACTATGTACCTAACGTAATATAGGTACTAAGATAATTTACAAGAATTCGCTCGTACGATCATGCTTCATGACTGGAACTTTTTTTTGAAATACTTACCTTGCCATAAGGACCGAAGTGGTAATGGTAGAGGGTGCTGGCCTGAAAACGGTGGGCTAACTCTTCCGCGAGCCCACGGCTTATTTGAAAATGGTAAACGAACTCTTCTTCGTCAAACCTTGGCACAATTTTCTCAAAAAAAATTGAGTTTCGGATGTAGACGAGATCCAACTATAACTTCGATCTCGTCCTCATCGTCTACAAAACCACGGAACACCATCGTCGAAATTATCACTATCTGAACTTGACGAGCTAGTTGACATTTCGAATTAATTAGAATAGTTTGCTAAATATAGAGACTAGTTATAATCAATGAAGCTGAAATTAGGTTATTATGATCGATGAAGCGAAATAAAGCGAGCGAAATAAAACGAGAATAAAGTTGTTTAATGAATAAAGTCGATGAAGAAGAAAGTTGTTTACTCCACGAGATCCGAAAAATAGTGAAATGCGCATGCGTTAACTACGTCTTTGCGTTCGAGTTCTCACAGTTCCGAAAAAAAACGGGAACTGTCAGAACCGTTCGGAACTGGGTTCGCAAAACACTGCGAACGCAGAACTCGGCGTTCTTGGCGTTCCGGAACTGGGCGTTCTGGCACTGCGAACGACAAAACTCTACTGCGCTTGCCCAGAACCGTTCCGAACTCGCAGAACGCGCACTGAGAACGAAGCTAAAGCAATTATCTCTACCCACGGCTTTTTTTCTCGGAGTGATTTCTAACGTAGAAACTAATAACAACAAAACAAGCGGCATTGTTTACTACATCCATTACTTACATTTTTAAATATAAAATGGCGACATAAATACCAAGAGCAAGTACCTACGAGAGAAATGCGTGATAAATCGAGAGCTTTCAAACGAATGGTGAACGATTTCTGTCGAAGTGCCAAAGTAAAGACGTGTCAATGTCAAAATCAAGACATGTCAAAATTCACGCTCATTTGCGGTATCTGTTATCTTATCACCCGTCTTATCACAACGACCACACCGACCCAGCTCCAGACATGGGTCGAAGATGGAAGATTTCACACGCCATATTTAAGGGTGGGAGAAATCCGTGACGTCATCGATGTGGCGAAATGGGCGATCATGGCAGGAAACGGAACGGCAAATGGCGTCTGTTTTGGGGCAAAAGTGGCGAAAGTGGCGTTGCGGTCGTGATTCGGAACGCACTGCATGGCAGGAAACGGAACGGCAAATGGCGTCTATTTTGGGGCAAAAGTGGCGTTGCGATCGTGATTCGGAACGCACTGCAAGTGGATGAAAATGTTTCCTATGGAGTGGAGTAAATTATGCTATTGCTTTACGTTAAGAATATTGTAACCGGCTTATTAAAATTGTTTATAGTCCAATCAACTTAGTTTAGGAATGTAGCTAGGTACGTAAGGAGGGGGGAATTGGTAGCTTGAGATGTGAACATTTATCACATAAATCAAGCGCATTCCAACGAGTGGCGAACGATTTCTGTGCGATGAAAACTGCGGAAGTTCCATTTCCATAGCAACGAATGGGTTGTACGTGAAAAACACTGAAATTGTGACACAAATTTTGCGTCACGGAAATTTTTGGTTGACCCCCCAGAGGAAAGACATATCCATGTCAAAACTCACGGAAAATTGCTCACGAAAATATTTTGATGGTTTCCGCTTACAACCGAGTCGTTGCTAGGGAAATGGTACTTCGTCGTTTTTCAAATTCGTTGACCATTCGTTCGAAAGCTCTCGATTTATCCAACCATATTATGTTAACTACTGCGAAGTGCGTGGCCAACAAGCTGAGTTATGAGCAAGGTTATTCGAATAATTGTGTACACTCAGGTGATCGTTCTCAATAATTGATATTGTGAACATGATTGCCACCGCTTGTTAATTTCTGATGATTTCATTGAGCTGGTGTTTCGATGATTTGATTCATAGCAGGTGATCCAAATATTGCGAGAACGGTTTGATTTGTGAAGCGGTGGTTAAATCATTTTAATAGTTAATTTCTATGCTTTACACTCTAGGAAGCTGTAATTTCTTATGTAGCCTCTTATAGTAACAAAATCAGCCAAAACTGACGACATTTTGAGGTCACATTTGGAAAAAGCTACAGTGTTCAAAGGCACCTCCAAAACCATACAGAATGAGTAACGAAAACGTCTCTGATCAATATTTTCAGTAGAATATTGATCATTCTGGATGTGTTGCATTCATGAACCATCCCCCTCCTAGGTTCATGGTTGCATTGAAGAAAAAGGTTATATACATAAGTGAGTGGTAGTTGTGGGGTTAGACAACATTTCTATAGCCTTTTGAAACAATTTTTAATTGACGTATGACGTCACACTCCTATCATTTCATCATAATTTAATTTGAGTTCTTTAATATTCCTTCAGAATTACTTCTCCTAAGTAGTTGACTAGTGCAATACAATCGAAGCCTTGATAATTTTTAATACTTCTAATAATAAAGTAGTGTAAGTGTTTTTCTTGTTAGGATTGACGATAAACAGCCAGTTTTTTTTTATTGGACCTATTGCAACGTACCTACATCCATAATAATTTTTCTCAGCTCTTTCCATGTTAGTTCGTCACACCTAGTTCCATGAACATAATATCCATCGTAACCCAATAGTATAGTATCCACACCAGCATGTAAGCCACAACCAACCAACAAATACGCAGAAACGTTGCAATATGACCAATAAAAAAACTGGCTGTTTATCGTCATTCCAAAAGCCGGTTTCACATGGAGGAGTACGAGCGTAACAACCGAAAAGACGGAAGGCTGGAAACCCCAGTGGAGGGGGCGGCAGAATGCGGCAGGGTGTTCACATGAACATGGACACACGGAATCATAACCTTCCTACTGAAACCCTCTCTGATCTGAAACCTCTACTTGCGGTTATCAACATTCCTGTCCAATAAGATTGCGCTCCGCTCGACGGAACGCGGCAACGGTATAAACATTTCTACCGCTGTCCGCAGACCGCCCATTCCGGCAACATGGCAGCCACCATCCTCAACTGTTGTCCCAACAGCCAATCAGATTGCTTTCAATCTTTCCGTCTTCCGGACATACCGCTCCATGTGAAACCAGCTTTAGTAAGTAAGTAGGTCCCTATAAGATAGTATTTTTAATTTAGTTTATTTAATTAATTTATTTATATTTATTTATCAATAATATTTAATGATCATGATTTATTGTCCATGGCATTTGACATAACCCAAGTGGGATTAATGTTTCATGTGTTTAGATCAAAATTAATTTACACTGAAAGCAAAACAAATGGATGAAAAACCTCCATGCTCTTTTTGACTGTCAAATAGGTAAATATTTTTGTGCCCCACTCCTTTTTCAGACCACCGGCCGGTGCGATATCCATTGAGCTACACTGCAACTATCGTACATGGAGACAATCACAATACTTCACTATTCAGTAGGAGGGAGATAAAAGTGGGAGACTAGCGCCGCTTCGCGGCGGAGGAGGGAACCGATTCTATCCCCTCCCTTTTCAGAACTTCTGACTGCATCGATGTGTTGGGAGGCTGAATCGATAGTATCGAGAGTATTCGATGGCAGAAAAGAAGAGTGGGGGATCCCTCGATGTGTGCTGCACGGAGAAGCAAGTTCCAGACCACTGATCTTCGCAAACAACCGATCTGTGTAAAATCTCTCCTAGAGTGGTTGTAGACGAGCTTACACCAGTTTTGACTAGTTACACTGATCGGTGGTCTGGATACATCATATAAGTACATAACCCAAGTAGGCAACCCTTCAGTTCAAATTCGATTAGATGGACATGGTAGGCGGCCAGCGGCAACCAAAGTTTGCTGACACATAACCGACTTTATCCAAAGTGAATGCTGTGTCAGAAAGTCACAGTGGCTGTGTTTTGATATCGAATAAAACAAGGATAAAAATCAAGGAATTGTTATGGCTGGGGTTCCTAACGATTTAAGAGCAATGAACTAGTTGATACAGTACTTGAAACAAAATTTATTAGTAAAGGTTCGATTGAAGTATTTTGCATCAGCCTTCACTCTGAGATAATTTTCAAAACAGAATAAAATAAAAGGTATAGAACTAAGTTTATGTAGTGGAAATTACTCTGGGCTTATAAAAGATAGTATTAAACAAAGGAGAAAAAGTGGGCATATAGTGGAAAAGTGAGTACATAGTAATCAGCAAGTGCTAAAACTGTTGAGACTAAGAGCAAGAAAGTACCCCAGAGCAAACCCTCTCCTCTGGATTCCTGTCCATGAGGTCGTGCGAGTAACAAAGCTGCTGATTGTCTTGCCAAAACAATCTTCAGACGATATTTCCAAGCTCCAAGGTGGTTTATCTTCTCTGGTTGCTTAAGAGTTGAGGGGAAAGGTTTTGGAAAAACTCTTTTCATTAAACTAATGAAAAAAATTAATGAAATGTAGACTAGGGGCAGGTAGGTACTCTGTATTCTTAATATACAGTGTGTGGTTTGTGCAAGCGAGAAAACTGGTTCAGATAGCCTGGTATAGATAACCAGTAAATCCCTTAGCCCTATAAAAATAATAAAACATGAAGAGATGGAGGATGGTCATTTCCCCTGGAGCAGCCAGAGTACCACTGGACAAATGATCAAAGAATGAGGTGCATTTCGGATATCAACCCAGAGCCCACTTAAGAACACCATCGAAATTATATCCAGAAGTAGAAAGGAACCAGTCTACGGAACCGGTTCTCAGAACACCATCTTACTCGGATGAGAAGAACAAAGCTCCAGAGATGGATTAGAGGTACGGTCATCTCCGATTGTTGGAAAAGAAGCTGGAAAGCTTCTGGATAAAGATAATATGGAACACCCGGATTGCTGACGGGCTCTGAGGGCTAGAAAAGGTAACGGAGGTGAGGGAAGGTAACTTCAGAACAAGAGGAGTTGGAATGCGAGAAAGGTGCTCCCACCAGGCCTGCAAGCTGTTTTATAGTGTCGGGCTCTCACTCCCCCTTTCCTCTCAGCTTTACTTTCCAGGCTTCTAGATGCAGGCTGGTCGGTTTCTCATCTGTTTATTGTGTGAAACTATATTTTACATAAGTCAGGCATGGCACATACATAGGTAGCTTAAGGTTATGTCCCTACTTATGAAAAATCTCACATATATAAAACTCGCATTTTATTATATTCCTAATCAAAGTTACGATTTGTCAAAATTAAATAAATACAGAGTAACACCTAAGTGTTTAGTATGGTGCAATATTTTAGTGATCATGCATCTCAATTCAATTCTTTATTCAACACATAGGACAACAGGTCCCACCTGGCGTGTTGGTATGAATAAAAAAAAAGCAATGTTATATACAAAAAAAAAAAAATTAGTACCTAATAAAAAAGTAAGTAAATGGTTTTTAAAAATTTAAAAGAAAAAAAAATTATTGTGATTAATGAAAAAGATCAGGCGCTTTAATTCTATTCAACACACAGGAAAGAAGGAAAACAGGAATGAAATAAGAGAAAATAGAGAGAGAAAGAGGAGAAAGAAAGAAAGAGTGAGGGAGAGGGAGAGAGAGAGAGAGAGAGAGAGAGACAGAGAAGAAAGTGAGACTTTAATCAGAAAGAAAATGTCGTGTCGTGGCATTCTTAAACGCACCCAGAGTCTGGGAACCCCGCACTGCAAGCGGAAAACCATTCCAGTACACATGTAAATCAGGGGCATAGCCTGGAGGCCTACGAATCTAAGTGGGTTCTAAGAGGTGTGAAGATCAACAAAAATACTTCATTTATATCACAAGATCTCTCTGGAAATTAAGGTGATCGCGTTAGCTGCTTTGATTTCTACGCTAATTGCTTCTCACCCATATGCCGCTGCATCAAGCTCATTTTAAAACTGTTCCCACCACAAGCCGTTTGCTTAAAATTCAAATTACAAAGTAGCACCTAACAATCAGTTATTGTACGTAATACACAACATTTATATAAATTCTTATTCTTCATTCAGATGCCATTCATTGATGGCCCAATAATTTCAACTTCTAATTTTGGCATTTTAAATGGGGAAGGTAGTTAGATTATTAAATGAATGATTCATATTAGATGACTTTTGGACAACCATGTATAATTTGCTACCCAAAACTCAGCAACGCTGCTGATGTACCTAACTTTAATTTGATGTAAAAATGACTGAATTAATGTTGTTGCATATTTTCAGGAGCGAGTATTCACATGAGTCGGGGATTTGGCGGATACAGAGTCTCGAGATGGTCAGAAGGCTCAGTACTTCGGGCCATTGGGCCTACTCCCCAAACAGCGGCCCCTCTCTGTTTGCTATGGACGGCCGCCATCACCCTCCATGCCGCCCTCTTCGTTCAGTCAGCTCTGACACTAAGAACACCACCCATGGAAGGGTATGGTATTCCTATGTATGTCAATATATATCTTCTCTCGTTTTACCTATTACATTTTCATATGAAACCGTATTCAAATTGAAGAGTGACAAGTTGAAACTATGACCCTGATTTTCGTAATTGATCTCGATTTAGCCCTAAGGTGGGTTGTACTGCGGGTTGTTTGGCAACTCCTGTTATCTTATGGCATATGACCTTCGCACACTAAGCCACCATGGTGGCTGCATTGCGATATCATTGATTCAAATTTAGCATACCACAGTAACAAGTGAAGACTCAGGCTCCTCCTTACTGCATAGCATATTCCTGGAGAGTCAGAACGTGTAGTTCAGGCTCAAAAAAGGGAGACATCAGATACAGATTGGCCATTCCAGCAAGTCCCATACCCCTTCACCTTCCATCGATGGACGGAAGGGTGTTGTATCAGCCCTTTCTGAAAACATCAGCCACTTCGTGATTCCGAAGTGAGTTCCACTCACACACAGTGTAGTCATAGCACTGGGAACAGTCGATGTTCTATAGATGACTAGTAGAGGGTTCTCCATGGCCAATCTGTACTCCCACTGTTGTGGTGGGAGACCCCAAAGCCCCTTATATCAGTTTTGAGGGTGATAGAGAGTTAAAACTCGACATTGCATATTGTATGTGTGACGTTGAACATCATATTCTAAGATCACAAGCGTTATGCTTGTTGTTCGAGTGAATAAATATTCACGAGAAAAATAATAATTTCCCCCTTTTCCTGTCTTATTTTTGATGCCTTTGTCAGTCCGATTGTCAGTTACCATGTTTCTGTTTACGTACCGTTGCTTTGAATGTATTTTAAATGATTTTTCCAGGAGTTCTCATTATTTAATTTAAATTCTGGTGTCTGAATCTTAACAATTACCAAATTTGTATTGTTTAGGCTTTTAGCAATGACATCCACTGGGTATTCAACAACTTTGTATTCATTGTTTCAGGGACAATGACACAAAATTTCAGCTGGCCATAGTGGAACTCGTGCTATCAGGCATGACGCTGATTGCCGTGATGGAAGTGTTGAGAGTGGATCTGAAGCACGACCCCGACCGACCCCCAGCTCTTACGGCACACATTCAGCAAAGGTCTTCTTCTTCAGACAGAACCCAAACTGTCCAGATGGGAAATTCATCCACTGAAGGCCTCGTGACGACAGACTGACGATCGACTAACTCCCCGTATTGGGAGGAAAGAAAGTCTCTGTTACCGTGCCCTGCAGATATTGTTTGACTTTGAGTGGATTGCACAACAATGTGGCTGTACGACTGTCACTGTAAATAAGGACAATTTGATAAAACGAACTGAGAAACTACTTGTACAGGTGGCAAACAAAATGTGTGTATAATATATATATATAGATATATAAACGAGACCCTCTCGAACGATCAAGTTTGTCCCCCACCCCGGCAATTTCTTGGAACCGTTCCCTACAAGAAGAACTGTGAGTTCTTCAATTTCGTTCAACGCGGAGCAGCTCATGAGTCACAAATGAAAAGTCACATTTACTTTTCTAAACTCTTATGTGATCGTGTTATGAGACCACGAAACTATACACTTCATTGTGATCTACATATCCAACTAATCTGCATTTTTACTAAGGGATTGACTACTTGATGTTATGTATTTTTGAGATGCGAGCTTGCGAGCATCCAGACCACCAAACTATACACTTCATTCTGACCTACATGTCCACTAAACAGGTTGAACGGAAGTGAAGAACTCACAGTTCTTCTTGTAGGGAACGGTTCCAAGTAGTTGCCGGGGTGGGGGACAAACTTGATCGTTCGAGAGGGTCTCGTGATATATAAGAAGTGGAAATGTATAATATGAAGTGGAGATGCATATCTATACCTAGGTATTTATATATAGATTAAAATTCGGGAGAGAACTTGGATTTGACTGATCACGATGTGGGCCTCACTTTGCACCGATGTCTGTAATGAACTCCTGTGCAACATAATTTATTTACGGTTATGTAGAATAATTTATTCCGAGTGAATAATATAAGCAGATCAAATTATCATGAGCAAATTTATGTTGTGTCTGTTTTGTGAATTGACGAAAGAGCTTCTAAAGGTGGTCAGAGAAAACCAAAGAGTATCTTAGGAAGATAATCAACTTTCACACTTAGAATCGACTTGAATCATCTTATCGTGTGGAGGATGAGACCATCATGTGTTATTGCCAAAAAAACAAAAATTAACAGACAGACCGAATTTATTAGGGGGTTTTTGCAACGCTGAGTCGTGGTCGAGTGGGAGGAACTACGAATAGAAATGGAGCATTGTGCATGCCCTCAAAATGCTAACGGTTAGCGGTCCATTCGTTGTACGAATAGAAAAATCCTATTCGGAGCTCAAGGAAAGCCGAATACAGCTCCGAATACACATGTAACCTTCCATGACGTTGACCTATAATGCTACAATCAATTTTTTTTTCCCCCTATTTCAAGGTGGCATGACATGGACATTGTAATATTTGTGATTTTCAAAAAAGGAGGTTGGTTTGTAGGATTCATCCTCACTTAAATTATGATGATACCTACCTTATAATGGATTCTAAAGCTTCACGATCTACCATCAGTCCGATTTTCTTCGAGGGTATGTGGGTACAAGTCTCAGGATCTCATCCTACTAATTTTGTTGAAATAGGTAACAATTACGCATGTCAAACCTGAAATTGTTTGTTACAAACGAAGTTCCGATACTGATAGATCGATTTTGATGAAGTGGGTAGGGATAGACAATGACGGAAACTGCTTTATTCGCCCTTTGTCTCATATTTGCAGGTATCCACATCTTTAAAAATGGTTCGTTATGTTCAATAATAGAACGTACCTAGTTGTCCAAGGGAAAAAAGAATAAAATATGGTACTTATGTAGGAAATAGGTAGGTACATATTTATAATATAGGCACATCTTGATCTTCATTGATGAAGTTCCCGAAAGAATTATCCTAATCCAAGAAGAATTTCGTTGCTGCCTTGACAACTAACCTTCCGTCTTCTACCATAATATCTGTTTCTGGTGAAAAATTTAAACCACAGGTAGATAAAGTTGTAGCTAATTTAATAGGTACTTCTTCCATATGAAAGAAAAAGAACACATTACACGTTAGGTAATCTATGACTCGGGCTTAATTATGAAGATTTGGAGTAGTGTAGTCACGCTAGTGCTAGTGTGACTTTTGAATTTAGAAAAACCTCTATTCATACAACGACTCAGATGAAAAACTGCAAAAACTCCCTACTAGCAGGTTTACCAGCCTAGAGATCTTTCTCTTCGAAGGTAATTCATCCTTGTTGGTAGTGCCGACTACAAAAGCTGTATCCTTATTTTTATCACACTAGCGCTGCCTAGCGGTTATCTCTTACTTGTATTGTGCCGATCTAGTTGTCTGTCTTTCTCCCCTGATTCAAATAAAGTGTTTATCTTATTCTCTTTTATCCGTTTATATTCCTTACAAAAACTTGGTTCCCTGCATTAAATCATTTCTCCAATAATCCTTCAATCAATTCGTCAATTTATAAGTCTCTTGATGTCCCATAGAGGCTCCCTACGAAATTTCAAGGTTTTAGAGTTGGTAAATAGGAGTGAATTTAGCTTTCTCGGGTGATCAGGAAGAACTCGTCATTTCATTAATCTCTTTATGTCGCAGAGATGGACACTATCAAATTTCAACTTCCTAGGGTGAACAGGAGAATATAACTCCAGTGCTCTACTTTCATTTTTAATTGCTAACTCTAAATTGCTTTACTCAAATCTCTTAAAAAATCGGTCACATAATTTTTCACCTGACGCTCAGCTCAAAAACATGTTCATGTAGCCAAAAATGGCTTTTTTGAGGATTTGGGATTTTCGCCAATTATTCAGTACTCTCTTGAGGCGGAACAATTTGTCTTAGAAACAAACTCAAACTTTATTGGAGAACTTTGTATAGCCATTCATCTACTTTAAATTCGTATAATGTGGATACGAATATGTATAGCAAACGCACAGGTAGGTAGGTACTTAAAACAAAGGTAGGTACGCAAAAAATACTTTTTTTCTTCTTTTTTTTCCTTGGATTATGTTTTGGGCAAAAATTTGTATGCAAACCACAAATTCGGGTTCAGCGACCCAGAAAAACAATGCAAGAAACCACTACAAGTAGAAGTAATTTTGTCAAAACTTTCCTTCTTTTGGCTAGAAGGAAAGGTAACGATAAAGGTTTAACGAAAACTATTCCCTGTCACACAATAAACTTAGATAAAAGGTATCGAACTAAACTTTGTATTCATAAAGGTAGAGGTGAAATGGAATAGGTACTAAAAGCTTTGAAGAGAAATATTATAATAATATTTGTTAATTGGTAATATACAGGGTGTCCAACGAGACGTTAACCCCCCTGTTAAAATCGTTATTAGCGGATCACAACTTTGTTTTTTAACTCTTTCTTTTAACTTCGATTCTCTTCTTGCTTGCTTGCTTGCTTGAGACAAAATTTCAGATCGATTTTTAACCCACTTCCCGATATCCAATCGATCTGAAATTTTGCACACGAGTTCATGCTGGCGTACATTTTAATCTATCTACTTTTCGCAAAGAAAAATATATAGAAAAATATACTATAAATTTTCAAAAATTTGAAATTTAATATGGGACACCTTACACGTGTTGTGTATTGTAGGGAGGAGGAGTGAGGGAGGAGGAGGATGAGGAGGGAGGAGGAGGAGGGAGGAGAAGGATACTATTGAACGTCTGCATAAAATGACAACGAATCCAGGGTCAATAAAATATTAAATGATTTTCCTTGTCAATTTAATTTGTTATTATCAATGTGATTTTGAAACAATGTGATTTTGTTTCAATTTACTGTTGCCAAGAAACTACCAAATATTGAAACAACAATAAAATTAACTGAGAACATGAGAAAAAGAAAGAGTTACATTAAAAACTTGTTTTTATGGGTTCATTTTTTTTAACTCTTTCTATTAACTTCGATTCTCTTCTTGCTTGCTTGCTTTCTTTCTTGAGACAAAATTTCAGATCGATTTTTAACCCACTTCCCGATATCCAATCGATCTGAAATTTTGCACACGAGTTCATGCCGGCGTACATTTTAATCTATCAAATTTTCGCGAAGAAAAAGTTAGTTATACTATAAATTTTCGAAAATTTGAAATTTAATATGGGACACCTTACAAGTGTTGTGTATTGTAGGGAGGAGGATGAGGAGGAGGAGGATGAGGAGGAGGAGGGAGGAGGAGGAGGGAGAGGAGTGAGGGAGGAGGAGTGAGGGATGAGGAGGAGGAGGAGGATGGAGGAGTGAGGGAGGAGGAGGAGGAGAAGGATACTATTGAACGTCTGCATAAAATGACAACGAATCCCAGGTCAATAAAATATTGAATGATTTTCCTTGTCAATTTAATTTAAGTTATTATCAGAATTGATTTTGAAACAATGTGATTTTGTTTCAATTTACTATTGCCAAGAAACTACCAAATATTGAAACAACAATAACATTAACCGAGAACATGAGAAAAAGAAAGAGTTACATTAAAAACTTGTTTTTATGGGTTCCTTTTTTTTCAAATAGGAACCCCATTTTTTATTCCATATTCGGATTCTACACACAATTTCATGAAGATTTGATCCCTCATTTGATTTTTTCGGCCACGCGCAACACGTTCAGCGAACGTTCCAAGTTGCGCAACCCTATGGTTGCACCACAATTCGGATGTACGAAGTACCCAAGTGTGACACATGAAATTTCATTATTTTTCGACGCTGAGTCACGTGGTGCTATCTGTTTTATCATTTGACTAAATGTTAACGCTTTTACAGGCCAAAATGTGGTTATTTTAAGCGATAAATAAGTCTCCCGAAGTGTGTTGATTTTTTTTTCTCCCTCACTCTTTCCCTCCTCTTTTCTCAACCGGGCTGGGGACGGGCTACGGTATAGTTGAAAGAAAATAAAAAAAGCTACATTTTTTAAATTAAAAAAACCTCATCTGGTGGATGAAAAGCTACACTTTTTGTGAAGAAAATAAAAACGCACCATTTTGTTTGGAAAAAAAAACTTGAGAAAAAGAAAAAATCATGATGGCATAGATCTCGCACACGGATCTGGGAAGAATAAGCTTATTCCAATGAACCTGGAGGCTTATAAGCGATAAATCGCCTTCACGATTTGGCAGGAAACGTCAACTTTCCAGAGATACCTTACATCCCAACTTTGAACCTCTGTTTTGATGATACTTGGACTCTTCTCGTCTATTCACTCGCAAGGAATAATTTATTTTTCTCTTGAAAACTTATAAGAAAAAAACGATTTGCACTTGCGCGAATTAGCGTTTAATAAATAGGTATGGAAATTCAACACACACACCTCGGAAGACTATTTATTGATTAAAATAACCACATTTTGGCCTGTAAAAGCATTAAAATGTAGTCAAATTAAAAAACGGATAGCTCCACGTGACTCAGCGTCGAAAAATAATGAAATTTCATGTGTCACACTTGGGTACTTCGTACATCCGAATTTCGGCGCAACCCTAGGGTTGCGCAACTTTGGCTGCTCGCTGAACGGGTTGCGCGTGGCCAAGAAAATTGAATGAGGAGTCAAACCTTCAAGAAATTGTGTGTAGAATCTGAATATGGAATAAAAAAGGGGGGTTCCCATTTGAAAAAACAAAGTTGATGTTGGTTGCGCAGGGTCGCGGAATTGCGCGCTACGCAATGTTGTCATTTCTGAGATCCTCACAACGAAACACGAAGTTTGAAAAAAAAAAATTTTTTTTTTGATCTACAGAACGATTTTAACAGGGGGGTCAACGTCTCGTTGGACACCCTGTATATGCGGCCAACTTATGAGATGCGACTGTAAAGGTGGGCTCCCATCACTATAATCCCCTTCCAGCCGGTTTCTACGCCCAACCAAGCTTGCTAATCCACAGTGAGCATGAATGGTGTCATTACAAACTAAACTAACCACTTAAGGCAATTTCAGCTGACCAATTATAGGTATATCAATGGCAGGGTTCATCCAAAGTCAAAATAATCAATAGCAGTTCAGCCAAAATCAAAATAAGCAACAGAAAGTTCAGCCAAAATCAAAATAACCAACGGCAAAGTTCTGCCAAAATCAAAATAATCAATGGCAAAGTTCAGCCAAAATCAAAATAAACAATAAATGTCGAATTGCAAAAATTGTGTCACTGGACACAAAACCTCGACAATCCTCCGACTCGTGTGAAAAATTATAAAACGCTTCAAGTAGGTAATTAAGTAAACATGCAAATGCATTTTTAAATTTTTTTTTTTTTCTAAATTTCACTTGAGATCAAATGGTAATGCAAAGATCGTCAGCAATACTAATTTATAGGAATTATAGAAGAGGGAATGATAAATAAAAAGGAATTCGTGGGTTGTGCCTTTGTAGACATAATAGGTGCATTTGACAATGTGCTGTTTGAAGCAATTGCAGACAGCATGATTACAAAGAATATCAACAATCTTACTATTAACTGATAGGTAAGCTACTTCTGTCCAGCAGAGTAGTTCAAAGTAATCTAGGTAATACCACAAAAACGTTTACCATATCTAGGGGTACCTACACCTCAAGGCGGATGTATTAGCCCGCTATTTTGGTGCTTAGTAGTAGATGAAATAATTAATATAATTAATAACATGGGAGTAAATTGTCAATTCTATGCAGATGACTGAGTTCTACTAACTAAAGGAAAAGATTTACTTTAAGTTTTCAGAGAGCTAGAAAGAACAATAGGGATACTAGAAGATTGGTGTCCAAGTAAGGGTCTGGATATCAACCCAAATAAAATGACAGTGATTATCTCTTGATCTCTATTATTTATGGTAGTGAAACTCCGTTTGTCTGGTTGTTTGTTTGTATGTCCATGCTATGAAGGGCTGAGTGGCAGGAGGCTACGAGAGGGGAATCTTCTTGTATTTTTCCGAAAGGAGGCATAAGCTATTTTAAAATTTTCTGCTCCCAACCAACGCTCGGATTGGTCTTAAAATGTTCGTTAAAGTTAGAATTTGGTCCCATGCGAGTTTCGAGACATGAAATTCTTTTTTCCGATTGTAGTGAACAAAAATGTAGACAAAAACGTTGGTCGCTCTTCCTTATTATCCCGTCGCAGCGTAGGTAGTTAACTGATCTTTGCCTTCGAACCTCTTGAAGGAAAGAACCTCTCACGTTTGAAAGACGATTCAACAGAATAATACACGGGGTAAACAAGTAGGTACTACCACTCCACATAAGGTGCCGCCTTCCATAGTCATTTCCAATAGAAAAAAACGTCCGCCGAATTGGGTGGGCAGTATAGCTTCCTCAAAAATTTAACATCGGTGGGTCCGCATAATCTCAATTGGATTGCCCTTCTACGCAGATAAATGGCCTATCTTTATTAAACCTAATAAACTTTCCATGGCCACAAATGGAAGACGCATCCAATTATTATACACATGTCCCACTTCACTTAACCAGGGGTGCCCACAGGGGGGGGGGGGGGTCACGACGCAAACTGCGTCGTTAAAATTTTTGGGGGGGGTTAGAAAAATGAGTATTTTTTTAATTTTTTTATGAACAAGTAATAAGATTTATACTAACAATTTGCTAGCGTCAGCTGTTTTCAATTCAAATTACTTTATGGGATAATATGTTGTAGAAACAGGTATGCATCCGTTGTGAGTGCCATAATGACAGCGGTAATGTCTTTGACACTGCCGCGCCGCACTGGGTGTGCGTGGTGAGAGTGGTGACTAGTCAGCGATCTAGCGGGCAGCACCCGTTATCACATCAGTGTATCATTTACATTACCTATTTAATAAATATTTTAGTTGGGGGGGGGGGGGGGGGGGGGG